>VYXC01009030.1:815084-840647 GCA_013397175.1 Platysteira castanea
GTAGAGTTGGATTCCTGGTAAGATCAGGTAGCGATGCTTCATTAGGCTCCTTATCTTAGGAATTTATCTCCCCACTTCCCCCTGCAGCACTTAGGTGTCAGAGCAGTCTGCTGCTTACAGAGAGATCCAGACACAATGTTGCAATAGTAGAATAGAGGCTTCATGAGGTAGGAACCAGACCAGTTAGTGTTTCTAACTCTGTGACTGATACTGTCAGTATTGCTACCATTGTTGGAATATTCCAATGTAAGCACATTTCACCAGATTTGTTCATAACAGGGTCTGATTGCCAATGCTAAACCCTTTCTTTGTACATTCTTCATGTGAATAGGTGCATCTCTTCTGCTGAAGGCTTCATTTGAAAGGATTTTGACTTGCATATAAACCTGTTCTCTGAACAGCCTCATACTTAACCAAGGACGTTTAGATCTAAAGTTTTGTGCGAGCCTCAGGCTTGGTGCAGCATTATTTACTCAGACAGTTGTCACGGATGCCAGCAACTTTGCAGTCTGCTGCCTCCTTGGCCCTCTCTCGGCATCAAGACATACTCTGCAGAAAGCAGCCTCAGCATGCACTGAAAGGAGATGAAAAGGTAGTTCAGCAGTGGAGTCTTTACTGCTGTTGTGCAATATGCATGTAAAATCATCTCCTTATGCCTGTTGTTTACTGTGTAACAGAAACTGAGGAATTTTCTGTTTAAGAAGAAAAAGTTTAGCTGATCCAGTTTCTTGGGATGGAGCACAAAAGGGGTGTAAAGAAACAAGTGCTTAGGGGGTGTGAGTGGGCTTCTGTTAAAGAACGATGGAAAACAAGAAAGACTCACCATGATGCTCTGGAAAAGCTTGTAGTTTTTAAGACATTATTTTCAAAGCAATTGTGTCCTTACAAAATAGGGCCCAAGTAAATATAACAAACAAAATAGGTTAGACTTATATGGGTTGGGTGGTTTGGTTTTTTTTGTTTGTTTGTTTTTCAGGTGCATAAGATACCTGAAGGCAGTTTTAACTTGCATAGGCTTCAAAGGATTCTAATATATAATATATGCAAAATAAGAAGAATTTCTGGTTTGTTCTTTTGCTTTCTTTATGGATAAATGTCTGTGTGCCAGGCAGCAGACAGATTTAAAGTGCAGAAGTGTTTAGGTATGCAAGAGGGAATGGTGTTTAATTAATGGTGTTTAATTAATTTGATGCTACTGTTCCTTAAGTAGAGTAAATGAATATAATGAATGTAGGCAGTACCTTTTGGGCCCATTAGCTTTATCACTTCCTTGAAGGTATGAAAAAATGTGAAGGCAACATCAGAAAAAATATAAAATAAAATCCAAAATGCTTGTATTTTCAGTGGAATCACTAGAATTTCTCCTTGGATTTTAAAGCAGTATTTCATTGCCTACTGTGAGGAGGTTTTGCATAAAAGCCAAAAAACCTGGATGAGAATGTTGTGCAATATTAACCATTTCAGGAGGCTCTGTGTAGGAGAGCTACTGAGTAAACTACAGAAATAGCATCAAATCTATAAGTCTGGTAGGAAAATAAGACTCTACTACCACTCTTCCATGTGTATTAGGCATCAGAACTGAAAATCAGAGAAAACAGTCCTTCTAATCTTCAGCCAGTTTTATATCATTTTCTCTCCTGCTCATCTCTGTTATTACTTTGCACAACAACATGCAGAGTTTTGTGTAGTAATGCTGCTGCAACTCTAATGATCATTCTTCCTGAGCCTGATTTGATCCTGTGCTTCTCACACTTTATGGCTCACCCGTGTCTGAACAGGGAACTGAGTTTTCCTGGGATGATGAGTGTTGTGGGTAAATCTGGCCATCCCTATCCTGTCTCCATGAGAGCAGCACAGCTTCCCACTTGCCGCCACAGCCACACAGGATTCCCAGCTCTGCTCTGTGGGGCTGCTGTCTGTGCCAGGGTTGAGCTCCCTTGACTTCTTGCCCAGATGACAGAGCTGCCCTGCGAGCCTGTCCAGGGTCACGGCCGTCCCCCCGTGCACTTGGCAGGGAGCAGAGCAGCCTTCCCGGGCAGAGATGCCACTGCCAGCGGGCAGCTGTGTCTCAGCGGTGTATTTTTGGAAGTCTCTGAACTTTACCGTTAAAGATGTGCCAGAAGTATTTAGGAAAAGTTCAGGAGACATGGGGCACTTGAGTTCTTGCTTACTGACCCTCTGACCTGACAGTGTTAATAAAACTTAGTTTGACAGTCCCCAGCTCAATTTAAGAGGATAAAACTTGCAGCTGCAGGTTAGTTTGTTTCAGTTTCCTTATGGGTTGCAATATGCTCCTTAGAAACTCTCAGCATTTTTAAAAATGATTAAAATATATTTTCAGGTTCCTATTAAAGAAAAGCTTTTAAGAATATAATTTTTCCAGGAATTGGTCCTGGAATAATGTGGGCTGAGTGAGCTTTAGCACCACCAGTGCTGGTGCTGCACTCTCAGATCAGCAGCAGAGTGAGATGGAGGTTGGAGAAGAAGAGTGGGGAGTGACTCTGCTTCAGAATGAGCAGACCCGTCAGAGAAGTACTGAGCTGAATTAAAGTGGGAAAGAACTATTTTCTTTTGTCCCCTAGAAAAGAAGTAATGAAAAGCTTTGGTTAGTGTGTCATGGAGTCTAATTTAGTTAACCTCAGTGGGCCACTTACCAGCTTCCATGGAAGGTAGAACTGCTAAATCATGTTAAAGATGAATAAAAATTTCCTGTTGCATTAAAGGTTCCACCTTTGCTTTCTGTAATGCTCCTAAGTATTTCCCACGAGGGACTCACTGGCTTGTCAGGGGATTTAGCATTCATGTAACATTCCAGAAACATAATTATCTCATGATTTGGTAGCACAGCAGTATTTTGGATAGATTTGTGGGAAGGGCAGGGTTTTGAGGAATAACACAGTGCCTACTGTCTTCTCACAACAGGGTTTTGCCTCCCCTCTGTGACCACCCACCCTCCTCCTATGCACTTCTAGCACCTGTGAAGGGCTGAGTGTGTGGTGCTCTTCCACTGTGCCTCTTTCTGCTCTGCACTTCTTATCTGAGTGCCTCAGCTGGAATATATTTAAGTATTTAACTTTGCCATTAATATAATATATAAGTCTAGACCAAAAATTTTCAATAAATATGAGTTTTTAGACTGCTACACATAGAAATTTAGTACATTAAATACTGATCTAATTCATGTGTGGAGGTATTTTGTGTGGGGAAAAGATGGAATCTCATTTGAAAAATAATTTCCATTATATTCTGCCCTTGTAGCTATTTTGGGGTAGACACAGCATAGATTTTTGGTGTGAACTAAATCAGCTTTCTTTGTGTTCTAACATAAAGCTCATTAAACATTTCACAGGAAGACTCTTCTAGATTGCTCAGCTGTCCAGCTGCCTGGCCAGGCTCTGTACAACAGGTGTTTAGTTGTGATCTCAGTTACATATATACCAATAGTCTGTGGTGCTGCCTCTCAATACTTTGTTTTACCTCAAAATTTAATAGTTTCAACTCAATATCACTATTGATTGTAAGTCCAATGATCATAAATTCCTGTCCATAACAAACACAGTGGAAGACCCAGTTCTGAAGCTCATTTGGTTAAAAAAAAAAAAAAAGGAAAAAAAAAAAGGCAGTTACTAAGAATGAATTATTATTCTTAATTTAAGAATTAAAATCAATAGTTCAAAAATCTCAAAGACTAACACCTACTTTTTCCATGTTTTTCCTTCTAGCCATCAACATGTTTTACCCAGCAGATCTAACAAACAGCCATATGCTCTCTAGCCTCAAGGGAACTAGTTCCAGCTTGAAAATCAATATGTCACTACCAGGCTGTGGTAGGAGATGCTTACAGCAGCAGGTTTATATAAGCTAATGGTACTCTGTGCAACAGCAGCTCACTTAGATGAAAGGGTTGCCTAGTCTCATTCAAATGTTTGGGGCAGCAAAAGATGAATGGTTGTAAAAGCTGATCAAAATGGTAATTTGTTCACTGATGAGCAGCCTGTCTAAAGTTGCTGCTCTGGAGATCCTACCAAGGAATACAGTGTACACTAGTCCATGAGGTTATTCCTGAAAGACGCTTTCATATTTGTAAAGACCGTCACTATGCTATCAGCTGGTATGAAACAATATAGTTTAAATTGCTTTGGGATTTTTTCACGCATGGACATCAACCCCCTGGATTTGGATAATCTGGAAGAAATCTGCAGAAAACCAAAATTGTAAATATGTTTGTGAAATTCAGATAGATTTTTACAAAACTGCCTAGAAATCATCAAGGCCTGGATTTAATGTATAGAAAAGAGAAAGGCCTAAAATTAAGGAGTGTTATAAAAGAATTCTGCCTTCATTTTTTTTGGTGGTTTGTTGTGGAGAACAATGGTGACAGGTCACATGCATAAAAGTTTGTTGAAGGAACTATTTTTGATGCTGTGTGCCATTGCAAAGCCATTCACAGTGCTGTTGGTGACATCCTGCTTGCTTCCACAGGAGGGGTATTAACACCACTGCTGTTAATACATCCTGCCCTAGTGTCTTTCAGGGGAGTTAAAATATGCTTTCAGTGCAGCGTATCACTGCCTCTTTCAGAGGCAAGCAGTCTTCAGTGCCAAATACAGAAGAGGCTGCAGACATGTACATTGTTACAGATGTGTACAAGTTTCCTTTCTTTCCATGTGCTGTAAGGTGATGCTCAGTCTCATTTCTTTCTCTTGCTTGGGATGACCACAGCATGGTTTTTCACCTAAAATACGTGTTTGAGTTATCAAAGACAGGAGCAGGGTTTTGGCTAGAAAATACAGGTTCATCAGGTCAACCAAGACTTCTGTCCTTTCTTTATGAATGGTGGCCAACAAGATTTCCAAGATTTTATCATGTAGTACATAGCCCATTTTATGGAACTTACTTCTCATTTCCATTAATACCTTTTCAAGATAAGTTGCCTCTCTAGATTTGCTTCCATCTAATACAGGAAGCCTTGTGGCAATCCTTTCCACTCCTTTTCTATTATTTAGGATGGAATGACTTGTCTGAATAATTCACATACACACATTAGATTTTGCTTGAGTTCAGCTCTAGAATTGAGTGAAACTTTGTGCAGGAGAAAGGAAAGTGATTTCTAATTGTGTCTGTTTAATTCAGACATGCATGGTTTGTGGGGGCTTACTTAAAAAGGGTTGAAACACATAAGCCATTGTACATCTGAATCTCATGTTCAGACATGGTGTTCTTAGCTTAAATAACTTGTTAAAAAGAGCTATTTAACAACCCTTTGTAACTTGTGGGAGCAAGAGCTTTCCTTATTGAGCTTTTAAAATCTAACTAAGCTGTATTTTGGTGATGTAGGGTTACTCTTTCTGTTTATTTATTTCAAACTCTTCGAAACTCTTCCAGCAGCTTATTTTACATATATTTATAAGTGAAGTTTCATCGAAAGGACATGTGGCCTCTTGTTTGCAGATTTACAGGGTGCATCAAAGGACATTATAAATACACTGAAAATTTCCTCTAGCAAGAAACAAAACCACCAGGTTATTTGTGCGCTATGCATGTTTATAGCCTACTTCAAAGCTTTTAGTTACCTTAGCTCTGAGCCGTGGAATCTCTCTTGCAATGCATGAGGAGGTCAAGAACTAAAGACATACAGACATCAGCCTGGCAGACTAAACCCGACGTAACAATTCAGTGTACACACTAGTGTGTTTCCTTTTGTCTGAACAATGGTCTGAAGCCCTGGAAAATACAGAGAAAACCTCACTTTTGGCATCTTTTTAAAATCTGATTCACTGTCCCTTAAAGTCAGTTGAAAGATTCCCATGACCTACATGTGGCTGTGGAGGCTCTTGCCTCAGAGGGAGCCTGTCTGCATTCTCCGATAGGATCCCAGGTTGGATAAAAAGTGAAAAACTGACAAACTGTATTATCAAGTACCAGAAAGCATAAGAGCTTGTGAAATGTGAAGCCTTTCCATATATTAGGTCAGCTATTCACAGAGCTCCCTCTTCACATCAGCCTGGAAATGGAACTGATCAGTGAGCATGGGTGAGAATCAGACTCATTAAGAAAGTCTTCAAAAAACCCAACCATGTGAAGAGAGCATTACTGAAGGATCAGGTCAGTCACTAAAAGACTAGAAAATAGCCAGCCTAAATTTATTTCAGCTGCTTTGTGGTCATGTATTGTGAAATTACCATTCCAATTTTTTGTAGGCTACCTGCATCTTTGGAATTAATGGAGGCCTGAGATAGGATTCCTGACTGGGGATCTCTGCCATCATTTGCAGACAGTACAAAGTGGAGGGAAAACATTTCAACTCAATGTTTCTGAGGAAACTGAGTCTTCTCCTTGCCTGTTCCGCAGTTTTCATTGACAACTCTAGACCAGTCAATTAAGTAGTGTTTTCCGATGGTCACAAAGTGCTTTTAGCAGGGCTGAGATTTCTGTTTGATTGTGAAGTGCCAAACACAAACTTTCCATTTTCCATCTATAAGTTACTAGACAAGTTATAGTATTAATTTAGTTAAGATTTCTAAAGACATTCAGATGCCAATTTGAGCAGTATTGAAAAACCCCAGCAGATTTAAGAATATTGTTTTCAGGAGAGGCCAGATGATTCCTAGAACTGAGGAATGAAGATGAAAAAAAAATTGCTTCAAGGTTATTCAATGAACTGAAGGAATTAATTGGAGTACTAAGGAAAAATGTGCTGATATAATTAAAGAAACATGTTACAATTCATGGTATCATAATTCACAATAACACAGGGGTCAAATTAGATTTTATTCAGGCAGTTTTCATCTCCTGAGTGCTTGAATTTGCAGTGTTAGTTTTCTTTCAAAGTAAAGCTGAATGAATTAACAAAAAACTTAACAAAATTGTTTTGAAAGCATTCTGAGTGCTTCCTTCCTCTTCTGCTGATATTCTACCATCATACTCATGCTCATAAAAATCATAAAACATATATGATTTTTGAGGTCGTTCAGTCCTCTCCCATTTAAGTGGCAGTGGCACTGAGATGACCCTTGCTGATGAAACCCAGAGGAGAAATCACTTTTAGCCATAGTGCAGCCTCCCTCCTGGTGTTACATGGTGTATTTGGTGGGTGTTCCCTCCATATCCTGCCTGAACTCATGTTGGAAGGTAAGGTAAAAGGTGAAAGATAATTTACTGTAACCTGATTCTGAATTGTGCAAGTACTGAACAGTTTCTTTTTTATCCTGCAGGTCTTGAACCGAGTAAGAAATTTAAGTAAAAAGTACAATATATGTATATATTCTGTAGCTGACTGAAATGGGAGTAAATAAATGTATTGTGGTTACAAGGTTAACAGTTTAGTGTGGAGGAACAGAGAAACACTGTTCATAATTCAAGAAAAACAAGTTAAAGGATATTTATCCAAGCTAGATAATTTCAAATGTAAGGCTGATTATCCTAGACAAATTTAAGGGAAGTATAAGTTCCTTAGTTCCAAGGCTAGTTCCAAGGTTGTACTAACAAATAGAAATTTCTAGGAGCTTTCCTGGATTCTAATGCCATGGGGCACGAAACAACTCAGGTGTCCACTAAAAATTACTTTTGTCTCCAAAACAGGGCATCTGCATCCAAAGCATTTTCTGGTAATCATATGTCCTGGAAATTTCCATCCTTAACCTGACCTCAGTATTTGGTTGAGAAAGTGCTCCCAAATAAAGCCAGGTTCCTGCTATCACTGTTCAACACTATAGATTTGTGTCTTCATTGGTGCTCACATAACAGGGACTTTCTCTTACTAGCTAAGTGCAGCATTAGTGAGTCTTTTCAAGAGCCCTTCAAGGATGATAATGTCCAAGTGGGTCAGAGCGTGGTGGATCAGCAAAGATGAGGCTGCTCTTTGCAAAGAGGTAAACAGAGGGTTTAAAAAAGTACAGACATGTCAATACTATGGGAACCAAAAAGCTTCTACATTAATAAAAATGCTGTAGAAATCAGTTTAAATGCATTGGAAGGATAGAGATGTGAATAGAATCAGGCAATATAGACTTACAAGGACTAAAGTAGATTTTAGTCAGATCCAAATTCCTTCTTTGATAGAGTATCTGCTTTTATGGATGTGAGGAAGTGCATCTGTTACAACTTGACTCAACATTGCCCCATTTCAAATTCATTAAAGTAAACTATGGAATTAAGGTGTAGATTAATTTAATGTATGCTTAATGGGTGGAAAATAACTTAGGAATATTGTTTTGCTGTCAAACTGGAAAGACTTCTCCAGTGTGATTACAAAGTGTCTGTGTGGAATCTATTTCTAGTACACATTTTTCAGCAGCAGTTTGGATGATGGAATAGAATTGCCACATTTAAACATAAGAGTAAGCTGAGAGGAATTTCAGGATTTTTGGAGGATAAGATCAGAGCTCAAAATAATTTCACTTAATTGAAAAATGGTCTGAAATCAATAAATTTAAATTCAACAAGGAAAACTGCAAAGTCTGTGTGTGCAATTAAAGAGAGGAAATTAAATGGTAAAATAAGAACAAGAAGAAAATTGTGCAGCGACATCACGGAACTGGAGTTAGAACTGGATTTAGTCTACCTTGCAGACTAAGAAGTGAACAATGTAAGTGTGTCAGATAAATTTATGGAAGTGTCCATATCAGAAACAGGAGGCAATTACTCTGCTTCACACTGATGAGTGCAGTTTTGGTCACTGCATTTAGCAAAGATGTAGACAAAGCGAAGTCTGGAGGACAGCAGCAGGGCTGATAAGAGGTATAAAAGATATGACCTGCAAGGAAAGCTTGAAATAACTGGGTTTGTTTAGTCTGGAAAGAAGAAGACTCATGGTGTGGGAGAGGAGAACTTGATAACAGTCTTCAAAACTGTTACATCCATGGGGATTATCAGTTGTTCCCCAGATCCATGGAGGACAAGACAGGCAGCTACTGACTAAATTTGTAGTAGGGATTCAAGAGAAAAACTTCACTGGGCAGACTTAAACAGAGGTTGTATTGGAAGAATAGGGATGATGGTCTGCAGAGAATTACACATTTGTCAGAAAAAAACCATTGAGAACCTGTCTGTGTATATTGATCCTTCTTCAGCTTAGCAGCATGGTATAACAACATTGTGATCTTACCAACTCTGCTTCTCCATTCTGATTTGGTCCATTACTTTAGCTTCTTTTTCTGTGATATAATAAATAAAACATGCATTTCTTACCTTCACTGAAACATAAATTAGTCAAGTAATTGGCAGTTATCCACAACCTTTAACATTTTTTAATGAAAATTTATTTTTCCAGTAGTTTCTTAGGACGAAAAGATGTTGGTGTTTGGTAGTAATGAATTATATATTTTTCATATACCAGCATTTAATAACTTAATATTTAATAATACTGATATATTTCACACATTTTGGTATATTTCATATATTCTATATATTTCCATAATAAAGTTATCTTGTTTTCATGGTCTTTCCACCACAGTATGCTAGAACTTAAAGACTGCTTATTAAAAACTGAAATGTAGAAGTCAGCATCCACCCAAACTTACAAATGAACCCTTTCCTCCAAAACTGTAGTAGTGGTCATAATTTTTGGCTCTAGTATGGATTTCATTTTTCAAAGCGAAAATGAGCAAATCTAAATGTACCGTCTGGGATCCATAAAATCATACAATATTTTGTCACCAGCTTCAGTGGAAATAAGACGTATTTTTAATAGGCTAAAGGTGGCTTCAGCATCCATTTTTCAGTTGCTTTTGCAAAATTGCATGTTTCCTGATACAGCTCTGGGATGACTGCCATCTCTGAGTGATGCCATCATTTGGGTTGTGGTGCATAGGATTACAAGCCTGGCATTTCTCAGATTTTTCATTGAGTAATTTCATTTTCATTTAGTAATTTTTTCAGCTTTTTTTTTTTTTTACTCCATATCATACTTTGCTGAGTTGAGTTTCCTCTACTGAAGATGTCTGAATTAAACATTTCTGGAATCCTTCTGGAAATATCCCATGTTCTTACCCTAACTCTGACTGAGTGAGAAGTTTAAACAGAATGGCATGGTATGCTCAGAGAAAATACAACCCAGGCTATTGGAATGAGCCATATATACCAGAAAGGAAAAATGTAAATCGAAATATATAACTCCATTGTTACTGCCAATAGGTTTTGACATGGCAATTCTCTTGGTTTTGTGGTTTTTTACCTTGCTTTTGTGCATTAGAGTGTTCTTTGTGATCTCAAGCATGCACTCACCCTTAGTTGCTGCTAGCTGCTTCTGGAGTGCCTTTGGTCATCAGTATTGAATGAACTTTAGTTTTGAACTCCTGTAGATGCATTTGTAAAAGTGTGCCAGTCCAGCTTCAGCACTGGAAGTGAGGTATAGTGACCTGTGAGCTCTTTGGGCACATTCAGCAAAGGCAGAGGACACCAGCACCCTGAGGGAAAAGGAAGGAAGCAGAGGCTGGTGAGGATGGAGCCACAGGGCCTTGAGAGTGAATAAAAATGAAGTGACAAAGGGTAAGAGAGAAACAGAGTGCAGCATAGAAAGGACGAAACAGAAATTTTGCACCCTGGCTTCGTCTGAAGTTCATGAATTCCTGTGGATTCTGCAATTGTTCCTAAAACGAGTGACATTATCAGATTTTGGATCATAGCAGTATGCATTAGTATTCTGCAAATGAGTAAATAAGCAGCCTCATTTTGCTGCATAGTTAATATGCTCTTTTGAAAAGTGTACCATAAATTAAGTGGATTGATCAAATTTTCCATCTGGGAAGTGCAAAGAAAAATAGTTTAATTTTGTGTTATTCATCCCTTTCATCTTTAAATGGGGTTATTGCAATTGCTATTTAGCTAGAACTGTGACCAGAAGACTCTTCTATTGTTTGTGTAGTCGATATATACAAAATAAATTTTTTGCCTTGATGTACTAGGTCTTCAAACAAACAAATCTTGAGCAATGAAATCCAGGAAAATAATTGGTTTTTACTCTAAAGGCTGTAGTGGTGTTTTGGTAGTATTTCAAAGGATTTCACTTTAACAAAAAACAGCCATCAATAGTTATAAATAATTATATTATACAACAATTTGTGAAATTATACTACACATTTGCATCAAACATATGGATGTGCAACAAAAAATTAATTATTTGGTTCAGTGAAGTTGTCTTGAAAGGCCATAGAAGCATGGCTGGTATTTACCAAGTGGTTGCATATGACTTCTTTACACATGCAAGTAGTGCCTAAGTGACCTCCCCTGCCAAGAGCTGAGATAGCCTAGCCTAGATCTGCCAAGATTTGAAGAGAAATACTACAATACTACAGGAGGCATTATGCCAGCCGAACTCACATATATATTTTTGTGAAAGTGTTGCTGCACCCATATGTTAAACTAAAAAATTACAACTTTTTAGGGCAAGATTGGTTGAATTAGTGATATACACACAGGATTCAGAGGAGTGACTAAACAACTGATTAAGCTGATTTTGAAAGAATGAGACAAGGTGAGCCACCATTCTTCATTGAGCAGCAGTAGAAAGGAAGGACAGGAAGGATTTGAGAGCTTCTGGCTGAGATCAGAACTTGATCTTTTGTAGTTAGGGTTTGCTTTTTATTTGAGGTTCAATGTGAATGTTTGGCTTGGACTGAGCTGTCCATGCTGCTACACCTGAGGTAAGCACAGCGGAACTGGAAGCTGGATGTGTGTATCATGTTGGATTGATGTGATTCATTATGCTGATAAAGAATAACAAAGGCCACAGGGAACTAATAATAATTATTTGGCTTTAGCTAGTAGAAGTGTAAGGTAAATGCTGCATGTGGTTAAAACATTAGTGAGTTAAAAACAGCGCTGGATCTGCACAAAGGGGAGGTATCCCCAGTGTAAGCTCTAAATGCTTTTTTTTTTGATCAACCACATTTTTGTGAAGGTCAACCTTACCTCACACGTATGACAAACCCACTTGCCTGTTAGCATTTCTTATCAACTATTCCCACAAGGAAAGATGAATATTTGATATGTTGAATGTATACAGTATCTGCTTTCTGGTGAGATTCCAGGTGTAAAATCACTCAATATTTATTTGATTGTTTGAAATGAAAGCTGTAGTTCTGATGAGTGTTACATATAGCTTGGTTCTGGGATGTATCCCTGGAACTGAGACTTGAATGCACCTCTAAAAAGTACTGAAATGTAGGGAAGCTCTGAAGTAGCCTTGCAATTATGAATGTAGGTGCCAGACTGAAGTTACTCGTAGGGAGGAAAATGGAGAGTCTATAATCCAGGGGCTTCTGTACTGGGAGTGTTCAGCTCTTTAAAGCGCCATCATTTTTTTGATATCGCAGTCGTCTGCTATGCTCCAGAAAAACTCAAGGTTTTCCCGTCAATAGTTAAAGATTTCTAGATTATGTCAGAAATGGTTGTTGTACTGAAAAAGGCAGCAGGTTACAGGCCTTGCACGTCCAGGTGGGTTGATGCTTTTAAAAACGGCATAAACATCATAATATAGTGATATACTTCATACTGTACTCTTAGGGATAGGATGAGTGATGATTTCTGTCTTCTTGACTTTTAAGTGTAGAGATATTTACGAAAGTCTAGTAACATGGTATTTAAGATATTGACATAATTTTTGGGAAAGGAAAATTACTTGGAGGTAAGGCAGAATGCATAAGGAGATGGTACAGTGGCAATGTACAGACATTGAACTGATCTGGTTGTGCAAGTATTTGAAAATGATGAATTGGAAGGCAGCAATGGCCTTAAGGATTCATAATTGTTTTCATTGCAGTGGGGTTAAATCAACTATGTCTTCAACATTTGTGTGCATAACTGTTCTGTTCTATAGATATAAGGTGAAATCTTTCTAAAATGTACCTGTAACTGCAGCTGTGCTTTCTCGTCTGCCACACTGGCTCCTCTGCTGTCTAAATGCCTTGATACAGCTTTGTAACTGTTCACTTTTCATCCCATTTAACAGAGAAATTGTTCCTTTAAATAACAGTGCCTCATTCATCTTGTAATTGAAATTGTAGGTAACTACGAGGTTACCACCTGCTGAGACAATAAAATCTTTGATGACACAGTGTCTCAGTAGACTGGGGAAGTGGGGAGAAATGTTTGCTGCACTTCAGAGACTATGGTTTTGTTCAAAGCCTGCTGGTTTGGATTAGAGTCAGAGATGAGTTTCCAAGTCAGCATGTACAGCACCCTGCCAGAAAGTTGTTCTTGGAGCTGCTGCTTCTTTGTAAAATGCAGAGGGAACAAAAAAGAAGGAAAAAAAAAAAAAGAAAAAGGAAAGGAGGAATGGCTACTGGCAGCTTTTCACTCCTACATTTAAGGATGTTGTAGAGACAACAACCAACACTGTCTGGACTTGGATGCGTCAAGTGCTGGGTGGGCAGTGCTTTTCTCACTTCTGATTGATTTTGTTGTTAGTACAGCAGTGTTAGAAAAGAGAGTTTTCACTGAGACTAGCAGCACAAGCAGCATGTGTTTAATATGTGCATGAAGCAGTAGTTCTAGTTTTTACATAAAACATAGTGGAAAGTTTATTATATGTTTTATGATTTTATATTTACCCCCAGAAGAAGAACACTGGTTTGGAAATTATAAAATGTATTTTCCCACAAGCAGATGAGCATTTTTCCATTTTCTATCAAGAAGGGTGAACAAAACCATTACACTTACAGGGATTTAGTCAGCCTACACAACAGAAGTATGTAAAGAATTTCAACACTGTGGTTGTTTGTGAGATATTTAGGCCTGTTCTACTGACTCAAAAACTTGAATGGTAGCAACAGTAATAATATTTAGCATTTTAATAAGGTTTTTCAAGAAGGAAGCATCAAAAGCTTTGCAAGGCACATGATCCAATGGGTAAGCTGAAGGATACAGAAGTTGTCTCGATTGTCCAGGTTCAAGAGAACCTACATTACTCCTTTAGACACAGGCATGAGCACCGCCTTTTCTGGAAGTGTTACATACCCTGATCAAGATTTTAATATTTAAGCAAGCAAAATTTCATTTCTGCCAATTTTGCCTGGATCTGTTTTGGCAGAAGGCTACCCAAGCAGCTGTGGTGCCTCCTGCAGATGGAGGTTCACCTTACTTCTGTCTAGCAAGCTTTGAGCAAGTACCCTGTCTTCTGACTGTGATTTCCCATCAGCAGATCAGCATTGATACGTTAGGAGAATAAAGGCACTTACGAATTTGACTTGTATTATGGTAACCATAGGCATGTGAGACAGAACAAGAACATTGTTTATTATTGTGCATGCCTCGACTTAGAGTCATTTCAACAGGGATTCAGTAATACAAAGTCTGGGTCGGTGCAGGCTGCAGAGAGTGTATAATCAAGACCTAATTTCCATTATTTACTTTCATCTTAAGGCTTATGTAGTTATGCTTTATATAAACATCTAAAGGGAATTCCAGTTCTAAATTTGGCTCTGCTGGTCACTTATCAAATGAGTTCTTGTATGCACAACAGTTCTCATGCACAGCTTGTTTAGAGCAATACAGCATGTATTGGAAGAGAGGGAGTAGTTTACAGTTTTTTCACTTACTATCTTGTATAGTCCTACCATCATTTTTAGAAGAAGAATTCTAAAAAATTACCAAAATTTGTAAAGCAACGATTTTGATACTGTCCCTGTATTCTTTGTCATTTAAAAACTCTTCCCTAAGAAAGGAAAAAGCATGAAAAGATTATATTACTCGTCCAGCTTTTTTACTATTGTGCTCTTCTTTAAGAGTTCTGCATCCTCAGTTTGCAACCTTAAATGGAATTACTGTGTTTTCTAATTGTAAACTAAGTACATGATTAAAACAAAGTTCCTTTTTTGCATTTGGCATTGCCTCTTATCTTTTTTATTTTGTAAATTTTGGCAGAGACTACAGGGCCATACGTATTTGTGAAACACAGTATACTTTATGCCTATATTTTTAAATTACATTATCTTTTTTCTGAAAGTACTAGAGGGTGGGGCACTCAGAAGCAATTACGGCCTGACAGGACAAATCTTACTGAAAGTATGTGCTGTTGCTAAACCTTTTAGATGGAAAATTCCTCTCATACTTTTCACATTACAGTAGTGAAATCTATGTAATTATTCCAATCAGCAGATATGCAATGTGAATCACAGAGAAAGCAAGATCAGAGTAATATAAAGCTATAAACATATTGAAAGGGGAACTTTAGTGTCTTTTTGCTTACAGCAAACATATTTTTTTCTTGGAAGCAGCAGGAAGAAAAGCAGTGGGGCTTGTTGATGTCAGCAAGTGTGCTCTTTGAAGTCCTTGGAGGTGCAAAGCAATGAAAAAAATTAATTCCAATCCAATAGGACTAAAGAGAAAGGTGATGTTCCAGAAAACAACGCCTTTTCCTTGCTCATCTGGATGATGAAGCTACCTCTAAAAATATCCTCTCATGCATTCTAGGTGAGATCTGTTCTCTCACAGAATTCAGTTTGCTCCATGGGCCAGTGCTGGAGGTGCCTGCTGGCAGCTACCTGGACAGAGGAACCCACTGGTTTCTTTGCTCAGAGGTCTGTGATAAGCCTCTGCATCACAGGGGAGCCTTGGAGGAGGATAAACTTAGTGCACAGCCATGGTTTGTTTATAAAAACAAGTTGTCCTGGCAGAGAGTGTTAGCTGCCTTAGAACAGAGGCTGTCAGATCTTTTGCTATCTCGTTAGCTTTTATCTTCTGTCTGGGGACTGCAGTGCCTTCTGCCGTGTCCTGGTGTGCACAACATTTACTTCAGGCGTTGTCATAGCTAGAGAAAGGCTTTTGCTATTGTAACATTGGATTTCTTGACTTGGTTAACTAACCTGAAGCTTTTCATGCCATCTGCATCATGTCAGCAAAGTAATCTTCAGCTTAGACAGCAGCTGGGCATGGTTTTTCCTGACAGATGGTATCCTGTCATCTCTTTAGCAGCTGTTTGGACATGGCTGTGTGTCAACGCCACCATGATATAATCATTGTATCCTGTGAAGCAAGCCCAATGTGACCCTTAAGGCACTTGGCATCGTGCTGTTGGTGGCATATTTTGCAAGAATATTTTGAAGAAAGGGTATGGAAACAAGAAATCTGAGCACGTGTCACATATGTCCTTCCTTTGCACACTTTCATGGGAAGCGACAAATGTGTTCCAGCACTTTAACAGTAAGTCTTTTGCTGGTTGCAAACCTAAATTTTGGATTTAGAAAGCTATATAGAGTTACTGTGAAACTGTGCCAGTTTTGCAGTAATGTTACATTGTCTGGCTTTATTCCACTGATATTGAAGACAGTCTTTTACATTTAGCATTTAATTGAAGTTCTAGATGGTGTCAATCAGCAAATTTTAAAATCAGTGACAGAATATTTATGCAACTGGTGGAAAGCTGTTTTAAGAACATACTTAAATCTTTTCTCTCCCTTGATGATTGTGGTCATGGCAATTCTGAGTCAAGGTGGGGTACAAGAGTTAACAAAATCAATGCTCTGAAGAAAATCAGCAACAGAATAAATTTTCATGTTGGAATTCAAATGCTTATCCTGGTGGCTATAAGGAGATTCTTTACATTTTTAGACTCCTGTATTGTAAACTGCAAGCCTTAGCCATGTGTTTTACATCTGAAAGCTCAGTTATCTTTACTGTTTAATGTGCTCTCAAAGATCAAATGTCCTTTTTTCTTCCTTTTCTGTTTTCATGTATGCATCTTCCACTCAGTCATGTTATGTGCTTTTGCTCTGCCTATGGTTGAAGTCCCGAGTGCAGCACCAACAGATGTGACACAGTTCCTCCTACGGCTGGGTGGCTGTCCCTGCAGAAAGCTGGGTTGGCAGCCTTAGTGAGTCGTGTGTGTCTATGTTTATATATACACACATGCACAGAGCTGCATCCAAGCCACTTTGGCCACTATCTCAGAGTTCAAAGAATCTGCAGCGTGAGTGTTAATTTTGTCCAGATATAAGTTCTTTTGGTTAAACTGAGTTGTACGTAGGACCTCACCACAGGAATCTCATTTCTGGTACTTCCTTCTTTGACCTTTTCTGTGCAGTTAATTAGCAAGTACTGTGACTGTCAGTGAGGAGTGGCAGGTGACAATTAGGCTTTCCATTTCTATGGGCCAGTTATATTTGATGTTACTGTCAGGCAATACAGCTTTGGTCAGTTACATGCACATGACAGACAAAAACTCACATGGCCCTTAAATCATTCAGTGTTCCTCCGTGTTGATGAAGAATTACAGAAGCTCAGCACACAAATGTAGCACATGTTTACAATGTAGTCAAGTGCACAACAATAGACTTCTTAGCTTCTTTGTGCAGTTTTCTCTTTGTTTGTTTGTTTGTCTTTTTTGCTGACACTGCAAAATAACAAAAATATTCCCAAGATTACTGTAGGTTCTTTGTGCTCAGTAGCTGGGGAGGTTTAACTTGCTATTTTTGATCTAATTCATTACAAAGGAGAAGTAAATACTAACAAATATGTCACTTCTCTGTCATCATTGTTTCCAAAAGATGGTTCAAGAAGGTTTTCAAGGACGTGATGTTTTTCAAGACTGAGCAGTAGGCTTTGTTTTACTGAACTACAAATTTGAAAGACCAAAAAAACCTTTTCCAAACATCCAGATTTCTGACTCTGTGAGGATCCAACTTTTATTTTAAGCACAGCTTGACATGTCACTGCACCTAGGTTTTGCAGCTGCTCTGGTTTGCCCAGAGATCCTGCCAGCTGTTGAGGCTGTGAAGTTATTGGGAGCTGGATTGATACCCAGGCACACCCAGCTGCAGTTTGGCTGGTGGTTCAGTGACTGACCATCAGTACAGCCAGATTGTAGTTGGGTTCTTTGTGCTGTTGGAGGGGCTATCCCTTAGGTGAAATGTGAAACAGAAATCAAGTTACTAAAGTTTGAAGGCTCAGACCTAAGTGTGAGCCCATACATAGCTGTGTAAACTCTAAGGCTCTGACTCTTGTGTTTGACGTGCCATCTTTGTTTGATTTCAGTATCACTTATTCTTATCCTCAAGCTTGAGTGTTGTTTGCCAAGTGGTGTGAAACAGCTGTTCCCTTTAACCTGGAGCTGGTTGTTGAGACGTGTTCTCTAAACTGTGTTCACTTTTTTCTGGGCTGTGTTTTAAGGGTTAATTAAAGTGGTTTGGGATCCTTGGGGCAGTGTTACTGCATGTTTAGTGTTTACTACCTATTTTTGGGTACTATTTTATAAGTTTCTTTGTATGCATGACCTAAATTTGTAAATCTAATACTCAAAATGGCGTGTTAGAAGTTTGAGAGCACAAACCTGTTTATTTGGAGACTATGGTCCAGTTTCTGACCCTCCACCAGATTTCCTCATGGAACTGTACTAAAAATAAATTAATAGTATCCATATAAATAGTTCACATCCTATTCTCACCTAAGTGAAATTCAAAAGAAAGGATACAAAGTTTTATGCCAAAGCAGCTGATCTAGTCACAGAAAGGTCCTTCTGTCTGGTCAAGCGCGCCACTCCTGTTCAAGATGAAAACCTCCAAAAAGTAAGCAATTCCATTGCTTTTTCACTGGATGTATGCAGCAAGCAGGAGTAGAAGTCTTCTTGGAAAATGAATGTGAGGCTGTGTGCTTCCCTTGAGGGAGAAGGAAATAATTTTTCAAGCAAAAAGTTTATTGACCAAATGCAATAATACATGCATCTGTTATTTTTATATACTATATTCTATCACTATTTTTTTGCACTATGAACACTTGCTTTATTATTCTAAACATATTAACTAATTGCTATGTGTAAGTTTTGAAATTTGAATGCTTGCATTGTCTCATAGCTAGATTTGCTGTTAGGCAATTACTGGTATCCAGTCAGACTGGATGAATGGAATTGTTGTACTTAGAAAGCTGAATGGCTTATACGGCTTTACGAAATTAATTAAAACTGCTACTATTTAGCCTGCAGGTATAGCTTATACAACTTAATCCTACTTGTAACAGATACAAATATATTATGAGTCCATAAACACCGGTGTATTTCTAACTAGGATTTATTATTTCCCTGTGCAGTGTTAGGCAACAAATGAAGCTTCTGTGAAACATTTGTGCTGGGAAACTTTATCTGAAACCTATTATCATGTGGCTTGTTTTTGCAGTTCAGTCAGTTACAGTGATGAGAAGAGCCTCAGTAAAGTCAAGACTCAGTTTGCTGATGATAAACACAAAAGGTTTGAAGGCCAACTCATGCTGACTGTACTCAGTCCTGTCTGAATAATTTCTTCTGCTTGGACTTAGTTTCACTAAGTGTGCATCAGTTCACTGTCTCCATGACCTATTGAAAACAAAGTCTTCTATTGAATTTCATTTTTTTCTATGAAGTTTTTCTATTGCTACTAACACTATACCTGATAAGGCAGATGTTTTATACAGATGATTCATTCATATGGTTGTCCTCATATCAGTTCCTTCTATGTCACAGTTTTCTGGAGCAATGTCTATCAGGACCCACTGACTGACCTGCTGCACTGGGAAAATGGGCTTTTGGGGCAGAGAGATAGGGTATTTCAGGCTAGGAAGAGCTCAGGAGTACACTCTGGAAAGCACACTCCCTTGCAGAAGTCCTTGGCTGCAGCCCCAGCCGGCCTGTCCTGCCCGCCCTCTGCGAGTGCCCTGACGTGGGGGACGCACCCGTTCACACGACCCCGCGTGTGGAGCCTGGAGTGTCCAGGAACAGAAACTTGGGAGGTCTCTAATGGGCTTGGACCAAGCCCTGTGTAAGACTCAGCACTGATAATTGACTATCTCTGTGTCTGACATCATGCTTCAGTTCATGTCAAAGAAAGAATCTGAAAGAGTAGCTCAGAAAATTACAGATCTTTAGGAAATATCAAACTACTTCCAAATGAACTGGAGGTGCTGCTGCATTTCCCATGAGACGTCGCTCTTCTTCTTCTAGTAGAATAGTGAGAATCAACAATCAGTAAGATTTCAAGGAAGAAATTCAAGTTTCTTGGAATCTTAGTAACTGGCCTTATTTTAGAGGAATAGAGAAAGTTTTATTGTTTTATTTCAAATAGATTCATCTTCTGTTCTCATTATAAGACAGAAATAGTTTGCTAATTTTCATGATTGCTTTATGATCTTTGCAGTACCACTGACTTTGTTTTCTTAAATCTTCAACTCCTGGCTCTTTTAGCAGGAATTGTCTTGAACCAGGTTTAGTCACACTCCTGCTGTGTAGGCCAATGTTTGGCAAAAAATTATTTTATTTGTCTCACTATTCAGATTGCTCCAACCACTTTTCTGCCAACTGTATTTGTTTGTTTGTTAAAAAAAATTATGTCTCTGAACTTTTGACTTGTGTAATATTCCTCAAGGCAGTGGTATTTATAAGAATAATGAAAATTTGTACCTTCCTTTGATGATATGAAAGAGGATGACAGGGTTAAGACCAGCAGATCCTGCTGCTTCCTTCTGAACACACAGCGGCAAACATACATTCCTTTTCACAATCTGAATTTACTTTGAAGCACATCTCTCCTATTGGATGTGTCAGTGGCTGTTTCAAAAATTCTTCTACTTTTGGGCCAAAGCCCTTACATTTGGGACACTGGCTCGCCAAGATACTTGTACATGGCCAAAACATATATTTTTTTAGGGAACTTTAGAATTTTCTTCTCTCTGGTTGTGCATCTGGGTTTTCTTTTTCTTCCTATTCTTCCTTTTATTTTTGTTTTCAGGGTTGTGATGAGTTTATTCATTGTAATAGCATTCTAATGCAGTGACATAAATCCCTTGCTAGTAGGAAACAGAAATAACAAATAGCTTCATATGCACTCAGTGTAGAGTACATGAAGTACAGAGTAGCAAATCTCGAGTAGGACAAGTTGGAGGAGTTGTCAGTGCACTTGGATGTCCATGAAAAGGTGTGGAAGTGAGAAGCCTTTGCTGTTTCGTATGCCCTTACTTGGAGGCTGTTGTGTGCTGAAAATTCCATTGCTAGATCGCATGCTTATTTCTCTCTAGAATGTCGCTGTTTGGGTGTTTTCTTTTCCTTTAAGTTTACGGGAGAAAAGATACTTCTTTTTCCCTGCATCAAACTTACCATCATTAATCAGAAATTATTATTAGTAGCAGTTAACTAAGTGAAATATATACCGTTAAAACCCAAGGGAGGTGTATTTAGGAGATAGGAGAGGCAGATGGGCTGAATGATCTCTTAATTCAATTTTCTGTGATGTGGGAGGCTAGGAGTGAAGTTTATTAGCGTGGGCTTTATAATAAAGACTTCCTTCTGATGAGTTTTCCAGGGATGCATAACCAACCCATCCTCCCAGGCCAGTAAAATGTGAACCTCACTGGACTCAATCTCATTAAATGTCTTGGTCACTGCACAGCATAATTTAAACTCATAAAGGAAAAACAAATTCAGATTATGTTTGCACTCATTGTTATTTTTAGTTAAGCCACAAACCATTAATGGCTGTTTAAAGTAGGGGGTTCCGCATTTTTCTTCTCAAGCAAATGCTGCTTACTTCCTACCCATGCAAATACACAGCCAGCACGCTTGGTCCCTCCAAGGCCATCGGAAAGGCTTCAGAGGAGCCAAGTTGCACTGGAGCTCTGAGAAGGGATCCTGTCTCTGCCTCATACAACATCCTTAGGGATGACTGCTCCCAAATGATTTGTTTCTCTGCATAATGAAAGGGCAAGATGCTACCTTTGGTCTTACAGGAAGTGAAAGTGGTGCCCTTCCCAGATACAGTCTTGGATGACTTTTGGGAAGTCGCTTTAGCTCTTTATGTTTCTGATTTCTCTTTGAGTTGTTTACAAAGGTGCAACTGTTTCTGACAGATGTTTGTGTTCTGCCCTATGTTTCTACTGTGCAGAGTTGCAATTTTACTTTGAATCTGAAATAAATTGGTGCTGACAAATAAATTATCAGATAGATACATTAGCATCTTTGGTTTATGAGAAGCACCTTCCCATAATCCCTTTTTGTATCCCTAACGTAGAGGGATTCTTGAGTTTGGCTGCTATTAAACATGTCCAAGGAAGATTGCATTGAGGTAGGAGGAAGAAAACTGTGTGCAAATCAATTTTCAGCAGTATTGACAACCTTATTTCTAGAATGGTATTTTCTTCTCTTCTTGCTCTCTTGCTGGTTTGGTGTTTCTTGGGATTTTTTTTCCATAAGTCTTATTTCTTGTTGATTATTTCCTCTACTGGGATAGCAGTACATAATTGTGGCAGCCCAGGGTTTATGTACAGCCTCCAGATAAAACTTAGCTTCCTATCTTTCAGTAAAACGTTGCTGTGTATTTTAAAACATTGAAATAACTATTGCCATTTGTAATAAATAACCCACTATTTTAATTTCCTTACTTTTTTTCTCTTTTCCTTTGTAAGTGATTGTCTTTCTTCACTTTTTTTTTCACCTGAGTTTAAAAACTGGTCCAACAGAGCATTTAAAGATGCTTAGTGTGCATTCCTGAGAAGTCCTTGTGGAAATTCTAGTATGTCTTCAGTTAAACTCTAAGTGCTTAATATTTTCCTGGACTAGACCATATTGCAACTGTAGCAGATTAAAACCTGCCTCTATTTTGTTCTTATACACTTTTTGATTTTTTTTAGAGGTTTCTGCTTTATTTCAATCTTTTAGCCTCATCCTGCTGAAAATATGGTGACCAGTCTTTCAGTGGAATCGTGTGAATTCCATTGATTGCAAAAGATGTGAGTGCAGAGGTAAAGATCTACAAAGGAGGGATCATCTCTCAAAGTGATTAATCTCTTTGAAAGGGCATTAAAGGAAGTTGGAAGTTTTATTAATTGAAGTTACAGTTTGTTACCTTTATATTGCCAGTGATTACTGTAAGAGACATGGATGACCCTGCAGCATTTTTAAATACTTGCAAGAAAACATGCATAACCACTGACCTATGGGCCTGGTGTTTTGAAAAATGCTCACAATGTTTTATTGAAGGAGTTACAGTTTCCACCTGTTCTGAGATTTCATGGGGAATTGTCACCATTAGGTATGACCTCATGCAGATCAAGCAAACTGACAACTATTTGTAAATTGGAGTTATCTCTTTATATTCTGTTTCACCTCAATAAATCAAGGCGGGGACCTTCAGATGGAGCTTTAGAGAATCTATGCCACTCCCCTTCTCTCTTTAACCCTCTCATTTTTCCCTCTCAGTGAGAATATACAGAGGTTCTACAAACTGGGCTCCTGAATTCAATACCTCAGGTGCCTGCAGCAGACTGTATGACTCTGCCCAGCCTGCCCAACCAGCTAATGTACAAACTCACATCTCTTTGGGATTTGGCTTAATTAATGCAAAAAAGAGACTAGTGCAAGCCATGTCCCTATTTTCAGGTAACCTGGAATTCTTAACCTGGAACTTCTGAGCCACTCTTAATTGTGTATGTTTGCTGAGTCAGAAAGGCTGATGGGGCCACCTGGTTTTGGACAAATGCCGTTGCTCTTCCTCCTCCTAGAATGTTTGCAGGTCTGTTGTAACTTAGTGGCAATCCTGACTTCTGGCCTGTGGTTTGTGGTGCCATACAAAATATTTTTGACTTTCTACTGACCTGGCTTGCTTAATATTCAAAGCCAGTTGTTACATATCGCTTGCCTGTTTTTCTTGCCTGTTGATTTGCTCCAGAAGATGATGCTTAGATTACTTGTAATCCTAATGGCCACAGAGGGTTTGGAGTTGGTTTGGGCTGCTGCTGTGGTTGAGTGACTCAATAGCAAAGATAACGTATTTACTCTGGACCTTCCAACAGAGTGAGGCAGACAGAAGGCAGCCTGATAGAAAGTTTCCAGTAAGAGCATTGCTCAGTCAGTTCAAAATGCAAACTGGGGACATAAAATCTTTCTGCCAAAAGCACTGTTTAAGAACTAATTAAAAAAGAACAGGTGTTTTTATGTACCCCCTTCCAAAGTATTTAAGCCATTATAAAACTTTTTTTTTCCATTGATATTGCAGTAAACGGAAGTTATTCATTCAGAACCTGCTGTCTGTGGCCCCCTCTTGAGAAGTTTATAATCCAAATAAACAAGACAGACCAAAACCAGAAGGAAAAATAGAAAAATGAAGTGATAGACCTATGGTTCTGCATCTTGCCAGTAGTAGATTTCAAGTTAATTTAAGAGGTGCTTGTCACAAGAAATATATTGTTTCAGTAAGAAAAACCTGGTTGATGCCATCTACAAGCTGAGTCAATTGACTTTCAGAAACTACTCACTATAATTTTAGAGGCAAGACAGAGGGAAAATGTGTTGATTTAATGAATTCACAAACTGAGACAAAAGAAGAGCAGCATCTGCCATGTCATGAAATGGAATCTGAAATAACATGGCCCTTATCACAGTGGGATATTCTGACATACACACCCACAATAATTAAGTGCTCTTTACTTTGACATATAGCAAAAGAGATGAGATTCTGGGAATATTTTAATATTTTATCTATTCCAGACTGATAATGCATATTTTTATGTCCTCATATCTAATAGTCAACAGTTATTTTATGCCTTTTGTATTCTTATATTTTCTTCAGTACAGAGGCAAGCTTGTTTAACTACTTGCTCATTTCTGACTAGATTTTTTTTTCCAAGGCCATTGACATAGTTTTCTTTGTTCAGTTAAATCTAGCTTAAGTACTAATATTTCCTGAGTAACAGTATCATTGCAGCAGAGAAAACAGTTCAAACAAATTGCACTCTATACTCACTTGTTAGGCAAACATCCACACACTAACATTACTAATTAATGTAATTTATAGGTCTTTTTTTAATTACAGTAGTACAATAGCTATAAATAACCTTGCAAGATATTTAAAATGCCCTGTGTGAACAACTGAAGTGATTTTTGGTGTCAGCTACTTGAAGGAGAATCTTTGCAGTGTATGAATAATTTGGGGGCCAAGGCACATAACAAAAACTGTCATTAAGCAGCAGCATTTTATAATTTTGAAAAAGAGATGTTATCACTTGGACCTGGGCTGCCTGCCATCTCACTTGGTATGCACAAGTTCATACTAGCTGCAAGGATAGTCCTTTACCTTATTAGAGAGCTGGAGAAAGGGAGGCAGACCTGAAGGAGACAGCCAGTATTAATTACAGGACCTGGACAGTGATCATTATCTGTGAGCAGCATCTAAATATTGGTAACATACAGCCTGACAGAACATGCAGACATTTACTTGCATGAATATTTTTTGGCATCTATGAGAAGTCACTTTCTGATTGCTTCTATCAATAGTGTTTTCAGAACAAATAATGCAGGTTTGCTTTGGCTTAGTGTGCAAGGGGCAGGGGTATATTAGTACCTAATGTTATCAGGAAATGAATGCAAATGTATTCAAATTGAAGATATTTTACTGTCCTCCCTCCCTTCCTTCCTCTCCTCATATGTCACTTGCTTTCTAAAATGATAAGTCAAATAAGTTAATTTGTTACAGTCCTGTCTGTGTTATTTTTGTCCTGCTTGGAAGTTTTTGATACAATTACATTTGAATTCACTATATTTACAGAGAATTAGATCTTTTTTATTTCAGTGCCCCAAAGTCAGTCACCGAAACAAACAAAACCTTTAGTTAACTA
>VYXC01009030.1:840682-956194 GCA_013397175.1 Platysteira castanea
TGTCACTGTTACACTTGTAGCTTGAGGTACCAGGTGAGGCAAAGTTCTATTTTTATAATATCGAGGAAGTTCAAATTTATCATACTCCGGAAATTGTTGTGTCATCATGTAAATATTTAAAATCTAGTATGAGTTAATCATCCAGGCTTCTTTTGTAGTCATTAGAGAAAAACAAAACAAAACAGGAAGCTATAGAAGAAGGTTGAAATCAATAACAAAGGAGAAAATTGTGTTGGCTTGAATGAGTTAGGTTCTTGTGTTATTGTTCTTTCTCCCTCATTGACCAGAATGTTTCTCCCCAGCATAGTCATTGATTGTTAAGGTTTTCCTTTTCTCATACCCAAGGCTGAAATACACTGCCCTCATCATCTTGTCGTGTTTTAGGCCTGAAGAAGTTGATGCATTTTCTGGAAGTGCAGGATTTGTGACCATTTCCTTCGGTATGAGGAACACTGAAGGATGGACTTCCCTGCTTGTACTTTATCTCACAAGTTGTAAAGCATTAATCATTTGCTCTATATTGTTCTATTTCTAGACAAGCATGCACTGATTTGGCATGATAAAGGGGCAGGCCATCGATAGGCAGTGACAGGTCTGGGACAGCCCACTTTGCCTCCTGTGACTGGACTCAGGAATTAGACTTCTGAGCATCGCAGTGTCACATCTGCATGATCGCTTTCTTGTGGCACGTGGGAAGGACAATAAAGTACTAAAGGGACAGCATAGTTCCTTGGATTCCAGCATGTTTCTTTTGTTATTAAATGTGTTGAGAATTCTTTTGGAGGACCTATTTTGGAACATAAAGTGACATTGCTATACAGAATTTAACTGTAGAAGAGATGAAAGTAGTTGTGACCTGACCAAAGCCAGAGTAAAGGAAGTGCAGTATGGCAAGGAAGTATAACCAGGAATTTAATACACCAGTTATGCACCTAAACTGACATCTAGGTGGGAATTAAGAGCCTAAATTCAGAATATTAATTCAGGAAAATCTAGCCAAGCTCAAATTCAGATATTTTCACAGATGTAAACTGTATTATGTGATATGCCCTGCACAGTTTTCTCAGTTTCTCTTTGTATTGGGTTGGCAAAGGAGGTGGCTGCCTAAGGTGTATTGGCATGCAGAACAAAATCATTTCTCTGCCTAAATTCTTTTGTGAGCCTGATATGCATAGTCAGGCCTTACCAACCTGCACCAAATGGTCTGTAATAGCTGTAAAAAAAAAGGAGAGAAGTATAATTCCTGAAATATTCTTGCAAGTAGCTGGATACTTGTACTCTCCTCAGTTCTGCCTTGGGGTTGCTGTACCAGGAGATTCTGACTGGTATTGCCAAACTGAGGATGACGTTTCTGAAAATGATTGTCTGTGCTCTAGGTTCATTATAATACCAGGACTAGAGCCCAAGCATCTGAACTTCAAGATCATTTCTAACCCTGAGCTCATATTTTAACAATTTTTTAAATTTTACCCACAGCCCACTGGTAAATATGATAAATTTGGAGACTTCATATCTGGCAGTTGTTTGGAAAGCTGAGAATTGATTCTTAATGCTTTAATACAATATTTTATGCCAGTGGTTCTCTGTTGGTTTTATTGGTGTTGAGAGTTGAACATTCAGAGCAATGCAGTGAAAAATCAGGTCAACAGACCACTTGTCAGTGACAATAAAATCCAGTGTTGTGTAAAGTGTTTTAATTCTCAGGCTAATGATAGTCACATAGCAAGAGCAGATTTGATAACTTTTGTAGCACAAATGAAAAAGATCGGTATCTCTAGATTGTAATGTCTTCAGTGATAATATTTAGGCTTTATAATAGATTGCCATCAAAAATACATTAAAATAAGTCAAAATTATTTATTCTACACTAAATATGTATCTGATGTAAGAGACCCCTTCTTCTAGGAACTTTCAGTGCCAGTAAACCACCCAGTTACCCAGCGTGGAATAGCAAACAGAGCCAAGCAAGAGGAGAAGCTATGAGAGATCATTTGACAAAGCTAAAAGTTATTAGAATAAATGTTAGTTTTTATAGGTGTTAAACAGTTTGTGAAAATATAAAGATGAAATTATGCAGTGAAATGCTATGAAGGTGAAGCTATTTAAGGGAACTAGTAAAAATATGTCATATATAATAGTGAAAGGCCTGTTTAAAATAAACATCAGTTAAAAGACTTAAACCTGTTGAAAATATTTTTCATTCAATGTGAGTTTGAAAGGTCACTGTTCGGCATTCCTCCTCACAGCCAAATCTACTGAAGTTAACATGCCTTTAGTAAACAAATTCTGATTAAAAGCTATTCAGAGCTGCCTCTATTTGCTTTGTCACAATCACATGGCAAGTATTTTCTTTCTACAGCAATCAAATTCATGGCATCTATTTAATGGAGCTAAAATGGATTGTGCATTAAGCAGCATTGCTTTATATGAAAGAGAAACACTAAAGCATGTGTACCTGTAAAATAGAGGGAATTAAATGTATTATGCAATAAGCCTAAACAGTTAGCAGGAACATGAATTAGAATACTGCCTTGAACATAAAAATGCCTTTAATTCGTTTTTTTTAACAAACATACATTAACTGAGCTTGACAGTAATTCTGAAAGACAGGTAAGTGTTGTTATAAACATATAGCAGATGGTTAAACTGACATAAATGGAGGGTGAGAGATTTGTTCAAGGTCAGAGAGCAAGTGCCCAGGAGTTCTGACATATAGTTAGTTCCCTGTTCTAATCATGAAACAAATCTCCTTTGTTCTATGTATTTGCACATTGCACTTTAAATGAATAGCTGTATTATTTTGCTTGTGCTTCCAAAATACAAGTTCAGGGCATACAGAAGAGACACAGTCTATGATTTTTGCCTTTGATGCAATTTTCGTTTAAGGATCAAGGGCACAGAGTTATATACTGAGGGCACTTGCATCTTCCTCTGCTACAATTAGTAGTTTGCTGTAGAGATAAGTGGATGACTGTGGTTGATTTTTATCCTATTGCCACTTCCTGCCCTATACCTGCAGTGTGCCAATTTTAATCTGTCAGGAATCTAAATACCCTTCAGGTTTGGTTTGCTGATTGAGTCCTTTGTTCCTTGAACCTCCTATTTCTATACTGAACCTGTAGGAGGTCAACATAGTATTTTCCTGGGTATGTGACTCATCTTGGCTCTTCTGCCTTTTTACCTGAAATCAAGGATTTGTCTTCTTTTTTCTCTTTGTTGATGTTCAGCATATCCAAATACACCAATTGCTCAGTTCTGCTAGAGCCTCCCGTTATCTGAAAGAGATAGTGTTATAATCATGAGATGTTTCATAACTGAAAGCTGAATATAAACAAGTACGTTTTATCTAATTTTTTTCTATCTGTGTAAATGCAAAAGAGGGAATTCTTATACTTTTTTCCCACTTTTGGCCAAGTTCTATATGGTCATCCTGATGAATAAATATGGCAAGTCTAGTTTAAACATGGAGTGAGTGACTGCAGAAGGATTATTTATTTTAATGGCTTCCCATTCAGATTAAATCTAAACATAAAAGCATAAACGTTATCTCTTAAATCCAAACCAGAGTTTTGGATGAGCTTATTAAGTTCGAAGTGTCTGGACTTCAAACAAACAAACAAACAAAAATATCTCTTTTTGCATTTGAAATACATTTGAAATAACTTCCTCCAGCTATTTCATTTTCATTTCAAAAGCTTTTTTATACATTAGCAAGTGCAATCCAAAAAATAACCCGGTCAAATAAATACCAAACTGTTACCTCCACTTTACATATGTAAGTCAGAGAGTATATGTGACATGTCTAAAGTCAAAAAGCAAAATACCAGCAGAATAAGATTTAGAGTTGAGAGGACTAATCCACCAGGCTGTACTCAGCCCACTGAACATGACTTTTATTGTGCACCCAAGATCTAGCTGGTGATCACTCGAAGATTGATGGTAGCATGCAGCTCTGGAATGTGCTCCTAAATTCACTCTTTGTGTCAGTCTTCATGGTGCGAAAAGGAGTGAAATACGTTTGTGTTCTGTGTGTTTAAACAGCAAGCGTGCTACCCACTGAGCACGGCTGCCCGCGGGCTTGGACCACTCCTGCTCCCAGGGAGCCAGCAGTAGGGACAGCCACATCCCATAAAGGACACCTAGCAGTGGCAGAGCCAAATCCATACAGAAATAAATTAAGCTTAAATAAAATAATTTTCACTGCACGCATGCTTGGAAATATTTTTAAAGTTGACATTTAAAAAAAACCCCCTAAGTCGTAGTTAATTTAATATTGAAGGTACTCATAACAGTCCTCGATGTTCAGCAACAGAAGCAGAAAACACTGATGATGAAATTAATAATTTCCAGTTGTGTCCAACCACTGAAGTCCCCTGGGGGATGCAGCCAAACCCTGCATTGAATGAACATAAACCTAATGTCATGTTGTGTCATAACAATAATTTAAAAAAAAAAATTATGTGCAGTCTGATGAAACCACATGGCTATTCCTCCAATGGGAGTGAATGCATTTAATATACCAGAAAAATCTATTTCAAGGTTAAAAAAGAACCAACTGCTCAAACATTTAAGGATAAGCTTGACCTTTGCTTTTCTCCCAAACCAAATTTTCCTTGGCTTCAGAAAGCATCCCAAACACCCACGTCCAGAAAACAGCTTGCTTCCTGTCAATGGAGAAGGCTGGGTGGCCTTGCAGCTGCAAAATAAAATTTAATCCAAGAGCTCAAATTGGGCTACAAGGGGTAGTACAATGGGTACTATACTAAAGCATACAGAGCAACAAACAAATATAGGAAAAGGAATTAAGAATATTGTGGAAAACTATTCTATTATTCTAAATTTTCTATAAATAGAAATAACAATGGAAGATTTGGATAAATGCAGTTGTGGCACTGTGGAATCGAGTGTGGCTGTTTCTTCTGGTGAAATTCCTTATCTCCAATATAATGACCCTTCTGGCATCATGTTGAACTAGGGGTTCATGGAAGGTTCACTGAGTGGGGGATGCCATTTGTTGACCTCCAGCTGCTTTGTTTTCTCACATAGTCAAGTGAGAATAAGTGTTTCTTTTATTCTTCCCAGATGTAAAGCAGAGCTTGCTAACTATCTTGACTTGGTATATAGAGATGATTATCTGATATATAGACAAGAGTATGTAGACACCAGGTATATGCACACCATTGAAATACTGACACTGAGGAAACAAGAGGACACACCAGAAAAAGGAAGCAGTGGTTTACCTATTTGTGTGTGATACCCACCCTGCCACATACTTGTTTGCTTGGTTTTGCTATGGGCAACTTGGCTGGTTCTTATGAGTATTCCCCTGAATTCAAATTTTTTTGTGCATAAAAATACTACCCTTTAGTTCAGCAGTCAACTGAAACAAATTTATTACCATAATTCTTTTGAATGAGAAATATTGCCTTCCAAAGTTTCTTCAACTCATAACTGGGTAAATTTTACATTATTTTAATGAAGAATGAATAAAAGCTAAGCACTGGGATTTAGCTTGATCTCTTTATGCCTGATGTTTGCCTGATAGCTAATCCTAATTTGATTAAATTGATAATAATAATAATAATGAAACTGTAACCAAGCCTGCATATGCTAAGTGGCCCTATTTTATACAGAGTAGTGGTGAGAAGTGACTGGCGAAGATAGGAGCAGTATGTTTTAAGGATATCTGTAGATAAAGTAGCATAAAAAAAGTTGCAGTACCGTTGGTAACATCAATAAAGGCAAGGATTACTGCAGCAAGGGAAGTAATGCCAGTTGTAGACACAGAGATTGGCTGAATCTCTGGGGAGGTTGCTCTTTGACGGAGAGAAAAGAATGTAATGAAAAGAGTTCCTCTGCCTTGACACAGTGAAGTGGCTTCTTATTTTATTACAGAAACCATAATGAAATTTTTCAGTGGTTGAGCTGCATTTTCTCAATGAATTTTTATTAGCTCTGGTAACAAGTAATTTGGCAGCTTTGTGAAAATATGCTCAGAAAGAAAAGGACTGCATGTGAGCTGATGTTAAGAGCTTTTTCAGTCTGAAAAGAAGTTAGGACACTACTATCATACTTTCATTATTTAAGGTGTTGATTATTCTGCAACATTTGATAGTTCTTCACTACAATTCAGTGTCGTGGTTGTTGGTACATCAATGAAGATGTGTTAACCTCAAAACTGCACAAAACTACTCCCCAGTAGCTGTCAGTTTTGCAAAAGGCAAATTTTCTCTTCACTGTCTACAGACTACCTCAGTAGATCTGCAAAGTACACCCAGACTGAACAGAAAGATAAATGTGCAAAAGAAAGACAGTGTTAGCAGTAAAACAACCAGCCTTTCACCCAACATTAGTTACACTGTCCCTGTTCTTCTCTCCCATCCCAATATTCAAAGATGTCTCAGCTGACATCATCTGACCAATCAGATTGTGGAGAGTAAATAGTCAGGTACTTAAACCTAAGCCTTTAAAGGCTTGCTTTTATCACAAAAGCAATAGCCTGAATGAGATACAAAACTAAAGAGAAGTCCACTCAGACCTTGTTCTCCTCCCAGTGGCCAACCCATTAGCAGCAAATGGGATGAAGATGTAAGATTTGGGAGAACAGCTCCCAAATCTCATGTTGTTGCCCAGTTTTGATTTGGAGACTATAACGAGCTTCAGTCTTAATTCATTTTTCAGGCAGACAATTGCACTAATTCACTTTCTTCCATGTCTCATCTCTCTCTCTAAATTTGTATCAAAGAATTTTAGTGTCTGCATACAGTCAGGGGTTTAGCTGTCCAGTTAGTCTGATTGCTACTTGGAACATTTCTCTGTGTGCCTGAGCATCGCAGGAAGCAGCGCAGCCATTCTTCCAGTGGTGTGATTGGTGGTCCACTAGAATAAAAGAGAAGAGAGAAAACACAAGAGGTTACAATGAAAAGACATACTTCTCCCAGAAGAAGTAAAATTATGTGGAATCTGTCTGACTTCTCCACGGGTGCGGCTTTTTTTTCTTACTCTGTCTCAAAATTAATGTCACACTTGGCAACCGAAAGCTTCTCTCTCCTGCATCTGAAAAACAAAAACACCCCTAGTGCCAATGGCAAAGCCACTGTGTGCACCCAGGCTGAGCTTCTGCAGCCTTCGGGCAGTGTGGCTCTCTCTCCATGGTTTTTGGAAAGCAGCCAAAGGGTAAACTCTGTGTAACTGTGCAGACTTTGAAGTATGCATCTTACAACTCTTGGAGAGCAGTTTTCATGCTGCAGAGCTGTTGTACCCAAGCTTGTTACACACAAGGCTTGGAGAAGACTGGCTCCCCTCTGTCATGGATAACTCAGCTGCAGTAATTTAAACCCAGTTGGCCTGTCTTTATGGCTCTCCACTCTTGCCAAAGTTGTCCCTTTTGTTTTGGGACCAAAAATGAGAACAAGGCCTGGACAGGATAATAATGAGCAGAAAAGAACAAGGTAATATTTGAAAAATAGGATATCTTCTGGAAAGTTCTGTAGAATGGCAGTATTTATAGCATCTTCTGAAATAAAAAATACAAATTGCATTCGTATAAAATCATAACTACACATTACTTACTAAAAAAAATGAAGCCCACTTTTCAGTGTTTATATTGAAATGCCTATACAGACTTCAGAAGATTTATTTGAGGTTTACAGTGAGGTAAATGGAGGAATAACCTGAAGGTTATACCTAGAAGTGTGTACAGCCTTGTGAGACTGGATAGCTGGAGGGTGTGGGTGGTCTTGCATAATGCTCAAGGAATAATCTCAGTGCTGGAATATTTGGCAAGACTTAGGATGGCTGCGTAACTGCAGTTTGAAAAACGTTGACACATTTTTCCTCTTTGTTTTGGAGGGGGTTTTCTGTTGTGGAATGTGGTATGATTTCACATGACAATATCTGCGAAAATGAAAAAAAAAGTATCTGTTCTTCATAATCTAAAGCTTCAGTAAAGATGCATGGAGCTTTGTGGGGTGTCTTGGATTGATAAGTGTGCCACAAAGCCATGTTAATACATTTTGCCACACACGAGTAAGTGACTTTCTCTTCTCCTGTGTTTGCTTTTGCTTAGAAAGCGCATTCCTTCTGCACGAAACTGGCAGCTGCCCACACCTCAGAGGATCTGCCCCTCCCTTTTTCTTCAAAGTACTAAATAAAAGATGAAAAATTCTGTTATAGTTTTTGGTTATTTTAATAAAACAGCACTCTGTCATGGATTATTCCCCTTTTGGTACTTTTTAAAAGGCACAATGTTAAAAGCCAGTTAATACTCCATTGCGATTTTTTTAAAGTCTGTGACTTACCAGGATTTCAGGAGTTTCATGTATCTTGCAAATTGTAAAAAAAAAAAAAAAAAAAAGCCCATATACTGACATATGTGAACGCTCTGCTTAAGGTCAACTGTTAACTGGTATGTCTTTTCCTATCAACACATGGTCCTCTTCACAAAGAGCTATTGAGTGTTTTACTGCTCCTAATGTATATGTTGAGCTGCTCAAGGTGACAAATTGTTCTTCAGACATGCTAGAGCCACCTCTGGGCCTGATTCTCCGAAGGCTGCACCTTGGTGCTCTGATTATAAAAGACTGCACTATCTCAGTCTGGTAATGTTAAAATTCCACTCTCAACTCACTTAGCAAATACACCCACAAGTATTCAAGGTGTATATTTAAACCAGATCATATTTAGATATCATTGACATTTCCTTGTTATTTACTCTCATTCCAAATGCAGCAATTAAGTTTCCTTCTAGAAGATTATACATTTTAGCTCTGGGCAAAAAGAGGGTTCTGTTTCAGCCTGTACTGTCTGAACTCCTTTCTTCTCTCTCGCTCAAGTGATCTTGTTAATTAGTTAGCCTGTGATTTTATAAGCACGTGTAAATCTATTTTCTCCCCTCTCACTTGCTCTTTTTTTTTCTTAAATAAAAATGCAATTAAACCGCTTTCAGATGGATTCAGAAGCAAGCAAGTGTGCCCATCTGTGATTTCTAGTTCTTATGAAGCTATTACCTCCTATATAAAAAGCCAGATCTAATTGTAATAGCATTAAAGAAAAAAGACTCTCATGCATGAAGAAGAGATAAAGAGATAAAGAAAAGGTCAGAGGTCCACCTGAGCTTTTTTGGGCCCAGTGTTGTTAAGGCATACAAGGGACTGACCAGTAGCACATCTGGTTACTTACGGCTTTCTGGTCAGATAACTGTGTCCCCATTCACAATGGGATCGCCTGAGAATGGCTGAGGGATGGGTTTTAGTTTGAACACTACATGAGCAGTGGCAAAATGCTTTAGAAGCTTCCTTATCTCAAGCCCTTAAGTAGAAGGAATCAATGCATATATCTTCAAAGGAAAGGAATACTGACAGTGCAAAGGTGACTCGTTCTGAAGTTTTGAAAAGAAATATTCAGGCTTTACTTGTTCTCTTTCCATACATATTGAGAAAGTAGTCAATTGTATCCTCAGACTTGCAGTATTATAGCAAACTATTTCCACAAACACTGTGTAAACCATAAAAATGATGAATTTATTTCTTCCATGTCTTTACACTAAAAAATTAAAAATAAAGCCAAGAAAACAATAATTAAAATTGCTAGATTCTTATGAAATCTATTACAATTAAATCTATTACTAAATTATTATTAAATCTATTACGATTTAAGTAAATCTTTTCCAATTATTTCTACTAAAAAGTTATGAAACAGAGGGATTCGTAAATACAAAGTAGAAAGGAAAATATTTAAACTAAAATAAAGCAGACCTTCTGGGTGAAATTTGTTTAGTTTGGGAGTTTTTTGGGTGTTTTTTTGGTAATTATTTTTGGTTACTTTGCAAATACCTCTGATTTCACTCACATTCTTAAAATATATAACCATTCCATTCAATGCTAGCAACATTGTGCATAGTGGCTGTATGTCCAAATTACTTTTTCACCTGTTTAAACATAACCTGTGGGCAAAAGGGGACCATTTCCATTTGATGTTATTGTTCTACTTAAGTATTTATTTCTAGGAAAAAAAAAAGGAAAAATAAAAAGAAAATTGGTTTCATTCCAATTCCTAAAAGGTGAGATTTTGTGTTGCAGTTTCACATTTGGCATGGGCTGGCATATTTGTTGGCACAAACTCAAGGCTTAATGAGGCTTAAGAGAGTCTTACAGCCTCCATAACCAGAGGATAACATTGGGTTTACTGCTGGATGTACACAAGGCGTGTGATTTGTGCACCCCTCACCACATGAGAACGTAAAATAAAACAGCATTGTACTGCTGACTTCCACACCACTAAAGCTACATAAAATCCATGCCAATTTGGGCAGCAGAGGTTCCCTGGGGAGACGTAGCCCATCTTCCTGGAAGGTTGTGTTTGTGCCCTTCACTGTGGTGCTGCGTGTGAATGGATTGCTGTGCTTTACTCCCTGCTTGTTTCTGAGGCACAGACACCAAATCTGTGCTTTTGCTCTGAACTTCCCCATAAAAAGCCTTCTGAGACGGAACCCTTATGCCAGCAGGAAAGAGGAGGGAAGCATATTATTTCTTGCACTCTCCCACAGGGGATCCTAAATTAAAAGCTTGACAGAGCATCCTAGGCTTGCTCAAAGAAGCCGTGCTAGGCTGGAAATCCAGGGATGGTAGAGTGCAGGCAGTCTCTCACGTGTCCTAGTTTATCCACAGTTCATCGGTGGATGAATTCAGTGCTTTGAACTTGGGCTAGGGATGCTTGCATACCGTGGCTGTAGCTTACCAAACCCTTACCAAACTGTAAAGATAGTGATTGATTATGTTGAATGTTCAGTAAATAAGTGGTTATGTGAGTCAGCAAAAAGGAAGTTATATTTTGTGGAGGTGCTGCTAAAAATTGCATAAATTTCAGTAACAAATGCATCAAAAATCCTTATTAGTATAAGATGTCAACAAAGGAAGTCACTTAGGGTCTTACCTCTACATATTAGGGATTATTATATTCCCTAGTCTGGGAGAGTCAGACTGTTTTCAACATTGTGCTACCAGTGAATTTGAATTAAGGAGTGATGAAAGGTTGAGGCTGAGTGATTAAAATAAGACATTCAGAGGACTACCTGATGGATCTACCTCATTTATCCTTATGCAAGCTGGACAATTTGGGAATAACAGGCTGTGTGAGATACCTACACCTTCCTTGATTCCCCTCCTCTAATAGCTGTAATTGTTTTGTTCTGCCAGCATATTTAGGTTTGTTACAAAGGCTTTTGTGATGTCAGTAATAGATATTGCACAAATATTTTGCTATTTCTTCTGTGAGAACACATTCTTTTTAAAAAGAATACTTTTTTTTGGTGGATTAGAGATTAATTAAAGAGTAGGAGTTAAACTGTGTAATTGTCAGTAAACTGTGCGCTGTGTAGAGAGAAAACTCCCAGTCATTGGGATCTCCAAAACGTGCAGTTCAATAATAGGCATAATTCTGGAGAGATAATTCACTGAAGCTTTTGTTTTTTCATTAAAGCAACGTGTCCTCTAAGGTCAGATTTCTTACACTAGGGATCAAGTTGGTATTGGTTTTATCCCTGAGGAAAGGCAAAATTCACCAAATGATGAAGAAAATCTACGAGCAAAGATTGTTTTTGTATCATTAAGGATGAAAGTTACTTATATATTGTTTTATTGTCAAATATATTATTCTCTATTTAGGGTTCATTGCTTTCAATGTTTGGTTAAATTCTCGAAGCATGTAATAGAATTGCTCTGAATGTCAGTTAATGTCTACTTCATTTTCTGGCAAAAACTCTTGGAGATGAAAGGGAGTGTGAAAGACCATGCAGCATCTTTGCAGCCCCCGCCTTCTCCAAACAACAACAACCAGATAGTAAATCTTTAAAAAATCAAATTTTCTTGGGTGATTGTATGGTAAATTTTGTTGAATGAAAATAAAATTTGATTAGTTTTAAATTCCCTGCTTACTTATTTGAGCAGCCTAGGGAGTCTAATAAGCTGTAAGCTTCAGGTCTAAAAGAAATAAAACTAATAAGTCATTGTGAGAGTATTTGTTTCATTTCATGGCTTTCCTTCCTCTTACGAATGTGTTGAGTCTCCACAGTCTAGTAACCTGACATAAGGTGTTCTTCTCATCAGCAGCTCGATGGAGGCAGATTACCCTTCAGGAGCCTTAGAAAGAATAATACCATTTCAAAGAGATTAAAATTCCAAGAAAATAATGGTTTTTGTTAAATGAAAGTTGTGTAAATTTGTTGCTATTTTTGTCTCTTGTTAAAAAGCAATCTTCGTGATTATGATTATCTTTTTCATTGTCAACCACTGTCAGTCAGTGGGGCAATAAGGAGGGACATTATGGCTGTGCTCACATTTACCCCGTGCTGTGTGGGAAACCCTCTCAGTTTATCTGTTCTTTCCTGGTATATCAAAGGCACAGTTAGGAGAAGGTTCAGTTCCACTTACAGCTGCCAAATATTATGGTAAAGTCAATAATGTCCCAGGAAAATGGATGAGCACGAGTGTCTGAGGCTGGTTGTGAGAATTTCAGAGGGCCAAATGTAATGAGTGTTAATGGCACTGTGCTGGTAAATCTCCCAGGTGCCTTGGGCAGTCCTACCTAAAAGCTTACAGGGAGGATTTTTTTAAAGTGAAGTGAAACAGTTGATTTTTCAAGCACTAAGGAAAGACTTCTGAAAATGCTGTGAGCAATTTTCATATATATTTAACAAGTTCTTTTTCACTTTTTAGGCACAGATTGTAAATCTTGATTGTATGTTTATCTGTTGTTGAGGGACAAGATAAATACTATTCTTTTTTAATATTGCCATAAATAAATGCAGGTAGGAAACTCAGCTTCTGAAAGCTGTCACACATCTAAATTAATGAAAACACAATTATCTTTCAGTAACTGGGGATATTTTTCATCTTCCTATGAAACTATTTAACAATGATAAAAATTAACTGGAGTTACGTATCATATTTATCAATGCAAATTATATTCTGATAAGTGTTCTTTCAATCATTAGTTCTCTGTTAGGCAGGTATGAATCCTAGGATTTTCACTTTTGCCTGCTATTAGAAATGGTTCTCCAAGTAATTTTCAAAAAAAAAGAAAATCTGCTTTCAGCTAAATACGTGTTTTGCAGAAGGTGCATACTTTAGGCACACTTCTTTTGGTGCAATTTTTTTTTTTTAATAGAGCATATGTACAGAAATATTTATGTTTTGAGAATTTTGTTTTATAAAATATCAATAGGTTTAGATGTCTAATTTTGTATAAGACATTTACTGTTTTCCATAGGGACTGAATGAGCAAAAAACTTTGCTTTTAAAAAACCTTCAGAAACAGTGACAAGTCATATTGTCCCAGACAAAGTTTGCACCTGAGAACTGTGAGCTCAGATCTTACTTTTATGAGTAAACATTATAACAGAGCTTCATTTTCATAAATACTGTGTATTTGCCACCCTTTTAGAATCACTGGGAACACAATTCAATACCAATATTCATGAAGAAAGAAAGCATAATTATATGTTAAAATTTTTAACAAAGACAAATTGATTATTAAGGTGTTTTTTTTTTCCCCTCTCAGCTCTTGAGAAATATCCCTTCTGCTATTACTGAAAAGAAAAACAATCTGACTGGGGGCCAAAATATATTGGCCAAGCAAAGATGGGAAGGCTGAGCTTTCTTGAGGGCAGCAAGTAATACTTATATTGCAGTTGCTTATGCTATTCCTGTAACAGCCCTGATCCTGCGCTGCTGAGAGCAAAGAATGTTTTCACTTCACTTTGTTCAAGCAAGTTTTATGTGGAAAAATGAAGCTCATTCTACAGTTCTGTTAGTTTGGTCCAAACCCGTAAACAGACATATTTAGGCTTGACTGAATAACTTTGTTTTTCATTTAAGTAAGCCATGCATGGTGATGAAGAACAAAATAAAATTTGACCTTGAAAATGATAAGAACCTATTAGTGAAGCTCTCTGTTAGGAAAAAGAAGTAAAGTGTTCTTACGTAGTTTTCATTGATCTTGTGGATTTCTTGCAGTCATAAACTTCAAAATGTATTGAGCACATTGATTAAGTTAATAAATTATCTTCCTTAAAAGCCAAAGCTGTAAATAATAATATCCATTAAAATAAGAATTAATTAGATGAATGAATAACAGCACTCCCTGATCTCTATGAGCTATGTCTTTCTACTTAATGTACAAAATAATTGTATTGAAACTGGGAAAAGAAATTTTGTTTTACATCAACCATTGCATTATGTAGTGTCCAATGAGGATTTTTTGTCTCTCTCTGATCCCATTTGTATCCAAGGATGTCTTTATTTAGAAAGTTATGCAGTTGAGAAGTAACAAACATGAGTGAACTCCTTTACTATGCTACTGTCTTTACTATTTCAGAGCTGCAAGAAACTAAGACCTCTGAGTATCACAGAATATCCCACAGCCCCCTGGATTACAGGATATTATTGATGGATGAAGATCAGGATCGGATCTATGTGGGGAGTAAAGATCATATTCTGTCTTTGAATATTAACAATATAAGCCAAGACCCCCTCAGTGTAAGTTCAAGTTTTATTTTGAGAATCCGAGGTTGCTTAGTCCATGCCTTTGCTTTTAAGACAAAAAAATAGTATTTCATTAATTTGCATGGAAGTCCATGCCCACACCTTATTGAACTTTTACTCCTTGTTTTATGTGGAGTGCAGATGAAGCTATATGTTGTTTTTCAAACACTGTTTAAAACTGACCTATTTACTAATTTTGAAACAACATTCAGTTTGGCCTGGCCTCACAAGGAAAATTTGTATGGTTTGACGCTTTCCACCACTCTCCAAGATAAAATAGTTCAGAGATGCACTTTTAAAATAATCGTGCAAGGAAGAATAAGATACACGCTATCATTCTCAGGCCATATGGAAAAATACCAAGGACAGAGGTGTCCTCAACCTTCTAGTACATTTTTTATGTTTTGTGCTCTGCCACTAACCACTGAATTATTTTCTAATCTCTTATTATGGCTGTGTCAGCCTTTGCCCTTCATTTGGGTGGCTAAGACACCTCACTTGCGGTTTTCTGGGCACTCTGACCCACATCTACCCCTTGACACCTCTTTTCCAGTTTCCCTCACTTACTGAGATGGTGTTTCCAAAGGACTCTGTGTTCCGTCACAAAACAGTAGGAAGCGACCTCTGTGTGAAAATAATAACATTATCAAATGCTTAAGCCCCTTTCACAGACTCCACTCTTGTCTCCAAAGCGTTGAAATTCAGCCTGTCTGCTTTTGAAATAGGTGACCTGCAGAAGTACTTGTGTGCCCAGAAGCTTGACTGTTGAGCTGTTACCTGTCTACAGACTTTCTCTTGCCTATCTTTAGACTATCACAGCTGCTACCCTGCCTGAAAGTGTACCATAAAGGCCTTTATGGTTCCACCAAATCCATCCAATCCTTTAATCTATGGGCTTTACTACTGTACCTCAGAAGGACTGAGGGGCAGCGATACCCAGCTTGCAGCAGGGAAGATAAATGCTTTACTTAAGAGATAGGGCTTTTAATGTGTCAGGGGAGAGAGAGGGGCCCTGCCAGGGAGTGATTGAGCACAGCTGAATTAGGCTTTGCTCAGAATCACCCTCAGGACATCCCTGTCCACCTGAATTGATTGCGCAGGGAGCCCGGGGAGGCTCATTCTAACTTACACATTTAAATTAAATGCCTCTCATTCAGTGGCGTGAATGCATCCTTCCCTCCTCTAATGGTACCCAAACCTCCCTCTGAAATGGGATTACTTTCCTGATCTGAAATACCTTCTGTGACCTTTTTGCTAATTTCCATCTCCCCAGTGATCCAGCCACCCTGGTCTGGCAGGAGCTGTGCCCCAGCATGGCACGCTCCCTCTTGTCCTCGGCAGGTCAGGTTTAATCCTGTGCAGAGTTTGGTTAGATAGGAGGGCCTCTGTTACATGAAATATTTTCTGCAGTATAAAGCTGTGAGGAATTTCAACAGCTCATGTAGGGCTGGAGAAACAAGAATTAAAAAAAAAAAGGAATCAACAGAAAGGAAAAACACACAAAGCTTTCTGGCAGTGAATGTGATCACCCAGTATTAGGCTCAGAGTGAATCTCTGCAATTCCGCACAGTCTTCCATTTGTTTATTTATTTTAACAACACATTCACTTTGCTGATCTTACATCTCCATAGAAATCCTATATACATATACATTCAAATCGAAAAGTCTACGTATATATACATATGTACATATATACACAGAGATCTTTTAATGCTATTGTTTATGTTGTCTTGAGGCTAAATGTTATCAGGCTCTGTCACTTACTAGATTTCTAGGGATAAATTTCTAATGGATGTCTTTTCTATTTCAAAATCAAAATAAATAATGGAAGAAGATCAAAATATTTAGAGTTTGAGATAAACAGATAAACATTCAGATATTGAGGTATTTGTTGAAAAACTGTCTGAAAGAAATCAAAGTGAGATCTTGGGGTTTCAAGCAGGTTTTATCATAATCTAGCCAAACATTTGATGAGAAAATTGAAAATTTGTTGCAATAACCCTTCCTTCAATATTTTAGTCTTCTGGTTTCTAGTGTGAATATCTATAAGTTCAATAAAAGTAAAAAAGTAAAGATGGGTAGTAATTTAGGCAATAGTGGTGAAAAATCTCTCTTATTTAGAAGAAACAAATCTAAATAAATTGATTAACTTGCCTGAAAAATATGTAATAAACTTAATATATATCAGCCAAAGACTTGGACCTTGATTTTGTTTAGTGCATGCTAAGGCAAAGATAGTTTTATTTATCAACAAAAATCCTTGCTTTCTTTATAATCAAAGTGTAAATTATATCTAAATATTAATGTATTAGTGTCAGGCAGTGAAATTTTTTTTTTTAATTACGTAATAAATATACTACTTGAACGATACTTCTTTCCTTACAGATTTTCTGGCCAGCATCAGCAAACAAGGTTGAAGAGTGCAAAATGGCTGGCAAGGATCCTACAGTAAGTTATAATCCACATGCACACATAAACAAATTAGGTACTTGGCAATAAAGTAAGAGCACCTTGAGTGCAGCCAAAGCCAAATGAAAGAAGTGTTTGTTTTATTTTGAAATGCTTTGCAAGCCAATCTATAATGTGAAATTCTGGAAAAATAGGCAGTGTAAACAGAATGCACCTTCAGACTTTGACAGATGGGAAAAGATACACAGTGTCCATTTCCTCGCCGTTTTTGGTTGTTTCTCATCAAACTAGGTAATAGTACTTTTCCAGATATGTCCTGGGTGATGCTGAACAGCCTATTGAGCTGCTCTTCGAAGCAGGGAAATTCTCTGGCTGGCTGCTCCCCCCAGGAGCACACTGTGAAGGTGGGTGGTACTCACTGTCTGCAGTCTGAAGACCCCAGTTGTGCACCAGTTTTCAGATGATGTTGCATGGAACTGGCTCCTGCCGAACCAAAAATGTGGATGCCTTTAAAAGTAAATAAACCAGTGCAGTCTGCTAAACAAGGATTAACTCTACTAATTTTCATGAAGATGACTGATGGCACAGTTTCCAATCATGTGCTCATAAAACACATACAGTTCTCACTGTCCTGGGTGAGATTTGGATGATTGAATATTAAAGCAGTTCTGAGATCTTGGTAAGGAAAGATATTAAAAAAAAAAAAATCTATTTTCAACCTAAAGTACATTAACACTTGTTCACAGTAAAAAATGAAAGAGTTAGAGAAAAAAGGGAAGGAAAAAGTGTAAATCCAGTACTGTGAACTGTGTGGATCTTAACATTCTGTTTTAATTTTCATGCTGATTTGAAAATGTTACTCTAGGTCTTCAGTACAAAGCAACAATTGACTGCAAACCTCATTTTAAAGTTTTGGAAAGAAGTTGTTTATACAAATAGCAAAATCTGATATTTATACTTGCTTTCTTTTTAATTATCTTGACTTATGTTGAAGAAATTAGGGGGGGAAAGTGATATCCTTAAGGAAACTTCCTAAGGTTACTTCTTGTCTTCCTGTAGAAGTCTGGCTTCTTCTCATGCAAGGTAGAGAGAAGTCTGTGAATGAAAATTGCATTGCTGTGTGGAAGTGGGAAAGCTACATGGACTCCTCTATAACTCATCTGTGGTGCTTAATCAGAGAGAGCCCAGTTCCCAGAGCAGGCAAAATGACGTGAAAAGGAGCAGCTGTCCAAATCCAGAGACTAACACACTCAGTAGCTGTTTTCATGATGCTATTAAAATTGTATGTCATGTCTATTCCCTAGAGATCCCAGCATCCCATAACATGTGCCACTGTGTGGAATGACTGTTGTCTGTGTTTCCTGCAGCACGGCTGTGGGAACTTCGTGCGCGTGGTCCAGTCGTACAATCGCACCCACCTGTACGTCTGCGGCAGCGGCGCCTTCAGCCCCGTCTGTGTGTACGTCAACAGGGGACGCAGGTCTGAGGTAACGCTCATTTCACTTCATCCACTCGTTCTGTGGTGCATCCTACTGGTGGGATGCGAAAGCTCAAAATTTTGAAAATACAAAAAACAGTGTTCCCAGTAGGTTCCTTCACTGATGTTGAATAGCAAAAGAGCAAAGGTCCATAATTTTCTGACCCATTACCAGCTAGAAGCAAAGCCATGATCAAAAGCCGTGCCTCAAATATGATGGTTGTCCAAAATTCCACAGTCATGCCAAATGCTGGGCTACATTTGATACTACTATTTATTTGACATTGTCTGGTGAATTCATTCCTACCATTTGGTGGGAAAATGCCCAAGAAATAATTGAAAGGATATAGCCAGTTAGATGAAAAGTAAAATACAAAGTCCACTTTTTATAACTTCCATGTGTTACTGGTTACTGGGAGAAGCACTTAATTTGGCTGACTATTGAAGTATGTGAAGGTTTGCTGGACTTCAGCTTAACACCCTCTAGATGCAATCCCAGTACAGGGACTTCATCTACTGCACAAGCTTTGCCCCACTAGATGGTGCCCAGATGAAGTTGGTAAGTTTCTCTTCACTGTAAGGTCTTAGTTTTTCTAGATCGGTCTCCAGTTTTTCTGTACTCAGTGTCACTATGTGTATTTTCACTATAACTACCAGATGTTTCAGAAGTATATGGTCCAAGTTCCCTGATTTGAAAGTGAAATGTTTATTTATGTGCAAATGTAATAGGTAATAAATTAAGCAACCAGAAGGAAGAAGAAAGGCAGTTAACCAGGAGGCAGCACCTCAGTAGCTTTTGGGTCAGATTCATGTCTGCAGGCACCAGGGTGTGCAGTATATTTTCCAAAACAATGTGTAAGCAGATGTGTTGGGAAGGAAGATCAGAGCGTGCTACCTGGAGCTTTGCCATTTGAGGGCAGCTTTAAAAGGTGGGCTGGCTTTTTGGGAAGACACTGGAAAATTCATCACTGATTTAATTAGGAGTGGGATGGGAATTCTGGCCAAGACGCAAGATTGCAGCATAGGTTTCCAGGGAGGTGATTAGTCAACGTTTCTCCAGGTCAGTTTGCATGGGATGATCTCAGTGACTTTTGGTAGATCCCACCTGGCTCCAGCTTCCTTAACAGAGCATGCAGTTGGAATCATTGCACCTTCAGTCCTAATAAATTATCTAAAAGTAGAGATTGTGGGCCTGGATTTAAAAGCAGAAGCAAGCAGAGCTAAGTAAGTAAATCCATCCTTCTGGTTAAAAAATTCTGCACTAACTTATTTTGATGTATTTTGAAACAAGGGTCACCTTTCCCCAGCATTATTCTATTTCTTGAAAAATCATTTAAACCATGAACAGTGATCTCATTTGTCTTTAATTAATGTAATACTCCTTTATCATCTTAAGTACTGGTATTGCAGCTCAGAGAAGATTGAATCTCATTATTTTAGACTGTTTGTAAATGAGATTGGCACAGAGGGGAGGGCAGGAAATGACATCTCCAGATGATGCAAGATGTTAGATTTCTTAAATGAAAAGTAAAGATACATGACTTGGAAAAGCAGAACTGGCTTCACTTAGCCTGTCTGTATAGCTACATGCCTATGATCAATTGATTAAATAAACTGCTGTTTCAGACGTCTGGAGTCTGTGAGACACTTGACTGTAGGCACTTCATGCTCAAAGCCATGACTGTACAGGCCAACAATAGCATAACAGTTTAAACCCAAGCATTTCCTTCTGAACTCATGACATATATCTATGCATGACTAATTGATAGAGCAGAGTGAGGAACTATGCAGTGCTGATGGGACCAGTGAAAACTCATTTTTTCCTCTGCTTTTATCATTTCACCTTCAATTTGGTACAGTTTTCAATGCACAAAAGGTTGGTTTTGCACGTGCAAAATGAATATTTTACAAAGCACATCTGTTTTTCTCTAGAAGCTACAAAGCCTGACAGAGTCGTATCCAACAGTCATAAGAACTGAGCCTGTTTTGCTCTTCTGTCTCCAGGATTCCACATAAGCTCACAAAAAATGGAGGTTTCATTGATGAGACAAAATTTTGTTCTTTTCCCTGAAACAGTGGCTATAAAACAATTTTCTTCCCTGGCACACTTGATACTTTGATCTTTGGTAATTACTCCCTTAGTCACCCAAATATATTCTAATGTCAAAATAAATGCAAACAGAAGGAAATGTAATCCCTATGTGAAATAATTATAGACTAAATAGCAGTTTAATATATATGAAAATCAAGTGCAATCCTGGAGCTCATTTAATAGAAGAGTATGGGCATTTTGAATTGGTAAATAGTGGTTTAATATAGTAAATATGGATTAGAATCAAGCTGCATCTAATCTCGAAGTAAAAAAACAACAAAGAAACCACCCAAGATCACATTAGAAACTTCATACTTATGTTTTAACATTGTTTAGAAAGCTTATTACTGAAACAATAGATAAAATCTCTGAGATTAAATTAGTCAAACAGAAGAGGGGGGAAAAGACAGGGGATAATGGTATGAAAACTTCCTGCTGCAGCTGTGCATTTGAGCTTGGTGTAATCTTCAATTTGCTGTTGCCAAATGGGTGCTCATGGACTGGTGTGGCATCCCCACTCCCCTGTGATTTACATTAACTGTTAAAGAGAATATAAGGAGTTGCTGTCCTTTCTCAAATAACTAATTGTTGGCATCTACATCACAGAAACCTTTCTTTGGAATTTTTGTCAGCTACTCTTATCTTTTGAAATGTTTTAAGTTTGGTTGTTTGTTGGTTTTTTCTTGTGATTGTGTCTTTTGTATTTTTATATTAAAGATTGGAAATTTGTTGTAGGAGCCTAAGAACAAGTTGTTTGGTGTACAGTGGTGTGTGAGTCAGTGTGTGTTGGATCAGCGTATCTGTCATTACTGACTGCAGTTTTTAAAGAATGAGCTTGGGCCTGAGTCCTTTCTTGCTCAGCACACTGTGCTACTATAGCTGGAAACCAAGAAATGAAGAGTTGCACCAAAATGGGCGGATTTTCTGAAGCTCTTCAGATTGTTTGTATTTCAAGCTGTAGTCCAGGTTGCTTCTACCTTGCAAAATGTATTTCCTGTTCATTAATCACATAAAATATTAACAAACCGCCATACCATTATTTCTTTTAAAAAAACCCCAAACCAGGAGATTTCAGGCTATGGTAAGAGGTATAGATAAATCACTCTACACATAATTCAAGAGATAGTACTGAAGAAAATAAATGTGATGTAGAGGATTTTTGGAAGTCTGATATCTCAATAGAGACCAAATTGTTTATAATATCATCTAATGACAATTGTCGTAAGAGATTTTTATTTCATATGTATTATTGTTCTAGTAGCTTTATTATAATGTCCTAGACAGGTATAAGTACAACCATATATTCAGAAAATAAATGATAAATAACAGAAGCATTCTTCACACGTATTATTGCGTCAACCTATCCTTAACTGAGACAGAGGGAAAACTTCTTTTATTCAGTGTCTTGAATTTTTAACAAGAGTCTTGAAAATAACTGGGTGGCACTATTATCTAACAAGATGATGGAATTCTGAATAGAAGAGCTAAACTACTGATAGGACAGTAAAAGTGCCAAATAGTGCACTGTTAATAGAGCATTGCTAATGCTGCGAACAGCCAGGCATAAAAATCAGCTTAGATCTAATGGTTTCGGACATGAGAAGTGACACACAAATCTACTTTGCAGGAACAAATCTTCAAGATCGACTCCAAGTGTGAATCAGGAAAGGGACGCTGTTCTTTCAACCCGAACGTGAACACGGTGTCTGTTATGATCAGTAAGTAAAGATACTCCGAGGTGCTGAGGTCTAAACCCTTATGGTCATGTGTAGGGTGGGTTGATGGAATGCCCGAAGGGGGCTGGACACACAATTCAACCTCCTAGGAACAGTGCCTTTTGTCTGGCTGATGGGCACAAGGGGTGAGTTCATCCATGTTTCAAGGCTTATATGAAGCTTAATATGGGTGGACAAATGAAATGCAGAAATAAGTTATTGAAAGGGGGAGAGGGACACAAAAACCAAAAGGTTCTCCCTTTTCCAGCTTACACATTTTTTCCCAGGATTAGTTTCAGCTTTACATTACCCTGTCTAGCATTTATGTTTGGATGGTTTCTGACCTTGTTCATCCTAGACAGCACTTGTGTCTCAGTTAATTATTTGTAAAATCTCAAAGTAGCCAGAGAAAGAAAGCCTGAAGATTTCAGATGCTTTGAATTTCATTTTTGTTGTCATTGCTGCCGTCGAACCCACCAGCTATTGTAAAGCTCTTCATTCTTCAACTGGCTTTATACCCAATGAATTTTGCAATTTTCTTCCATCTGAAAAGCCAGAAAGTGAAAAAATAAAGGATTTTGTCTGTGCTTGTTGCACATCTACGAGAAAACTCAGAAGGGGCACACACTTTGTGCAACCTAAGTCATCTGTAAAAGACACTTTTCTTTTTTTCAACCAGGAAAAGCTGGAAATATGTACTCAGTGTAACCTGACCTTTCACATTTGCAGTATGTTCACACACTTCTAGTGCCAAAGCCCTGAGTTTTCAGCATGTGCCTGCTCCTTGCTGTATTTTTGGCAATGAAGGGAGCAGCAGTTGCACGGATTTTTCAGACTTTCTCAGTAAATAAAACTTATTGCACACAGGTACTGCGTATTTCACCCAAGGTTTACAAGGGATCAGTGTGCATTGTTTCTGCCATTCAGCTGCCTCTGAAATCAATTCCATCAATTACATACTGTGCCAGATATTTACTTTAAAATCTTACGGATCTTAAGGGAAGTGTAGTACAATCTGTCCTACATGGCCTGTTCAAAATATAAATTGCCTTTTTTTTTTTTTTTTTTGAGTCCTTACTGCAAATATGTTTAGTACAAAGGACAAGTATATTTATTCACAGATAAATGAACTGAACACCGTTAAAGAACAGGTAAATGCTACCTAGACATTCTCTGAACCTTGGCTACCCTTACGCCTTTATCTCAACAGTGATCTGGGGACAGCGTTTACAGACATTCGCTGTGTAAAGAAAATGTTTGTTCAAAGTCAGTGATAGATGAGTCCACTGCTACTGATTGCCATTGGTATTATTGGCCATACTGATGCCAATTGGTATTATTAAGTGAATCAACTGTTTCCTTTCCTTGTTCCTTCTGGATTTTATATAGCAACATTAAAGAACATTGTTTCTGAATTATTGTTTGTACAGTAAGATGATTTTTTTCTACAATAGATCTATGGCAGCTTTGTTCATCTTAATAGACTTTTCATTATCTCCCTTGATCTCTCAGTTATGTCACTAAAGAGACCTTCCCTAGTGTTTGACTTACCTTTTATTACATAGTTCATCTGCAAAGTTTAAATTATTCCACAAAGGTAAAATTCCTTTTAAAAAGAGTCCCACATATTGGGTTTTATACTTTCTCCGTTCTGTTGCAAAGTCCCATCACTACAAAAACATGAAGCCCTAATGAATTTAGCCTCAGTATCTGTGCCAGAAACGTGAACATTTTGTAAGTCACAGCTTGTGTTGTAATGAGAGGACTGAGCCAATGTACTGGACTCTCCTTTGAGCCTTCTGCAGGAGGGATTCCCTCCTGTTGCTTCAGAAGATAGGAAATACCACCAGACCAACTAACTCTTCCACAATAAAAGAACCACTCTTAAATATAGATGCAGTTTCTTGACCACTTTGGGCATCACTGGCCTAGAATACAGCCAGAAACTGATTCACCCTTCAGAGAAAAGTGATGCTATAAAAATAAATTTAAACTTTGTACAATTTGTCATTGTACAGAGATACATTTGCCTCAAAGCAATGAAAAATATGCTTTTTGAAGCAGCTTGGCACAATGCATGTGTCTCTCCCCACCAAGACTATGAGATATTTATAAAAGCAGACATACCTCATCAATTCAGTAATTTCCCCCGGTAACAAAGTGACGTAGTGTGAACTCATTGTGCTGTGCAGACCAAATACTGTGTGGAATTTAAGGATTTTACAAGAAGGAAGTGGAACTGATGAATCTCATCTGATACATGATTAGCAAACAGACACTAGGAATGCTTAAGACATAAGTAATAGCATTGATATGTAATAGGATTAAAATTACATAGTATAATACTGTTGCTGAAGTGCGTATATATGTGTATATGCACAGGACTGTACATAACATTTAGTGAGAACCATAAGCCTGATCTCTTTCAGACAATTTGTTTCATAATAAGAATAAAGTTCTGATGGATTGAGGCAAGGAGGCAAATATACAAAATATAAATTTGTACAGATCTAACATCTTTCTGTCAGTACCTGCTCGGGAAGTAAATGCTTCAGACACATGCAGCAAATGGATTGCTTAAATCTCCAGTGTACGAATCTTGTCATCAAGGGGAGAGGTGAGAGCAGAAGAGTGGCTGCCGGATGCCCTGCCAGGGTTCTGTTCAGGCTCCAGTTAGCAGCAGAAAAGTAAAATCTCCAGAGTTTTAATTCTCTCATGAGCTTCTCAATAGTCTTCCATGCTGATTATGAACGCACACACACACACACGCACAAACAGTATGAAAATAGCCTCAAGTATTTCTGAGCCTGTGACTCTTGCCAGCTTGACCACACTCTCTGGGTAGTCCAGGAATACAGACAAAAACATCAAACAAAGGACCCAGCTGTACTGGAATATATTCAGCCACTCCCACTCTGAGAGTTAGAGTTTATTTTAGCTACTGTTTTCTACTCTGGGGTTTCATTGTCATTAGTCAGTGGAAACTGTTTGGTTATTCACAGAGTAGAAAATGATAGTATATGTAATTATAGTTGTAATTGTATATACATATGTTTATGCACACACACAGACGCACACAAACACAGATAGACATCCTGACTGATGGACTGAGTTTTCAGCCCTGCATAGGGAGTGGAAGCTTATAGCTCTGTTAATGCAGGAGTTGCATGTCTCATTCTGCTCAAGCATAATGACCCTATACTTAGAACCAAGTACACAAAAAGGGACAACTGTTGCTCCATATTACTCTGAGTGAAGTTCAATAATGTAATTGTCGGGCCTCTGCGATACTGAAGTCAGCTTGTGGCTGCCTAAGGCAGCCCTAACTGCTGCTGGTAAAAATTGGCACTGATCCACTGACTGCAATAGATGTGCCGGTTTACAGCAGCAATAAATTCAACACACTCACTTCATCTACTTCCGTAACAAAAAAGAAAAGTTATTTGAAATGCGTTCTTAAGATATTGAATGTGATACTTTTTGATAACACTAGCCTGACTCTCCAGTGGTCCTTAGCAGTGGAAACTGAAAAACTAAACATACTATCAAGAAAGGTTTCCCACATATGCAGCTCTGCTGTGGCGTTTAATGGTACAGTTCCATGAAGTCTCTTAAGAAAAATCTGATGACTCTCCCTTTCTTGATTGAGTCTTTGTAAATCAGATGAAACCTCATTCCCATGACCCACTATTTGTCTGTATAGACTCCTGTGTAAATAAAGAGCTGAAGAATTTAAAATAAACCTTTATTCCCAAAAGCCATAACAATTCTCTCTCTATTTCCATTCTTTTCAGATGAAGAGCTTTTTTCAGGAATGTATATTGATTTCATGGGGACGGATGCAGCCATTTTTCGGAGTCTGACCAGGAGGAATGCAGTGAGGACTGACCAGCACAACTCCAAGTGGCTGAGTGGTGAGATGCCTTTGACTTACCAGAGCTTTTAATGGGTGTCATAGTGATTCTGCTTTCCTTTGCTTATAACGAAGACCTTATCTTTTAAAGACTTTGTCTCTGAATTTAGTTTATGAAGTTGAACCATGAAGAAATCTGTGTAAATACAAACTGTAGACAATGCACAGATGTAGAACGATCCCTGCATGAACCAAGCTCTTAGGCCACCCCACCTGAGGGCCTTATTTGCACTAAGGCTGAACCAAACTGTTTGAGGGCAAGTGTATGAAAACCTCTCCAATGGCAAGTGCTCAGACAGTCTGACTTCTAGGAAAGTGCCTTCACCTCTAATGAATCAGATACTGCCTTAAATCAGTGTTTGGTTCTAAGCTACCAGCTTCAGTTAATTCAAGATGATCCATCTCTGCACAGAAGACTCACCACCACTTGCATTCAAAACATGTGCAGAAGAGTGTCACACTATCAGAGAAGTCAATGAGGATCATTGCCACTTATTTCAGTGGTGAGGAATTGGTTATCTAAACACAGTAGAAAAACTGATTTCTGAGTGGCAGCACTTAACTCTTTGCATCACTGAGATCACTGTGAAAATTCTCCCTGTCTTTACTGGTGAGAAGACTCCTTCCAGTGAAACCAATTTCAATTAAAATGGTGGTCAGCACTGAGAAGAGGTAGATGTGAAAGGCTATAGAGCAACTAACACAGCAGTTATGATTTTAAAGAGCCTTCAGGTATGTTGAAGTAAAGTTACTGTGGATTTGTCTTGACATATTTTATGATTACTTATTATTGCTGTCTGGCTGTGACTACAATGAAATCACAGGATTTCAGTTACAATAAATTCATTTCACTATGAAAGGGAAAGTATGTCTGCTTTCTAAATTTTTCTTCTGTTCTACATTCTTACACTTATCTGCACACCCTAACATGTGCATCCTAAAGTGAATTAGAGAAAAAGAAGATTTAAAAATGCCTAATTTCTGGAAAATCTACCTGTTACTTATGTTCAAAATAGGTACTTGAAAGTACAATTTATTTCCATGTTCTTTTGGAGCCAGAGACATAACACTTGTTAAAATAATTAAAAATAGACTTATGCGGATGGAAAAATGCTGCAGTCTAAAAAGAGTTTTCTGTCAGACAGTCAACCTTTGTAGCCGATTGCTTCAAAATTTGTGCTGCACTTCAACAAAACAAGCAATCTTGCATGATCATTGAAAAGGCAAAGCCTTCATGAGGGAGAGGGTCCACTTCTTCCTTCAGTCAAAGGAGGTGTTCTGAGGGCTGTTGCACTGTCCATTATATGCTTGCTGTTAAGATTATAAATTATTTTGCTCCCTCCCTAATTCTTCTCTGCAGTGTTTTACTTGTACATTCAGTTATGTTTACCAGCCCCTGATATGAAGTCAAATGCTGCTCAAGCATTTGCGTACGCTGCTTTACTTTTCCGGGTTACACAAATTGTTTTCCTCTCTCATTTATGAACCTTATTTGTACACGTTTCTATGCTGTTCCAGCTTACTTTTACGTTTTGTCTCAGTGACTTTCCTTAGGTGTCCCTGATAACACACTGATTCTTCCCTCTTCTTCCTCTGAGTCTTTGAGTCTCTGGAGTAATCTAATACCACTGCTTCTGGATTGCTTCTCTAAGAATTTGCTGTGAAATAAAATATGAGGATGCAAAAGCGTATGGCTGCCAGCAAGGAGCCATTTACGTGTTGATATTTGGTATATACAGCACTTCCTTGAAGCAGTCGGTAAATGTCAACTCGTTTGTTGCTTATACTCATACATCTTTTGGTTTCATCTGTTTGGGAAACTTTTTCATTTCAGAGCCTATTTTTGTGGATGCTCACGTTATCCCAGATGGCACTGACCCCAACGATGCCAAAATCTACTTCTTCTTCAAAGAAAGGCTCACGGACAACAGCGGCAGCACAAAGCAAATTCATTCAATGATCGCAAGAGTATGCCCAGTAAGAACTATTTTGTTTGCCGGGTTGCTGGGATAAGCTGCTAGTGTGACATGATAACCTAAAAGACTAAATGTTTGGACAGCTTTGATTTATATTTGACAAAATTTCCTGTTTGTTTGTCACCATTCGTAATTAAAAAGAGCTGTTACTGAACTCACAGCTAGGGTCTGAACATGTTACATATATCGGACTATACGTGTAGGGATATGGAAATGTAGAGGTTCAGGGATTTGTGTATTTCTCTGACTGAGTCAGAATACTTACCAGTGTTGAATTTTCAAACTTGCTGTCCTTGGCACAAATAAGGCACATAATTTTCTTAATAAAAATCAACTTAAGACAGTGAAGGCTTTCACACATACACACTCAAAATATTTGAAGCACATTAGAAATATAAAGCTTTTAAATTGGTTGATTTAACATTCAAACACTGTTTTCATTTTTACGATATCTATTATTTCTGAGTTCTTGTACTGATGTATTTGTGAGCGTAACTTTACAAATGTGCACATGAAATTTAAATTCAGGAGTTATGGCTATTCCTGGGCAATAATTAATTTTTTTTTTCACAGCACTCCTCACTGTCCCTATTTCAGGTTTTTTTTGTATCTCTAATCAACTGTAGATGAAAAATGATTGAAGCCGCTATTAATATCTCTGGTGAAATCAATTTTTTTTTAATGAAAAAAGAATTATAAATGCACCATTACTGCTAGTCTGTTCATTCCTTCTTTTGGAAAGCTTCAGGAAGTTCATTGTGAGTGTTTATGTGTTCCCTGTCTTTAATTAGGGTCTTCTTTAGAATTTGATGCTTTGGGATGTTGTTGTGCCTGGGTGTGAGGGCATTTGTCCTTCTCTGGCAATATGATGAGGCATGTGATCTCTTTTATAATCACCATTTTCTGTATTTTAGTGAGAGTGCCTAAAGGCCTTTTTGGATATTTTGCATGAAGACGTTTTACACAATTACAGCTGTATTTGGGTTTTTTACTGTTATAATGAAGCCCAGATGATTTTTGAAAGGCCTAAGCCTGTTTAGACTTAGACTGAAGCCAGTGGCAGAATCCCAACGCCAATGAAAATAAATCTGAGCCAGTCATATTTGTATACTTGTATACATACCATCATATTCATGTATCAACACCTTTGAGTCTGGCCAAATATATAACCCCCTGAATAGACTCTGTATAAGTCACCAAAAAAAGTTGGATTACCAACTCCAACAGCACCACTGAAACATGCACAGCACTTTATTGAAATCACATTTCAATAGCTTCTACATTTCGGGTTTTCTCTTTCCTTGGTGACATCATGCTATGCAGTTTGGAAGACACTGCTGTTACCTATGGCATTCACCAGCACAGTTAGTCAGGATCTGTCACCTCAGTGCTGCTGGTTTGGCAGTTACAGTTCCCACCTTGCACCAGAGAGAATTGGAAACATCCTTGAGTGAGCTGTGACCAAGCCATCTCTGGACAAAGTTACCAGGACTTGCAACAGTGCAAAACTATCTTGACCCACACTAGCCATCATTTCTGAATGTTGTTTGGAGTATCTAGGTCATGTGCCAGCATGGCTTACTAGGTCAGGTGCAGCTCTGCTGCTGTCAGGATTAGAAGAAACATCCCTCTATAGAACCATGAGACCTCTTAGAGGGAGCATGGACTTTATCCTGGGTGTCAGTGGGTGATACAGAGCTCCACAGTCACTTCCAGTCATAGTAGCATACACTGCTGATGCACAAAATCTACTGCCCAACCCTCCAAGCCTACTAGCCCAGCTGAGAAGGTCCACTCAGTAAACTAGTTTTTGGTTTTTTTCTGCACGTGGAATGTTTAGATGAGGAGATCTGGTTTAGGCCTATCTATTTTTAATATTAAATTTACCAGATAATTATCTAGATAGTGAATTAACCTGAGAAAAATGTGGGAAAGCCCAGTAAAATGTTAGCTTTGTTTTATTTCTTCTTTTCTGAAAATAATATTCCTTTCCAGAATGACACAGGTGGTCAGCGCAGTCTTGTGAACAAGTGGACAACATTCTTGAAAGCAAGACTTGTGTGCTCAGTAATGGATGAAGATGGAACAGAAACATACTTTGATGAATTAGGTATCACAAAAAACATTCCTTAAAAGTTTCATCTAACTGCTACATTTTGTGCATATTTAATGACTGATTTTCATACAGTTTCGTAGTCAAGTTGTTAAAAGTGAAATCATAGCACCAGAAGTCCCTGACAAATTCCTCCTGCAGTTTTATGACAGGAAATGAAAAAATCTTCATAAATCTCTGCATAATTGTCATTACCTTTGAAATAAAGGTAATTAATCTTGACAATGTAAAGCAATGATATATGTAAAGAATTAATATTTGGAAGGGAACATCTAAGTGACTCTGTTACTATTTTGCTACTTGGATTACAAGAGAGGATTTTTAACATCTCTTTGAAACTTTCTCTTATACCACTGTGTAACACACAGCTTTTCCACAATGTGTTTTTTCTAGTTTTTGATCACAGCATAGAGTCCTCAATTTTGTAGTTCAAGGTAATACTAATAAATCCTGTTACTGGCACCAGCAATACCACTATGAATAAATATAATTTGTCAGGAATCATTCAGTCACATAAATTTTTGTTTCAACATATGAAACACTGTAAATATTCATTGTGTAATCTATACAGCAATCACAAGAGGTTTCATCTAATTAAGGAATTAATAGATGCATATCTTGATACCTACATGTCAAACAACATTACCAGAAAGTTTCAAATTCTATAGTTTCCATAGCTGAGGTGTGCAAAATCATAGTTCTAAATTCAGATATTGAAAGATCTGGTATGTGCTTTACTATAAATGTAAATAATATAAGCAGCTAATGTGGCCTGCACTGGGTCTGCTTCTGGTTCTGATCTCCTCTCCATTGTATCCTCTCTCTTTTCTCGATTGTTATTCTTAATTCTCACCATAGCAAATGGGGTTTGGAGTCTTTTTGAGTTTCTGTATTTACAACTATTTGATGTAGTTGCTTTGATTTAAGGTTTCAGTGGAACCTGATTGGGCCTAGGAGCAGTTCCTAACTTGCTCCAGCTCAGAATGTGAAAGGTGTTTGGAGGACAGATTTTCTAAAGTTCACAGTGCCTCAGCGCTGCCACAGCAGCTCATCTTTCAGAACTGTGATTTACCAACCCCCTCCTCTTCAACAAAGCAGTAGGATAACTGCTTTTAGTTTCTTGTATGACAAAATGTAGGACCATAGTGAATAGGAGACAATGCTCTCAGCGTGGGCTCCCAGCACAATTCCCTAGCTAAGAGGAAGAATACAATCACAGCTGGAAATTCAGAAAACTGGGAGAGAGCAAACACATGCTTCCATGTTCATGTATAATGCAGGAGAGTATAACACTTGCAGTTCTGCATGAGGAAGTCTTTTGCTTTTGACACATTGAAAAGAATATTCAAAAAATTCAGCGGGTTGAATGAAAGTGCCACATAAATTAATGGAAAGCTAAAGAACATACTCTGTGATAAATAGCTCAAACAGTTCTTTTTTTGTTGTAAATTAAGTTTAAGAGGTAGCATGATTATAGTTATTAAAAACATTTGTAAGGAGAAACTGTCAGAGATTAAAGTAGTTTTCACTGAAGTGTAAAAAAAAAATCAACAGATCAGAGGTAATAGTGGGTAAATTCATTTCATTGAGTGGGTGCAGTTTTGCACAGAGCAGTCAATAAATCCCTACACAACAGGAGGTGGGAGGTTTACATCTTTCAGAGTCTTTACTGCAAAGCTGCATGACATTCATATCATGTTGAAAATGCACTAGTGAGGGCACTCCAGTGAATTCTGGACAGTAAAACACCTAATTTCCCTGTTTCTGATTACATCCATCTATGGGAACTCTTTGTCTTTAACCTACTGCAACTTTAATATTTTCCTACTGCTAAAAAACCTGCTGAAACAAGATACAGCTGAGAGAAATGGATCCTGAATGTATCTGAAAATCTTTGCCTTCTGTGTTCATAAGGCTAGAGGGCATGGAGTTAATTTCCAAATGTGTTTCTGAATGTTAAAATGCTAGATTTATGCATATATGGTCTGTTCATGTGGTAAGTCTCCTTTTTTCTTATCTCAGACTTTTATCAAGTCTGAGATAAAACTACTGTTGGCTTCAGGAGGAATAAAGTCATCAATTAAATGGGAAAATAAAGTTTTTCTTAGTATTCAAAGTGTTTTTCTTTCTCTTTCTTACAGAGGATGTGTTTCTCCTAGAGACAGATAACCCCAGAACAACACTTGTGTATGGAATTTTTACAACATCAAGGTAAGCATGGAGATTTGGAAAAAATTACCTGAACTGCTTGATTTTCTGCATGAGAACTGAAACTGATGCTTTGTGGACGAGGCTGTGCTGTGCAATTTCGTGTGTCTGCTGCAGCTGTGGTTTGCATGAAGGACCCTCAGTATCATTGCTGTTGGTATCCATGTCAGAGCTGTGCTTCTTGGAGCAAACTGCTTCCTGACATACTGTCAGCTGGCCCTGGGAAAACATTGCCGTGGAGGGCCACTTGTCACTGTTCAGCAGTGGAAAGCTAAATGACTTCAACACAGTCAACTCATGTGGCATCTGAGAGCATTTAACACCTCCTGAAGAACATCCAGCACCCTGAAGGATCAAACCAGGAATTCTTACATGAATTCATACAAATCATTTCCAGTCTCTCTGCTGGCTGATGATCACAGAGATGCCAAATAACCCATATTGGCTTCAGTTGGCTGCAAAAGGACAAGCTTATGTGGCATTTGGTCACCTCCTTGCAGCTCCCTGTTACCAGTTATATTCACTTACTGTCAGGTTTAGAAAGCATTTACTGAGCTCCCAAGGGTGGTGGAAGCACTAAATATGACTTATAATGCTGAAACTCTCCACAAAGATAGACTGACAGGTGGACCAACATTCTTCCACCTTTACTTTTATTCTTCTCATTTTTTCCTCTTGCCTTCATCACATAGTGTTAGTACAGATAAAAATAGTTACTACTCACTGATTTCTGATATGCTACCCTTTATTATTTAGCTGTTACTTCTTACTTTCTAAGAAGATTTCCACTTTCTAAAAATTTAATTTATTTGATCAAATTAGAAAATTATGTAACTTATTATTAATAATTCCTTTAATGGCAATTTTAAATAAAAAACTCCTTTCAGATTTTTTTTTTTGTCCAATAGACTTTTTTTTTCACAGATATATAGGGATCTGCTTACTCAAATATGCAAATAATACAGGAGAATATGATTCTATGGTATTTAATTGGGAAAAAAGTATCACATAACTTATAAACTTAGGTGCTGTCTATAATTTCTACTTCACAAAAAGAGAAAAGGATGAGCTTATGTTTAGCAGTAAAACCACACTTATCATTGGGTTTGGGGTGCAACATGACTGAACTGGAAACACTTCAACATAATTCTGATATTTCTCCAGTGGAAATGAGGTTTGGATCACAGGACCACATAAGGTGACAAAAAAGAGAAAACTTCACCTCTTCCTGGCTCTCAAGATATTTTCTCTCTCTATTGAAGTTTTTACACACATGCATTTCTGGTATTGTGAACTACATGGCCTATGCTTGCTTTATTTTGGTTCAACTGTAGGTTGAATGTGTTACCTAGTTAAATACAGCAACCCTAAGGATTTTTACTCCTTAATAGTTCCTGTATCTTCACCTCTGTAGACTTCCAACTCATAACAGTAGCAAGAGAGAAGCATCACAGGAAGTAATAACTGTTAGTATTTTTATCTAAATCATACAGAAGGAAACCGACTAATACTGAAGTAAATTATTTTAGTGACATAATATGCTGTAAATCTAACACAGAACATCTGGAAAGACTAAATGCATTTCTCAAAATTTATTAATGCTAGTAAAATTTCCACAAATACCATAATCCATCTAAAAGGTTCGTGCTACTCATCCATATATAGCTGAGAGCAATGTGGACTTCACTTTTGTTGTTTAGACACTATGTGTAATGTTTTCAGGCTTTTTTATGGAGTGTTATTTCTTCTTCAGCTGAAAACAGTAACTTGGATTATCTTCATCCTACACTTAACACCAGGCAGATTTTAGACTGTCTGGAGTTTCCACTTTTTAAATATAAATATTGCAAACCTTACATGCAGTGAGAGGAAAAATGAGGGAGTTTATTCACTGTAGTCAGTTTTACCATCAATCCGGAAATTTTTCCCCACTGCCCTTCCTCATCATGGAGTGATGGAGACCATTCAGGGCTTGTGCGAACTGGACCCGTGGCTGAATCCAGAGCAGTGGGAAGAACATGCCTTTTTCTTAGGTGGCTCCCTGTGTTCTCCTCATGAAGCTTCAAACTTGGGTCTTCATAAGATCAGTTTTATGAGTGGATTTCAGGACTGTATAGGCATAATTCCTTTACAGCCACAACATGTTCCTATTTTTCCTAAAAAAGCTGGAAACTGATTATAATAATCCAACCAATTGTAATTGCTCTGGATGTTTTGATTAATGTTTTAGTCATGTATTTTAGGAGGCTCATGGAGGTCTTGTGGTTAATATACTGGTAGGGAGTTCTGGAAACCTGTGCTGAGCTTGGCAGTACAAAGTTTATAAAACTCTTGTCTCACTGAAGTCAGCAGTATTTTTGCCATTGATTTAACTGGAGCCAGGTTATATTTCTTTTATATTTAGCATTAGGAAGTCTTCTTATTGCACCAGTAGGTCAGTGACTTCCTCTCTCTTTTCTCAGTTCACTGTTCAGGAAGGTTCTAAGTCTTAAGAAGTAGTGGTGCATATTGGGCAGCTAGATTAGTTGATTTCCAGTGTTTTAAATCCATATTAAATTGTATGAAATATATTATTTTAAAGGTATCTTTCATCACTGGACCATGCCAAATTATGGAAAAGCTATAAAAAAGTTGGTAGATTGCAAAGCTTTTTCTTCTGTCTTCCAGCTCCATATTTAAAGGCTCAGCCGTGTGTGTGTATCATCTGTCTGACATCCAGACTGTGTTCAATGGACCATTTGCACACAAGGAGGGCCCAAACCACCAGCTGATTCCATATCAGGGCAGAATTCCGTACCCGCGACCTGGCACCGTGAGTACAAAGATGTTTATTCAGTCTTGCCAATTGCTTGTCTTTGTTTAATGCATAAATAAATATTATTTATTCCAGGAGAAAAGTCTGTATGTTACTGTGACAGTTACAGTGCAGAACTATTTTATTTGCTTTTCAATTGCCTACAAATCCAACTGCAAATCACGTAGTGTCTGGAAAACTTCTAGAAAGAATTAAAAGTCATGTAAAATGTTAATCACTGTTTCTGCTTCAAAGGTGATAAGAATTCGTTCATTAGGTGAGAGTCTTGTTTGCATGTGCATTTTCATTTTGTGGGTGCATTTGAGGAAAATATAGCTAAATAAATAAGCATGCAAAGACAGCATTGTTAGTGTGTCCTACAGCCTGGATCCAAATGTCTGTCTGTCTTCTGTCTGTATGAATTTTCCTTAGTTCTCCAGAGTCTTGCACCTCTACTCAGATCTTTAGGAGATGTAGCAGGAGATTTAGAGAACAAGGTTTCTGGGACTTGTCACTTAACTAAGTCTAATACCCTGCCAGGTTCTGAATCTTAGAAGAGAGACTTAGAAATAGATGTGTTTTCATGCCGTTCAGTTCACAGTAGTCTTCCTTTTTAAGAAAGCTTTTTGTATGCCTTGAAAATTTTTCAGGACTTTCTTTCAGTGTATCAGGGGTAGTAATAGTCTTCCAATAAATTCTGTACACAATTACAGCTAGCTCTGTTTCCAAGTTATGCAGATATATCTCATGAAATATTTTAAACGAAACTATTGTTTCTTCTTACTTTTCAACTTTATGGTGTATAAAAGTTGCCATTAATGCACTTTTTTCTTTATCTATTTACTTACTTATTTTCACCATTCTTAATTTAGATTTGACAGAAATGTGACACCTAGTATTTCAAGCTTTAATAAAGAATGTGTAAGCTTTCCTAGAATCATCTCTAAATCCATATTTGATAAATGAAGTATGGTACTGTGGGTGTGTGTTGACTCCTATGAAGTCTAACAATTTCTTAAGTATCAGAATGAAATAGGTATTCAGAGAATTATAAATTATCTCTCAATGATGCAGTTATATTTTTTTAGATTAATGCTTTGTTGCTTTTCCATTTATCACAGGAAATTAAATTTTGTTTTTATTTTGCCAGTCCCTGTGAGAACTTTTAACCATATCACTATTTTTTTCTGATTTGTCTTTGTGATGCAAGATCTTGTACTTTTTCTTTCTTTCTCTATTGTGCATGAAATAGCTCAGATGCATGGAATAGCTCTCCTGGTTCACACACTTTTTCACAACATTTAGTGCAGTTATTGCTGGCTGTAAGAGTTAGGACTTTACATTCCCAGATCTCTAACTAATCAATACCTGACATTCCACTAAGATCTATTGCTAGCATTAGTCTTTCTTCACAATTAATTCATACAGCTTTAATCTCGTGAGTTCACTGAGGCTTTAAAAAAAGACCCATTTAAACAGGAAGTTTCACACTTTTGTGATTAGTCACATTTCAAAGTTTCTTGCTGTTTCAGAGTATTTTGTTGGTATGTGTTTCCTCAGCCACTGCCATGTTTTTCTTGGTTCACCTCATGGAGGCTTGTGAGGTATTCCAGATGGGCCTAAAGAAATTGGGCAACACAGTGGAAAGGGAAAAAAAAATCAGATTTGGATTTAACATGGTGACAGAATATATATTCTGTATATTTTTCAGATGTGCCAGTGAGCTCTGAATTTGAAGATAAATTCTTAGATCTTAGCTCATAGAGATTCCTTAGTTGACCATTGCTGATTTTTGGATCACTGGCTTTTCTGTGCTTCCTCATGATTCAGCCAAAACACAGTATCTTAGTCATATGTTCTAAGATGGAATTTCTTCGGCTTTGCTTTTATTTCACTGCCAAAAAATTCCACTTCTAAATGTCAATTTTTCACTTACGTCAAAGCATCTGCAAAAACCGAGACATGGGGATTTTTTGCTGCTCAGAATTTGTGCTCAAAGAGTTAACTTTAATCAGCCATGCTTGCAGACTATGGGGCTTGATCCTCTTTTCTCTGAAATGTAATTTTTTTTGTAACTTCTGCAATGCTGGACTAGACAGGGATGCCTTTTTATATGACACTGAAAATCCTACTTTACAGTTGCCCAAAGAGATGTTCATACTAAACCTCTGAACAGAAATGAAAGTTCATCGTGTTGCAGTGCTCGGGATAAACAATGGAAAGGCTTCAGTGTAGCTTCAGTAGGATTAAATGAAGCAATGCGTTCTTTTGGCCATGATCAGCTCAGCAGTGTCTGTCTGGCTGGCCTTCACTAAATACCAATGGTTTCTTATTTCTCCACAAGCAAAACTTAGTTATGGAAAAAAAAATACATAATTGGAAGCTTGCTACTAAACTCAGTGATGTTTGAGGGTAGTTTCCATTTTTCAGAGTTTACAGAAATAGTTTTTGTACCTACAGCATATTGGGGAATATGCTATAAATTAAAGACTTCTGTTTTTCTTTGCAATCTTACTGCTTGGTAATCAACTGTGAACATAAGATTCTGTAGCCAAGTCCTTGAATGAGGTGTGAAGGATACATATTCAATCCCTCCAGGAAAGGGAGAGGTTGTACATTTCTTCAGTATCGTCTTTTGCTTGTCATTGGTTTAGCAAAAGAATTAATTGATTAAAGATGTTTATTAAGGCTTTGCTCGGAACAATGATATAATGTAAGTTTTTAGGGTCATGCTGGTGTGAATCATAGCACAGACATTTTTGCAAGAAGTCACAGACAAAAGTCTTACGACTCCAAGTCAAGAATGAAAGGATTGAAAGTATCAGAGGAAGGCTTTTAATTGAGCTATGTGAGACAGGAAAGTTTAAATTGAGCTGTTTGTGAAACAGAATCCCTCTTGAAAGGAACTGGGGTCTGGCAGAGCACTGCCAAGTAGAATAGTCTTGCTAATGATGAATGCAGTTCTTTTTCAAGCATTTGTTGCTAATCTTAACAGGTCCCCACATTTTCTGGAATGTGGATGAATATGCTAGAGAGGGTAGACCAAGCAAGATAATAAGAATTCAACTTTCTGAGCAATCTTAGAGCATTAACGTGTAGTATCATTTCTAATGAGAGCCAAAACAAAACCCTTAGGATAAATATGAGCCCAGAAAAATAAATTGTCAAGGATGTCAGATGAGAAAAATGACCCATATCTGAGATGAGTTCTGGTTCTTCTTCCTGGAGGTAACTGATGCCAGAGCAATTCCTTTTAAAGAATTCCTACCAGAGCTGTTCTACTTTGTAAAAATAATTAACTCCTAATTGAGCCAGAAGATGACTCTAAAGCCTGTGGTTAGGCTCAAGTCCCTCTCTATTTGTTTCTTGGTATGCCCAGTGAATAGTTTATTAGGTGCACAATATGGAACAGCTTTTAGCAGTGAGGGTAGAGCAAGCACTCCTGCCTGTGGTTACAGGGATGCCCTGGGAGGTGAAGACCCAAATTCTAACATTGCATCTCATCAGGTGGGTTGGACACATGACTCATATATGCCCAGACAGTTTCCAAGTCTCTCAGAATATGATTCATTTTATGTAATTTTAGCCATCTAAAAGCAGGGTGTTTAGTCTGAATTACTGACTACAGAGGAAACCTAAGAATAAATGCCTGACTTTAAGAGAGTAGAAGTCAGGTGAGGTAAATCTCTCCCTAAGCTACTGGCTATTTTGTGTCCGTGGTTTTGACCAGAAATTCCATCCTAGATGTAAGAATGGCCCTAGTCAAAAGAAAAGCATTTCCATCAAGTGGTTTTTATTGAACAAATCTTTTTCCAATTGGAAAAATATTGCGTTGAAACATTTCTGAATATCTCTAATACTCTGAGGAGAGTTTTACAGCTCAGAAATGCAGTAAGGGGAAAAAATGAAAGCTCAGGAGCAGCAATAAGAGATGAGGTAGAGGTAGCTGAAAAAAAGAATAAATAAATTAACATAGATACATCCAGAACATTGTACCAGTTACTGACATAGCTCTGATTTCCTCACAGTTTCCTTGTAGTTTGAATCTCAGTAAACAGTTGTGTTTTCTAAGATGGGTTTTATTTTCTTATGAGGTCCAGAATGCCTCAGGGATGATTATTTGGATGGTTCTTCACTATATTTAAAGAAGCATCCAAAGTATTCATGGACCTGTTACTTCTCAGGCATAGGGGAAAGTATAGACAATCTTTTCAGATATAAATAAGTTGTTATGGGACTCCCTCATCAACTCCATATTATTGCTTCTTTCAAATGAAGATGAGTCACAGGCCTTTTCATCATCTTATAAGCAACATAAAGACAAGAGGGATATTGGCCAAATTACAATTAAGTATCAGATTTTGTCTCCTGCCTTTGTACTAATTCTGTAACAAACCAGATGCAAAAGTTTGGTATCTTCCAATACCAATCTCTTGGATTTTTTTAATGTTTTTTTTCAACAGGCAGTTTGGAAGCATAAAATATGTAGAAATAGGTTCAGAAGTACAGATCTTTCCCATCAAGCTGGGTTTTGAAAATGCAAATATACATTTTGCTTTGTTTTATCAGAACTGATGGGGGTTCAAAGTGTAGCTATTCAACACTTCATTCCCCTTACTGAAACATAGTAAGTTTTGGCCCAAGTCTGAAGTGCTTTTTTGGGAATTTCCTTTGTCAACCATCTGTCAATATTTGTAAATGACCTGGAGATGAAAACTCCCTGAAAGATGGTAAATGTTATTCAGCATTACTGTGCATGTTTCTTACAGTGTCCGGGAGGAGCCTTCACACCCAATATGCGGACAACCAAAGAGTTTCCAGATGATGTTGTGACCTTCATTAGGAATCACCCTTTGATGTTTAATCCCATTTACCCGATACACAAGAGGCCATTAATCATCCGGATAGGAGCTGACTACAAGTATACAAAGATTGCTGTGGATCGAGTGAATGCTGCTGATGGAAGATACCATGTCTTGTTTCTTGGAACAGGTAAGACAAATTTGGCAGCATTCATTTTCCCCTGTTGCAATATAATCTACAATCAACTCTGATTGTAACAATTTACAGCTTTCAGAAGTATTTTTGTAAATGTTTGCAATCTACAGAAAAGTAATAGAAATCCATGATTTATGTTCTCTTTACTTTCTGTGCATTTTTCTATTTACTATAGATTTCAATTATGTGCAAGAGATACAATGTGCTGGTCTTAATTTCAAGACAAAAAACAACACCAGTGTGTATTCTATTGGATCTAAATTATAATACTTCTCTTGAATATGGTTTGTCTGAAACATGATTCCACATGAATTTGATGATCAACTTGAATTTGATGATCTCTAGCATGAGAAAAAAATACCAAAGTCTAGCTTTATAATTTTGTATACTCTCATCATCATTATTTAATATCTACTGTGTAAGCTACTTCTGAAGAAAAGCATGATCTGATCAAGATGTTGCAAAGGCAGAAACAACAACTCCTCCAGAAAACAACAGTAATATGGAAGTACTTAGCAGAGAAAAAAAACAAATAGTTGGAGTCCTAGCAGTAGTGGACAGAGAGAACTTGATCCAAGTATTCTAAACTAATTTCTGTCTAATATAATGTATATTTTGTTTTTACTTACATCAAATTTGAATCTGGTGTTACACATCTGAAGTCTGCAGGGAATAAGTGATTCTTGTACTGATCAATTTTGATTTTTTGAAATATTCAGATATGAATCACATGCTTCAGATTGAAGCAGACAAGTAGAGTGGTACTCTGACTAGACCCTAGGACTCACTCACATCTGACACTCCCACTGGTTTAACAGGGCATTAGAGGTTGACAGGCACAAAGGCTAATCTTTTTTACTGCAGATGGTTTCAAGTAGAACAAAGGAAGAGAACTCTAGGATTACAAACATATCTCTGAACATCAGAAAATGCACTGCTTTTATGGTTCACACAGAGATGGCTTGCACTGCTTTTATGGTTCACATATTATTGGGGTCCTGATTGTTTTCTACTTTTAGAATAACCGTGTCTGCCAACAAACTTCCGTGGGGCTGGGAATAACCATCTTGTTATAATAGATTTAGGAAGTGAGTGCTAAAAAATCTCTCAAGAATGTCAGGCTTCTGTAGGGAAAGGATTAAAAATAACTCTCTTCATTCTTCTTAGAAAAACCTCTCCAGCTATCAAGATCAGCAGGTGCCTGTGTGCCAGAGGAGACCAACTGCACACTGTGCTGTGTGTGCAGAGGTGTATCCAACAAACAGGTTGATGGAAAGGGTTTTTTACCTGTATTTGGCTCCTGTCAGGAGTACCGTGTCCATCTGTGGGCTCCCCAGTACAAGGAAAACATTGACCTAATGGAGCAAGATCAGTTGAAAGACTGTAGCATGTGATGTATGAGAAAAGACTGAGAAAAGGAGTTTATTCAGAGAAAGCTAAGGGGGACCTTAATGCTGTTGACAATTATCAAATGGGTGGGTACAACCACCTAATGGGAAAAAAGCAGATGGGGACTCTTCTCAAGGTGTACAGTGCCAAGGTGTGGGATTGCACACAAGTTGCAGTGTGATATTAGATATAAAGGAAAAAGTTTTCACCAGCAACGTGATCAAACAGTGGGAAAAGGACCCAGAGTGGTTGTGAATTCTCCATCTTCAGAGACTCAAAAGATTCAAAACCCAACTGGCACAGCATTGAGCAGCCTGCTCTAATAGGACTTGCTTTGAGCATGGTTTCACCAGATGTCTTCTACAGGCTACAGGTGTCTGCAGTTAAGTGGAAGGAAAACAAAACCATTTCATTCATGTGAAGTTATGGATGGAGAAAATGAGAAGGGCTAAAGCCCAGCAAGAACTCAATCTATCTACTGCTGTAAAAGGCAATAAAAAATGTTTCTATAAATACATTAGCAGAAAAAAGAGAGCTAAGGAGAATTTCCATCCTTTACTGGATTTGGAGGGGGAAGCATAGTGAAAAGGCTGAAGTACTTAATGCCTTCTTTGCCTCAGTCTTTAGTAGCAAGCCCAGTTCTGTAGGTTCCCAGCCCTCGAAGTTTGAAGACAGGAATAAGGAGCAGAATGAAGCCTCTATAATCCAAGGAGAAATGGTCAGTGACCTGCTACACCCCTTAGACACACGCAAGTCCATGGAGCTGGACAGAATCCACCCAAGGGGACTGGGGGAGCTGGCAGAATGCTCACCAAGCCTCTTTCCATCATTTAGCAGCAGTCCTGGCTAACTGGGGAGGACCCAGCTGACTGAAAGTTATCAAATGTGATACCCATCCACAACAAGGGCCACAAGGAGGATGTGGGGAACTACAGACCTGTCAGTCAGACCTCAGGGCTGGAGAAGGTCACGGAGCAGATTATCTTGAGTGCTGTCACATGGCATGTGCAGGACAACCAGAGAATCAGACCCAGCCAGCATGGGTTTGTGAAAGGTAGATCCTGCTTGACCAACCTGAGCTCCTTCTGTGAGCAGGTGATTCACATAGTGGATGAGGGAGAGGCTCTGGGGGTTCTCTACCAGGACTTTAGAAAAGCTTTTGACACAATTTCCCACAGCATTCTCCTGGAGCAACTGGCTGATCATGTCATGGACATCTTCACCACGTATAAAACTGTCTGGATGGCTGGGCCCAAAGAGTGTTGGTGAAGGGAGTTAAATCCAGCTGGCCCTGGTCCCAAGTGGTGTTCCCACAGGTCTTTTCCAACCTAAATGATTCTATGATTCCATGTTTTTCCACCAAACCTTTACCAAGTCTCCATCTGCTGTAGAGTGAATGCTTAGTATACAATAATGCATAGTCAGAGTAATAAATTATATAAGGAATTGTGTAAATTTTGATCTGAGTATTTTTTTTTCTTGGTTGGAAGCTGATAAATGAGTTTTAAGGTATTTTCGAATATCTCCTATTTGCAGAACTATTGGAAACTACTAAATTAACCTTATTAAGGCAGGCCTTTCTGCAAGCTGGGTACATAAAACCACATTTTCTGTTCATTTTAATTAATTCAGATACAATTCTTGACTTTGTGACTTGTGAGGATCATTTTTCTCCATTCCTGCAGAAGTAAAGTCTTTTTCTACTATAGAAATACCCGAACTGTTAATAGATAATGTCCCTACTCTTGCTATACAACTTCACAAGAAAACTTGGTAAAAGAGAAGTTTTACTTTCCTGTTAGTTTTCGTCCTTGACGAATCACTATGTTTAGTCAACATAATAGATTGGTAGGCTAGTAAAAATCTTTCAAATGAACTTTTCTTTTCCCAGTATATAGTGGTGTCATTGTTTTAAAATGCTCTATATGCATCTAATATTGTTAGGAGGAAAATTCTACTAAAGCTTAGTGGAAAAGATGAGACATAAGTTCCCAAACCATATAGGATTGTTAATATAGCAGTGATAGTTTAAGCTGGAAAAGTGTTGGAAAACTGAAATGTTTGCAATCACAATTTGCTAGTAAGCATTTTAATAATTCTGCAAGGGATAAGTAATTTCATTTTATCCTTTGATGACCATCTTACTCTTTTTAGGTGATCAATGTGGCCTCATACACACACATGAGCTGCTGAAAACATAAACATATCTCAGGTTGTTCTTATGTCAGTCCTCTTCTGTGTATCATGACAGGACTCATTATGGATGAGATACAAAAAGTGCAGCTCTTGATACTTTATATTCATTGCTTTATCTTCTTCGTTACACTGGAGACAAAGATATTTTTCTGCTTTCTAGTGAGATGGAGGGCAGGCATTATTCTTCCTGAGCAGGGCACAGGACATTAATAGCTTCCAAGGTCTTCCTCAAAAGAAATCGGTGCAATGTAAGTTACTGCATTTCTCAGCCCTTTCAGATAAAAGTGATCAAGTTTCAGCCACTGAGAGGAGAAATTTGTTTTCTTTATTCTCCACTTTCTGTGAGACTCAGGAGGATTTGATAGCGATATTAAGTGTCAGAAGGAATGCAGAGGGGATTTGCTTTGGTGTCCGTTCGTCCCAGCAAATGCAAAAACCACATTGTATAGGAGAATTTCATGTGATAATTTCTTCGGGAGCCTGGAGCCCCACAGCCAGAGACAATGGAACTTGACACCTGGTGACAATTACACTCAGCTCAAATGATGAGTTACTGCTGCTGAACTGAGATGTTGCCAGCCATGTCTGTCATTGTCAGTGACCTGTCTCATGCTTGAAATCGAAGTGTTTTATTTCTTGCCAGATGCAAAGCACGCAAAATGTTTAGCTTTTCCTCTCTTCTTCCTCTATAGCCTTAGTAATAAATCAGTTCCCGAATGCAAGTGAAGAATGACAGAAGTACAGAGCTCTGACAACCCCAGTGGTTTTCATCATGTAGCCATGGCACAGGAGGGCATAGGCAGCTCTGTAATTTTTTTCACCTTAGTGTGAAGTAAATGTAGTGTTTCCTTTGCACCCCCAGACAGAAATGCTGAGCTCGCAGAGACTGGTCCATACCCAGGGTTACTGCACTGCTTTCCTCCCTTTCTCACCTACATAGCAAACAAAATAAATCCCAGGGACAGACTGTTCTTGTGGCATTCCATGCTTTTCAAATGATTACAATCTCCTGTATTTCCTATGCTTTTCAACATGAAGACTCCCAAAGCACTCAACAAAACTTGCTAGTTTTGTTAGGTCTGCCCAAAGTGATCTCTTCACCCCTGTCTAACGTGAACTGACTTGGAGTAGGGAGCAAGTCTGGACTGGTAAAGAGCAGTGCTACAAGAGAAGGGTGCTGTCTACCTACATTGTCTTCCCAAACAGAAACACGAGAGATAATTTACTTGGAAAGAACGTAATCACTCATTTACATCTTTGACGAGGGCAATGCTGATGCATTTTTTCCCTATGCAATGAGTAATAACATACTGAGTTCAAGAATTTGGGATTAGAGTTCTGTTTCAATTATTCTGTTTCTGATGGGCCAGGACTCAGTCCTGACTTTTTTGGATTCACCCTGGAGTTGTACTCTAAATTTGTTTACTCATTTCAGTTATAGCTAAAGAATCTGAGCTTTCAACATTTTGTGTTCATCTTTTAGTAGACTGTTTTCCATCTGAGTTTTAAGACAGCAGTAAAACACCATGAGAACATATTCATGAGATTAATATTCATTTATTAAGCATGCCACCTACTGCTTGCAGTACGAAAGCCTTCGGTCAAAGTACGCACAGATTGCACAACCAAAAGATTATTCCTGGGGTTTTTTATTGCTCTTGGTGTTAGGAAAATATTTAAATGTCTGGGTCAAACTTGGGTACATTAAACAGCTATGGGCACCAATGGATTTTTTTCAGGTCCTTGCTATCAAGATATGATATGTTTTTCTGGAAAGAGATCTAAGTTACTGTTGTAAAAGGCACTTCAGACTTCAGTGTGGTTTATTGAGATGATTAATGTCAGCCACATGCATCTGATGTGGTGTGAGGTTGATCGATGTTTCTTATTATCTTTTCTTCTCTGATGAAACATTTGTTTTCAAAGTCTAGATGCATTAAGTGCCTCCAGAGCATAATTTTGTAATACTAATTTTCACGGTGCTGTATGATGGCTGTCTTTTTGGAAGACTAACCCTTGCTGACAACAGTAGTCTCCAGTAATGCCATAGCCAAATGATCTACAGATTCTAACAGAGAATGATAATCTGGTCAAAAGAGCAAGCTTGCCTCCCATAGTTTTCCTGGCTGCAGCTTCGTGACTGTGAGCTTAGGAAGATGATGTTGCACAACAGTGGCGCAACAGGCGTTAAACACAATTTCCTTCTTCCTCTTGGTCATAGTACCTGAGTCATTCATAACCTTTTGTTGACCTATTCATCCAAAGCTTTTTCACAGACTTTTGAGATGATATGTAAGTTAAGAGGGTGTACCTCCACCTGCTTCATTTCCCCTGTTCAGTTCTTATTCACGCAACCTCACACTGTGTCCCAAAAGGTTGACTGAGCTGGGGCCATATGAAAACTTTGCCCTCAAGTGTGAGCATTTGTATCTGTCTTTTTGTTCTTTGATGCAGCTTGAATTTTATGAAGTTTCACAGAGATATGATGAGCTGGAAAAAAATTACCCCCATTTGACAGATGAGTGAACTAAGCACAGAGAGGTTAGTGGCTGTGGTGGGAGCTCTGAGTTACAGCAGACACAGAGCGTGGGAACGTGGCTGTCAGCCCTGACTGCTAACCTGCCACCCTCTCAGGTGCTCTGCTGAGCCTCAACATTTTCTCAAGCAGACATATTTCAAAGATTCTATAAACTTTTCGCTTTTTTTTTCTTTGTAAGGTTATTTGTATACATCAGGTTCAACTCAGATAAGAGACCAGAAATAATTAGCTGCCATTAGGCTGACAGGTAAAACGTAGAGAAAAAGTTTTTAGTGGGTCTCCAGCAGTGTCAGGCACATCAGGGTTGGGGATTACTGAGGGAAGCCTCTTGAAACTCATGTCAGAGTAGAAGTTGGTGCCCATTGCAGTAATTTTTTATGATGTGGAAAATTGGGGGGGTTTATTTGTAGTTCAGTTTGTTTTTGTGATGTGGCTCAGGGGTAGATGGGCCCCAGCTCCCTTTGAGGTTCACATTACTGACAGCTGCAGTGCTCACTTAGGACTGGGGAAACAAAAGCTAGTCAAAATTCAGAGAATGAGTTTTCAACTCAGACCTTCTGATTCAGCCAAAAACCTCTGTATTTTTCATGTCGTTTCATTAAGCTTTGCCTCTTCCATTGCCCATGGTCAGCCAGACCAGAAATTAATGTAATCAGGCACAGTCTAACTGGCTTTGATGAAACTTAGCTGATTAATATCCATCCAGAATCATGCCTTGCATTTCAATGACTATTATTATAATTATGATGATTATTATTTGCCTCTTCTGCTTCCATTCCATTTATTGGAATGCCTTCCTTCTTCATTTATTTCCCACTCTGAATACATTCTACACCTTTATTTTTTTGCCTACACTTTCCTCCCTTGCTGTTCCCAGTTTCTCAGTCCTCTCAGAGGGAACATGATCTCAGTATCACTGTCTTTCATGTCAAGCTGGGACACCTGCATTTGTTAAGCAGGTTTGAAATGGAAGAACATTTTGAATCATTCCTGCCCTCTTGCTGTCAGCTTGAGGGAGATTCCCTTTTGTTTGTCCAGCTCCCCTTGACTCACAGACTGCTGAGCTGATGCAAGGCTGCAAACGGCTCCCAGTGGAGAGTTAGGAAAGTGGTGAGGAAAAATCTGCCTCTTCATTTCTAGTGGTGGATTGATATTCTGGAAACAGAGTAGCTTTTTCATGACTATGTGAAATCATAGCCGTGGAGAACTGTTTTCAAGTGGATTTCTGGAAGGAACAAGTAAACCATGGCAAAGGAAACCATGCTGTTCATTTTCATGAATTTTAGAAATAATTTCTAATTTCATACGTTGACCTAAACTTGAAAAAATTTCACTTGCACTTATTTGATGATTTCTTATGCCTGATTTACAACATCAAATATTAACCTATTGTGAAATACACTCGGAAACAGCTCAGGCGCTGCTACTTTGCATTAAAGTCCTGAAGTGCACAGTGCTTCATCCTTTCCTCTGACCCAGGGAATTTAGTTCACTGCTTTACCATTAGCAGAAATAATCAAATAAAATTTTCAACAAAACTCAAATATACAACAAGCTTTCTATGTGAACACATGTAAGTGGCTTGAAATAAATATTCCCTACCTGAATGTTTATTTTAAAGGTTGTATTAAGTTTCCTTTAAAACAATGGAACATTCCTTTCTACAAGGATCTGTCCATCATGGTTCAATACTGAGGCAAAGCAAATGCTAAAATATTGAGTCAAAGGGAAGGAATACGAAGGTAAACAGTCCTTCACTCTGTGTATTTTTCTGGGGTGTGACAAAAAGGTAGATAGGAACCTGCTTTACAAATAGGAAAGGTTATTAGGACACAAGGAATTGGCGTCAGGCATCATCATATCAGTATTTTCTTTGCCAGTGCCCAGGATAAAATCTCCCCTCAGGTTCTGATTTAAGTTTGGGGCTATGTTTGAGGACTCAAGACAATTAAGGAATTTAAATGTGTGGCATGTGCTAATGGATCATTGACATAAACCGGTTCTTCAGAGGCTCAGAAGCCTTACATTCCTTTGCAGGTAAGGTCACTGTCAACATGCTTAGTGCCCTGTATGTCAGGGTTACAGGTACTTGACACTTTGCAGGCAGCTGCAAAAAAACCACAAAAGGCTGCAACTCCTTCCTGCACTTCTGATGGAGTATTTTGTAAGGTAGAGTCTGATGTTAGAGAGAGAAAATTGATAAAAGGATGCAAAGAAACAGAGGTAGACTGGACTGAAGCCGTGTATGTGTGTGTGTTATTCCCTTTAGTAGGAGAAGAAATATACACACACCCTTCTCCTTTCCTCTGAGGGAGGCATCCGCAGCAGTTTAATGCATCGGGGGGTCCCGGCAGTCAGTAAATCTCTCTCAGGTTCTCATAGCTTTGCTAATACTGGCACCCAGGCTAGACCACAGCTGTGCTATCACAAGATTTAGTTTCAGTAAAGTTTCTTCAGAAGGAACTGTTTTATCATGCCATTGTAAAATGAGAATAAATGTCTCTGTAGAAAATTCTCATGAAAAATTCATACCCAACATGCCCTGAGTATGTACCATTGATAGCTACACATTTTTAAGCCTTGTCAGCTTTCAGTTTCTCTTTTCCTTCTTTTTTTTAAAGACAAAATACTGCAATGTGCTCTCTGTGTATGGTCAAGTCACTAAATATCAATATTCTGGCTTTAAACCTTTTTTATTAAAATAATAATAATAATAAGTAGTAACAGTAGTCGTTGTCGTCATCGTCGTCGTCGTCGTCGTCGTCGTAGTAGTAGTAGTAGTAGCAGTAGTATCTGGCTTCCTCGAGTGAAATAAGGAGATGGGAATTACTCACAGCAATCATCTTACCCTGCAGCTCTAGCTATAGAGCTATATATAAGTCACTGAGCTTAAAGCAAAAACAAAATTGAACTTTTTCAGCTTATATTGTCTTCATTACAAATTGCCGAACAGGAAGCTGAAATTTCCTTTCCTTGGTATCAAACTCATAAAAATACATGTAGGTACTTGCCTGTATTGTGCTGTACTAATATTCTGCCAACTACACAACTCTACATTGCTGTTAAAATTTTTGAGGGCTGAACAAATCTGTACCATGTGTTCTCATTCTTCAGAATCAGTATTGAGCAAATAGATTTATTTTACTCAGTCTAATTTCTAGGTCTTCCAGGTAAGAGGAATTCTATGTACTGTGCCTTTTCCTAGTTAAAATGTTTATTCTTGTGATTATCCCACAGTCTGCCTTTTCTGCCACGTCAGAAATACTTCAGTGGCTGTCTTAGCCTTTAAGAGCCTTTGCAGATGGACCTCTCCATCTCACATATTCTTTCAACATAGAAATTTGGAAAACTAATCATAGATTTCCCTTTGGTCTCACTTATCACATCTACCCTGCAAAAACACTGTCATTGCCACATATTCCTGCTTCTTACTCCTTTGTTCTAAGTGGATTTGTGAGGCTTGGAACTGTATTTTGAGAGGGAAGCCATGATATACTAGCTAAAATACCTTCACCTTGCTTTTTCTTTATACCTGACAGAGCAAAATATTAATTCCTACCAATATAAAATGGACTTGATTATTGCTTGAATTTTATTTTAAAAAAAAGCTTTCATCTTACTGTGTTTACGTGTAGATAGAGCTATTTTTTGGAAGGTTTACCTTTCATGTCATCAGTTATCATAGCATTTTATTATAGGATAAGAATATCTATTACATCCTGCAGTAGCTCCCTTTTACCTGTTTATATTGTGTTTTACTTTAAGATTATTAGGATAGATTCTGCCTATGTGTTTGAACAGCAGCTACTACAGAATATACTGATTTTGATTATCTTTTGATATAGAATGGCAACAGTAATGGTAATAACTCCAATCTTATCGTGACTTATATTAATATATGAGAATAATACTATATTAGTATTCCTGTACAAGGAATCATTTCATCATTCTTACTGACCCCAAACCCTAGAAATTGCTGAACATTTCTTACTTTTCTCTGTATCATAGTGCTTGCTTTGATGATTTCCTTTTAAAATTAATGAAGGTTAATTTGCTTTTTTATTTTTCTCTGTCTGTGTCACATAATCTCCCTTGTTCTCACCTATTCCAGATCAAGGAACCGTACAAAAAGTCGTTGTCCTACCCACCAACTTCTCTGCAAGTGGAGAACTCATTTTAGAAGAGCTGGAGGTTTTTCAGGTTTGACTTTCTCCTTCTTTTGCTTTTCCAGTGTATGTTCACACAAGCACTTTGTTCTAACAGACTTTGTCAAGGGCAACTGTGATTTGATAAAAGATCAAGTAAATGTGCATGCTGTCAGTTTTACAACCACACAAAGAGGATTACAAAATGCTGACTGTTATGAAGGCTACAGAGAGCTGAAGTCTTTTTCTTCTCCTATATTTCAGTTACCTATTTTTTATGTTGATATACTAGCTAGAAGGATTTTGATAATCACTTTTTTAGGAAGTCATGTTATAATGGCTTCCAGAAGGAAATTTTTATCATTGGCATCACTTATAGAGACTATTGCTATGTACGGTTGGAATCTAAGATTTCTTTACTTTGATTATCTGATAATCTTCCTGGTTCTCAGTTGCAAAATGAAATCAAATTAGTGTTGTTTTTGCTTAACTCCTGTTCTTAAAACTCACATGCCTCTGGAGTCAAGAAAGCTACAAGTTTAACACAACATAAGCTGAAAAGAAACACAAAAAGTACAGGGAGATAAGGGAATAGCCTCTGTCAATCACTCTGGCATGTAACAGCTTGTAATAACCTAAAGAAAATGTTCACCCATACGTTGAAAAATCCCTTTCAAATATTTGAATGGGCTATTCATTAGACAGTAGTCTCGGGGCAAATGGTAGTATGCATCTATAAACTTAGTTAAGGATTTTGTCATGGCCTTTTCTCTGTTTCATTGAGAGAATACAAAAGGAAATTTTAAGCTTCTTTATCGAGGCAGCATTACAAGTTTCTTTAAGAAAAAGAATAGACTCCGTGTTAACACTTATAAAGGCATAGTTAGTCTTTCTAGGCTTTTGTTGAAAATCTCCCTTTAAAAAAGATGTATGGGAGTGATATTACTTAAAACACACTCTTCACCAAGGTATTGCTAATTCCATTTACTGAAACATTATTGCAATAATGGGAGACGCAGAGTCCCCAGGCAGGTGCAAAGGAGACCCCCTTTGTTGCAAAAACCCAGCCTTTTTAAGCAGTTAGCCGGTTATTTGTTTACATAGTTTTAAGGCACAACAAATGTAATTCAACCAACCACCATACACCACGATGGGAGCACACGATGGTCACACAGCATGTTTTTCTACCCTTAATTCAGCTGCGTCTCTTTCCCAAAGTCTTTTTTTACTTAGCCGAAGTAACAGGCCTGCGCCATGATTTTCCAAAAGCAACAAGGCCTTCATGCAACAAAACATAAGTGATTACAGCATGAAGATAGGTGGGCTGAGAGGCATCCTCAGCCTAAACCTAGTTTCTGGGCTTCTGTGCACAGACCTTTTTGTCCTGAACCCTAAAAATCATGGTATCGTAACCTCTGCTGTTACAGTGTGTGTGGCATCATGGTGTTTAGATGAGTCTCTCCAAGAGAGCAGGGGTGAGATCATGGGCTCTGTGCTAGTTAATATCAAGGGTAGCAAAGCAGAGATCCTCTTCCAGAGTATAAACAAAGAATGGAGATGTCGCGTCAGGTCCAATGTTGCATTTGACCTTGCGTCTCCAGAGTGTTCATGAAGCAGCTCTAAACTTCTCCAGGCTTTGCCAATTCACATGATTCACAGCCAGATTTTCTAGTCCTGACCTCCCTGCTGTGTTGTGGTCCACTGCAATTAATCCTAGCCCACTGTTATGGCTTTCCTTTGTGACTGAGCAAACGCTGATTCTTAAAAAAATACTGAACATTTTTATTACCATCGATTTTATCACTTGCTTGGATGAACGTAATGACTTAAGGCAAGGAATGTAACAGTTCCTCTTCCAACTCTTCAATATTTGATTTGGACACAGACATTAATAGAGTGCTATGATGACACATTAGTATGGAGTACTGTCTCTGGGAAAGAAACATTCAAAACACTCATGCCATTTTAAGTATTCTTGCCATTGATAATCTGAATTTGTATGTTGCATGGTAACCCAACTGTACGCACTGTAGACAATTTGCAGGAAAAGTATGTCATATTTTTATCTGGATCATGTGGTAAATATTCATAAGCTATTTTATGATTTTTCCTTATCATCATCATCAAAGTAAAAACATTGTTTCTTATTACAAAGTTAAAATAATGGCTCCTATATTGCTGACATAGCACAGATACAGGTTAATTACAAGTGTACAAAAACCTTTTAGAAACATCTGAGTAATAATAATGTGGTTGAGTTTCAACAATAAATTTTGGGAGACAATAATTCTTTATATGTCGTTTATTTAATTCTGAAACTAGCAATACTTAGTAGGGGGGAGTGGTTCCTTTCCAGGTTGTAAAAATGGATCATTTTCTTAGATATTACTTAGGTTTTAGTGATTTTTAAATGTTAATGTTGGGACAGAGTTGTTGACGATGGTTTGTGACTTTCTCTTTCAGAGTAATTCTCCTATAACAACGATGAAGATTTCATCTAAAAAAGTAAGGAAAGATGGAATGCCTGCTTAGTGCTTATTAACTGAGAAGCAAATTGACTCAGATTGTTAGAATATCAATTCTTGTGGAGCACACTAAATACAGGCAAATTTTCCATAATAAATATGAAAAACTTGACTGAAGTTTGCAGGAGCTGTTTATATGCCCTTCAGCCACTAAGATAAAACAATTTCTATTATTATGTATCATTTTTAATTCACTGAAAGTGTCAATTTTTTCGTTATTTTGTTTGACAATTAAGGAACCAAAAAAATACTAAAAGAGGAAATTTACCCTCCCTGTTTTTTTTCTCTAAGTCCTAAATAAAATTTTTTCCTTGGAAGTCTGTGTGATCAATGTAAAAAGGCAGTGTTGGGTCCATGGTGCAATTGTGCATGTTTGTTTATTGTAATAAACAGTTACAATAAGAGTCATGAAAACAGCTGAGAGGACTTCTACTGAAATGTTTAACACACAAGCTAAAAATGTGTTTTCTGAGATTTTGTGAGCAAATATTTTACAAAGCTACTACTAAGTAAATATTTTTCACTAACTTGAATTCAAAATGCTTTTTTCATTTTTATGACAAAAAGATCAAAGGAATTTCAAGGGGTTTTGTTCAATATAAATTTTTATTTTAAGAATGATTAATTAGTTTTCAGTACAACAGTCATTTTGGCACAGATTTTAGTAATGATCTACTCACTTTGAACTTGCAAAAACTATGATGTATTGTGAAAGTTCTCTTGGCTTGTTTTTCCAGGTATATAAGGCTATCAGAATCTGGCCCTAAGCCTCAACATAATCTCTAGGTTTTACATCTTGGAAATGTGTGCACTAGAGGTTCCAACTAGGAACTCTGCATAATATTTATTAAACTGACTATGTGCAGAGAAAATACTTAGTTCAAAGGCTTGAGCCAATAATCCTCACTGTATAAGAACCGAGTTCTCAAATCTGAGCAATATTAACTCAGCCTGTCTGCCCCAGAACAGAACAATGACACTCGATGTCCAAAAAACCATTAACATTCCACAGTGTTTCTAGGTGTTTTCTAGCAGGAAGGTGGAAATAATATAGGCCTGTTCACCTGGGAGATTTCTGTTGATCTTGACTTTATATTTGTGGCTCCCCTCTTGGTCTTGGGTTAATTCCAAAATTAATTGAAAGGTTTTTTGGGTGTATTAGCCAGGCCTTGGGTGAAACTCCTCCACATCTGAAATAAATCTCTCCATTTCCTCCTGCAGCAACAGTTGTACGTGAGCTCAGATGAAGGGGTCACCCAGGTTTCCTTGCATCGCTGCCACATCTATGGGACCGCCTGTGCTGATTGCTGCCTGGCCCGAGATCCATACTGCGCCTGGGATGGCAACTCCTGCTCCAGGTTTTATCCCACAGGAAAAAGGTGAGCAGTATTAAGCAGCCTGGCGAAGTTTGCAAGGGAAGATTGCTTTTGTTCTGCTGTGTAGCCCGGAGTGTTGTGATGGAGAAGTGGGATGTCATTCCTTTTGTGAGCATGTACAAACAATACCTCCATAGCTATTGTGCTTGGAATTATTCATCACCTAGGACTGTATGCTGTACGAGTATATGCTGAAGACCTTGGCCTTTCATATTTAAAGTAATTAATGGGAAAAAAAAGAAAAGGAAAAAAAAGGTTCCTAATCATAAATATTAATCCTTCTGTCTCATGCACACAAAATCAGTAAGACATTTGTTCCCTTCATTTAAATTTAATTACTTACTATGGATGTAATTATAATGGCCCTAAATAAAGCAAAAGATCTTTCAGGCTGTCTGAGGAATAAACCCATTAATATTTTTTTGTTCCTCATTTGCTCCTAAGTGAGAAGAATTATTTTCAGGAAAATTTTAGGCAAATGTGATTTCCATGTAATGCCTGTGGATTTGGGTTTTTTGACATGAGGTTATTAAAGCAGACAGGGAGAGAAATTTCTGTTTAATTTACAACAGAACTAATAGTCCATCTCATAATCTTATGCAAAACAGGAGTCTCTTTCCTTCTCCCAAAGGAAATATTTAATAGCAGAAGGCTGTAGTAAGCTCTTGTCTTAATAAGATTTCACTTCGTATACAAACAAAGCTACAGAATACACAATGAAGCGTTACTGTAGAGGAGACAAATATTTCAGATGTATGCTCTCTACAACTACCTGGAAGGAGGTTGTAGCCAGCTGGGGTTGGACCCTTCTCCCAGGTGACAAGCAAGAGGGCAAGAGGAAACAGCCTCAAGTTGTGCCAGAAGAGGTTTAGAACTGCATATTCTAGAGTCATAGAATCCTAAAATGTGCTAAATTGGAAAGCACCCATCAGGATCATCGAGCCCGACTCCTGGCCCTGCACAGGACACCCTAAGAATCACAGCATGTGCCTCAGAGCACTGTCCAAACACTTCTTTAAGGCTTAGTGCTATGACCACTTCCCTGGGGAGCCTGTTCCAGCATCCAACCACCCTCTGGGTGAAGAAAATTTTCTTGATATCCAGCCTAAACCTGTGGCTGTGCTTAGTGCAAGCACCTGAGCTGCAGGTGCAGAAGGCCACATACAGTCACTGGGTTTTACTCCTATTCCCTCATAGAGGGAGACAGTGGACAGAAACAGGCAAAGCTTGGATCTGCTGATAATAATGTCATCCCCTGGGATTAAAGACAATTGTTTTGTTATTGCAAAGTTTTCTTGACTCATTCCTTATTTGAGATTACAAGGTAAAACCCAAACTGGCCACGTAGCAATTGGTAAAGTACATTATGGGGTTGTTAACTGCTTTCATTCAGAATATTCAGCCACCAGTCTGGAAACTCGTTGTTTTCTTCCATGGAACAAAGTTCAGAAGACAGGGGGAGGAAAGAAAACAAAACTCCCCAAGTCTCAGGCCACCTAACTCCTACACTAACATAGATGCCAAAGGGTACAAGGAGCAGTCAGGTACACCCGGCTTGTGCAGTTTCCAGTTTGCCATCCCCATTGTATACACCTACCCAGGGTTATTTCCACTGGGGCTTACTGTCATGCTGATGTTTTGTTTGCAATTTGCTCTTTATGTCAAACCAAAATAAACACCTCAAACTGTATGGAAAAAAGTCTGGTTTTCATATGTGAAGGAAATGAGTTGTCCCTTTATCTAACAGGACAGATTATGAAGGAGAAAACATTGGTAATTAGAGCCAAATCCGATTGTCTAGACAATAGTTTCTGCTGTATCCACTTGCTTATTCGCTTCTTTTGACACTTCTGTCTCCTGTGAATTACTGTAGTTCCTCATGCAACATCGATTTACCCCAAAACACCTTACGGTATTATCTTTTCTAACCACCATTTTTTAAAAAATAAATATCTAATTGCTAGGTTTACATTCTCAGAACTGCTTAATGCAAGCAACATGCCATTTCTGACAGTGTGGAGCAGCTCATGGTAGCACCAGAACTCTGACATTCAGTCAGAAATTCTTCATTGTCTCCTTTGGCTCATGTGAATAGCTCACAAGGGTTAAGACCCCAAGGCATAAAATGAAATATTTTTGATGGTAAATGTAAAAACTATACTATTAATTTCAGTAATTACTCCTTTGAAACATCATCTTTCAAGTATTTCCTTTTCAAACAATGCAGTGAAGGATCAGATGACAGGGGATTATGAGCACTCTCTCTGGGTGTTTGTGCACTACCTGGTACAATGTGGTGTCCCTTCACTCAGTACTTCTGGAACTCCAGGGGCTTTTTATGGTTTCTGATCCTCAAGTCCTTAGTGCATGGTTCAGAATACAGCTCCTAAATATCCCAACAGTGTCTATTTGCAACAATATAAGCAAAGAATTTTTTTTTCTTGAACTTGCTAAATACTGAACAACGTTAAACAATATTTAGCAAAAAAAATAATGTATCTTAATAATAAAATATTTGTGTACCAGCTTTTCATGCACGGAATTGTGTGAGCTATGACCTCCTAGCTGAGGGTGACTGAAATGCCAGTATTCCCAGTCCCAGTAAGTTCCCCAGACAACTGCTACAGAATCGTGGTTTTCCACCTGTCATCCAGATAATATAATGAAGTCCCCATTTAGAAGTATCCTGATACTTGGTGACTTTTATTATATTTTGGAAATAGTCACATCCCTTCAAGTAGAGGACAGAATAGAATCTTAGCTCTCCACCATTCTGGGTTGAATACATCAGTCACTCTGCTGCCAAGGTGGCTACAGGCACCAAAAATAAGGTGCTTGCTAAAATGGAGGAGGGAACATGCCCTTGATCATAGTTTTCTGCTGGTGCATTAGATATGAGCACTATGAATTTTATACATCTCATTCTTAGCTGCTTGCCTTTATGGAGTGTTCCAGCTGGGGGTTCTGGCTTTGAATGCTAGGTATTGTGAGAGTGAACAGGTATCTCTTTCATGTATCACTTCTGATCCTTCCATCCCTATACCTCCACTGCACAACTGCTTTACCTACAAAAACTGCAGCCGTTTTATAAGCTTCAATAAACTGATTCTTCACCTAAACAGTATCTTCATTCCAGCAAGCCTGCCAAGAGTAAAGCACACACATAGTAGGTCATGAACTATCCTTAACATTTGATCTAGTAAAAAAAATAAAGAAACAAATCCACAAATAAAAAAGCAGTTATTTTCAGTGGAGCAATTTTAGAATAACATTTTGTTTTTACTAAATATTGCAGGAGGAGCCGTAGACAAGACGTGAGACATGGAAACCCTCTGACTCAGTGCCGAGGTTTCAACCTGAAAGGTACTATAATTTAGAGATCCTCATGCTATATAAAGAACACATGGCTTTCCTTTACATGATTCATTGTAACTGACATTATCTGTATGGTTTACTGGTAAAGCATAATTATTTTCCAAGTATGAGTCTTGTTTTAATTTGGTTTTAGCATCTTTCTTTGCAATTACATGAAATGTGCACATATGTGATGAAATGATGAGCTGTGAAATACATAGCTCAGCATACTTGAATTGGGAAGCTGACACTGTTGACCAGAAAAAGGTGCAGTTAATTTGAGGGCTTCTCTACTTCTATTTCTCTTCAGTCTTTATTAATGCCTTTTCATTCATTTAATCCTTGGACCTCAGAGTTTTTCTGAATATTTGGTCCCATACTGTGTTTTGGAGCACAGCTTTCAGCAAACACCAGGATCTAGGCTTGTCTTTTGAGTTATGATTATTCCCTTCTCCCTTTACATGGGAAAAAAAAAAACTATTCCAAATTTCTTTATGAAGTCTCTTATTTCCAGCTGTGCAACTGTTTAGTCAGCCTGGCATGGAGCGGGTGGCCAGGGGAGCCAAGGCTCTACTCTCCCAGCTACCATTTTCTCCAGATTGATGGACACCAGTCAAATATGCCCAAAGTCATAGTAAGAATAAACAGATATATGAAGGCAGCTGAATCCTCTTCAACGCCATGCATGTCTGAGCTAGGCAGTGGCAGTGTGTGCCACCAGAACAAGGGCACACATCAGAGAATTACACTCCTTTCACGTCTATTTATGAGCCTGAATTCTAAAGTTAATTTTCATCTGTACCACCTGGAGACCACATAGTAGAGCTCATTGTGAAATTTTATATTGATATTTTCTTAATCAAAGAATAATGCTTTAAGAGTTTCATGTGAAAGGTTCTGTTAATAATAATTCTGTTGAAACAGTCTCCACTGGTTGTTGGAAGAATCTCTTGGATCAAAAAAGTTCACAGCAGGTTGGGTGTAGATCCCTCTGCTTAAATGAACCTTTCCCCATGAGTCAGTATTAGGTCATTTATATGAAGCAGAAGAGCTTGAACAGGTAATTCCAAGAGATGACCCCAGTGTTGGAGAATACACCTGAGCTCTCAGAGACCCATGTCGAAGCAACTTGAGCTGCATGTCTTCCCCTGCAGGCATGCACTGAGACCTCCCACCCCTTGTCTGTCCCAAGGGCAGGTGTCTCCTAGTTCCATGTGGAAAATGTGAGAATGTCAACTGTCTGCATTCTGGCCTGAGGGGAAACAATTGTTTCAACCTTGACAGTCTTGTGAAGCAGGTTTCTTGTTTTCCAACCACTTTTGTAATGTGGATGTATTTATAGGTTTATGTGTTGTAGCATCTTTGTAAAGGAAGTTTCGGTGGCAGCAGTGGGATATAGCATAGGTAGATGGCAGTTGTTTCCCCAGTGGAAAAAAAAGGTTAAAAGAAAGAGCAATTTAGACCCTTTCAAAATATAATTAGAGCCATTTATAGCAAAATGACTGTGTTTGGGGAAAAAATGAAATCTACCTAAAGGACAAAAGAGCAGAGAGCCAAGCAAAGCCAAGGAATCTTTCAAGCTCATACAGAACCATAATGCTGAATCGAAGTCTTTAAACATTGTAGACCTCTAAGCATGTATAAACTCAACATTTTTGGCACACTGTTATTTTTAAATAAATCATCAAGAACTAAGCAATCTTGTATGATTGCTTTTCACATGTCTGTTTAATATCATTGTGTTTGTGTTAGCCCTTATAGCCATTAGAGAAGTGCATTTTGAATGCAAAGTATTTCCACATTATTCTCCTAAAAGTTAGAATTGGTTTTGGTACAACTTCCTAAATGTGCTGAAGGACTAGAACCAGGCGAAGTCTCCTTCCTTCGTAAGAATGGATTTCAATTTCACATATCAGTTGACGAAAGAAGCTGAAAAGAATGGGAGATAAAGGGAGATAAAGAAAGGAAGATAGAGTCTGAGGAAAACCAGTCATAGGACTGTGCAAAAACTGAGTTACATTTTAGACATGCAGACTTCTAGGTATTTGCTGTTCTCATATTATTTGATATCCATTGCTCCTTTCTCAAAAAAAAAAAAAATTGTATTTCATGTATGAGGCAAACTCTTAAATCTGGAGGTGCTTTGTTTTCATGACAAATATTATGATTTGGGCCAAGCAATAAGCATCCAGAAGTTCCTACTGGTGACTGCCAATTATTCATCTATCAAGACTATAAAGGGACACAAGAAGTCTAAGTGATGACATATGCTTAGCACTTGCCCAGGTGTTGCTGGAGTGCCTTAAATCTGTCTTTCTCTCTGTTGCTGGCCTGTCTACATATTCATCACATTTCAGGTTGAGAGCCAAGTCCCTTCCTTGTGTTGGAAGAGAAGCAGAGGAGCAGGAGCCCAGCCTGCCCTCTGTCCTCCCTGGGATGCTGCATGCAGCTGGAGCAGCTGGAGCCTTCTTTAGGGCATTATGCTTTTTTTTTTGGTCATACAACCATATTGCCCCAACTCATAAATGGTGAAGTGTGAAGAAATATATTAAATGCTTCGTTCTCTTTTGGAGTAGTAGAGAATGAGGTACTTTCACAGAAAAATATCCCTGAGCTCAGTTATCTCATCAGCAAAGTTTACCAGCCTGTAGGTGTCCTAATTTCTCATGTCAGTCTGAAAACTGGTATTTCAAACTGAATGGGCTTCTTCACATATCATTTAATTTCTCTGAAATTTTTTTCCCAAAAAATACTTATTTTTGGCCGGTATCAGAATCAGGCATACTTCATTTAATCTATATTGCAAACAGTTATATGTTTTCTAATCAAATCACCATTCACAATATCCTGAACTGTTTTCTTTTTCTTTCTTTTTAGCATACAGAAATGCTGCAGAAATAGTTCAGTATGGAGTGAAAAACAACACCACCTTTCTGGAATGCACACCTAAATCTCCTCAGGCTTCTATTAAATGGTTGCTACAGAAAGACAATGACAGGAGGAAAGAGGTGAGTAATGCGAGCAGGAGCTCTGGGAGGATCCTCAGTCAGCATCACATTCCCTCCCCAGACAAAGGCAAGGGACACTTTGTGTTTTTATCCTGGTGTCTGGCTACAGTGAAGCTGGAGAATTTATGTAGATGCAGGACAGTGACCAGCATTTACTCACAATAATAAGAGCAGACTTTCAGTACAGCTGGGACTTCATCCTCAGCCCCAGTGATTGCTGTCAGACCAGAACAGCTATCAGAAAATTAAAGAATCTTTGCTTCACACCTTACTAATTGCAAACTGAAGGTTTGCAGCACTCAGAAATTCTTATTGATCTAAGGAAATAGGCACAAATGCAAGAACTTGTATAAAGTTCAGGAAGAAGCCAGCATGCAGTAGTTCCTCTGTGCTATTGAAGAGATAAAAGGCAAAAGTGGGAGAAATGTGAAAGGTTTCTTTAGCAAGAAACTAGTCCAGGCTAAAAACACGTATTGACAAAAGCATTTCCTCACCATGGTGCAATCACATTTTCCATTACTGCACTCTCTGAGGCTCTCAAGTTTCAGCACCATAACACACAGTATGATTGTTTATGGGGAATGTGCCTTCCTTAAGTAATATAAAAGGGGGAAAAAATCCATTTCAAATCCAAGGCCTTTACTATATGAATAAAAGGAAACATCTTTTAAAAGGAACTTTTAAGTAATGTGGTGTCTGTTGATAGGTTATAAGTACTGAAAAGCATTATTCTCCTCTCAGGACATTTTCCAAAAACAGAGGGGACTTACAAATGTCTCACTGAGTTTTCTCACTATTCAAAGACTCAAGCCATGTCCTGGCAATAGGTGCAATTCTTTAACCCAGTGCTTCAGCAGAATATCCCCCTTTTTTGTTCTTATGTTCAATATCTGTATTAGAATCAATGCAGTTTCAAAGTACAACAGGCAGACTAAAGCAATCAAAGCATTAAATAGTTTTCAAGCTCACAGATTTCTGGAAATCTTCCACAATGTCTACAAAAGTTTACAATAGCAGAATACTGCAATAAGTAAATTAGTTCCCAAGAGAATCAAGTATTATGCAAAGTACAGTAGCAAAATAGAAAAACCATTCAGAAAAATACCAGCAGTGATTTCCTTTCATAATGGATTGAACTAGCAGTTTTTACTTCACACTGATATGCAAAGGGACATCTGCACATTCATTTATAACTGGATGATAACAAGCTGTGGTAACTTGCTTCTTTTAGATGATGTGATCATCTCCTGGGACAGTGCAGAGTCTGAGGTCAGAAAGGAAATAGGAGAGTACCAGTGCTCCTGGTTAACAGTGAGCCAAGTCCCACTTGAGACCACTGTGGTGATAATATTTATACAAGGCTATAGACTCTGCAGAGCAGATAGAGTTCTTCAGCAGGAACCTGCTCAAAGTCAAAATATTTAACCAGAAGCCACCTTGAGTTCAACGCCAAATTAGCCTCCCTGGTCTTGCATCTTTCTTCCACTGAGTCTCAGCAGCAATTTCTGATGCTAAAAGAGATATTCTCAGGGGTGCAGCAGGGCAAATAAAAGTTCATTTCTTCAACTCAACTATTTGAACATTACAAAAACTCTTATTTCATGTGGTTTCCAGATTTTCATCTTTGTCTTCATCCTGATCAAATTTATTCTAACCTAAGAAATAAAAATATTTAAGTAATTTTCTTTAGCAACACTTGTCTTCCTTGAGGTAAGCTCTCTCTCCTAACAGTAGCAATATTGGTGGTCTCTTGAAGATAAATATATAAAAATATAATAACTTTAAGAAAGTCATGTTTGAAGTGAAACTTACCAAAAGGTCTTCTGTTGTTCCATAACCTTCCCTAAAAAGTTCCTTCTGCCTTTTTTGCTCTCTAGGTCAAGCTGAACGAGAGGATCATAGCAACTGAGCACGGGCTCCTCATCCGCTCGGTGCAGGACAGCGACCGGGGGCTTTACCACTGCATCGCAACAGAGAACAGCTTCAAGCAGACCCTGGCAAAGATCAATTTCAAAGTGCTGGATTCGGAGATGGTGGCCGTCATGACTGACAAATGGTCCCCTTGGACCTGGGCCAGCTCGGTGCGAGCGCTGCAGTTCCACCCCAAGGACTTTGTGGGGGCTTTCAGCCACTCCGAGATGCAGATGATTAACCAGTACTGCAAAGACAGCAGGCAGGCAGGTCAGCAGAGGGAAGAATCCCAGAAGATGAGAGGGGACTACAGCAAACTAAAGGCCCTTATCAATAGCAGAAAAAGTAGAAATAGAAGGAATCAATTACCTGGATCTTAATTTTATTTTATAGTAATAGATATTTTTCTCCTCAGTGTAGGGGGCTTATATTTGTCTATTGAAAACAAATTTGTGCAAATCTGATAAAAAATTGAATGAAAATCCAGCAAGCCTCATAAAAGGTCTGTTTCCCAATTAAATGCAGTGTAACCTAACTAAAGAAAATAACTCAGAGCATTTTGTTTCCTAGACACTTAAATGACTCTAGGCTGGGCTCTGTCCTAGAAGCAGCTCTGGTTATTCATCTTAAACCAGATTCACCTTTAACATCTCAGTATTTAACTGCAGATGAATAGACATTTTTACAAAATCAATGCATTGTCTTGCAACTCTGGAACTGTACCAACTAGACTGATAGTGAAAGAATCTGGGTTAAGATGCGTGCTCAAAGTAGGATGATACTAAGATTTCCTTTCACTGCATTTAAGAACACGAGTTTCTTCTTGTTTACTGCTCAATATTGGGTTTACAGCTTTTACTCATCGATCAAATCATGTGAATGCATGCGGATAGGAAGCAAGTAAAGTGTACTAGAAATGGTTCATTTGCTCAGAGGTCAAATGAAGGAACAAACAGAAGAAAAACAAAGAATTTATACTTTATCAGAGTAAGCACTGATTATTGTTCATAGTATGAGTTGTAATAAATTAATGAGTTCTGGAATGTAATTTAAAATATCTCTTCTCATATTGATTTTTATTAAAATAGGGTGTCCTATAACACTACATAGCTTTATAAGCAGCACAAAGGTAACATGAGAATGTTCATTATACATACAATTTTGAAAAACACCTAAGTGACTTAGGTATTTTAGCTACTTTTCAAAGGATTGCACTCCAATTTCTTTTCAAAGGACAGAATGTAGATATACTGTATAATACTTATTCAGAAATAAAAAATATAGATTATCTTTATTCTGTTCCATGATTAAATTGGAGCTGGTCTGTAATGTGGAAACAAGTTATAAATGTCTTTGAAAATTTTAAAACATTATTTTTTTCAACTGTTTTCTCAAAGTTGCAAGTATTTTAACTAGAATTTTCTCATTAAACCATTCCCATTTTCCAGTCTTTCTACCCTTTTTTCTTTCCGATGGTATTTTTCCAATTTGGTCCTCTTTTCAGTTCTCTGCTGAAAAGCAGATCAGGAAAAGAAAAGAAAAAAAAGAAGGAATGAGGGAAAAATAAAACTGAAAAATGGATTTGGGTCAAAAACCAAAAGGTGTAACTTGAGAGGCATGTTCAAACAGAAATCTTTTGTTTAAGAAGCAGCTGTCAGGTCTAATGAAGCAAGTTTTGCTTAAAATTGGATGAGTGTGCACCAAGCCATCCTAGGAAAAGCAATCGCTTTTTTTTTTTTTTGAGCAACACTAATGCCAAAAAGAGGGACAGGTCATCAGTCCTTTTACTGTGTAAGAGTGTTTTGGAAGCCAGTGAGTCTGTTCGAAACAGTAACAGGGATTAAAAATGTATGAGTACCTTAGAAAAATCACAATTATTTATGAGATTATACAAAAATTGAAACTGATGTTCAACTCAAAATGGAGCTATGTTGAGTTAAAATTCTGCTTCTGTTACAATACTCTGGGAGTAACTCTACAGGGCATGGAGGAACACTTCTGGGTTTGTGCCTGTGTGAATTCAATCTAGTGCAGTGGAGGTGACACTGGTATTTACCCGCCACTAGTTGGATTGTCACTTTATCAACACCTCGTGAAGCATAGCTGGGAAATGAGCCCTGATCACACCATTTAAACAGTCTCTAAATCCCTATGATGCTGGTGAGAGCTCTTTGATTTTGTGTGCTTACTGCTTGCATGGCAGGGCCAGCCAGCTCATATATTGCCACCTAGTTAAGTGCTTGTAACTAACTCAAGGCCTAAATGCATATTTTTGCAATAGTTAGCCATTGATAACTAAGGTCCTTCTTATGGAAATTATCGGGAAACTTTCTCTGACTTCCATGAAATTGAATTTTGCCCTAAAAGCTGGCAAAGCAGATTCTGGAGGAATCTGGCTGCTTTTTTTTTTAATTTTTTTCTCCCTGAGTATGACTGACTTCTGAAATGTGTAAGTGACAAACCAAAAATAGAGTGCCATGAAATAGAACTACCTCCTGGAATGACACTAGTGGATATTCTCTGTATGCTGCCATGCTCTTCCTATCTCCACAGCAGATTCACTGCAGTTAGTGTGGTACTAATGTCTATTGTGAGGATCATAATTGCTTCCAGATGGAATACAGTGATTAATAGGTATTTCAGGGTACAATTTGCCCTTTAAGTGGTTAGGTCCAGTGATATTTTAATAGGCCCCCATTAGGCCTCAGAAATTACAGATACACTGTTTTCTAATAGAATATTGGCAATAAGGGATTCCGTTAAAACAATCAGCATAGCTCAGAGTTTCATATGATTATAAAATAATATTTTTAAAGCTGCTTCATATACCATTATTATGGTATGACTGTTTAAGGGATTATACTTAAACTAACATTTTTCCTGCTGCATGAGAACCCCAGTATATAAATATAATAAGCTTCTGTCAGTGCATAACTGGTCTAAGCTTCCATGCTTTAGGAGCCTTCCCGCGTGTATAGAGAAGTCAGGAGCCCGATGTTCAGCTGGTATAAACTCATGTAACTTCCTTGTGGTCCATGTAGCTACTGGGGTTGATACCAGCTGAGTGTTTGGCCTTAAATGTACAGAACAGACAAACCACAATTTTTGTTTAAAGTAGCCCCTCTACTGTAGGTAACACCAAAACTTAAGACTGTAATATTATTTGTGCTATTTAATACTTCCTATGTTGAGTATTGCTAAATAATGTATATAATTTTATTCCTTAAAAAATGCAAAAGCAAAATGACTTCTAGGCATAAATTCACCAAATGTAAAGATCTGTTCTCCGCCAAGAACTTCACTGTGTACTGGTTTGGTTTGTTTTTTTGTTTTTTTGGGGTTTTTTTGCTTTTTTATTTTGTGTAGTTTGTAAAGTTTGTTGAAATCTTGACCTAACAATGTGTTCTTTGCAATTGTCGCTACTGTAGATATGCGTGTTTCATTAAGAAAATCTTGGTTTTAAAAGTGTAGGTATGTGTATAAGTTCCTAGCATGATGAAACTGTCTTGACAGTGAATATGCATCATATAGTGTGTAAGAAAGAACAAAATGTAGTTTAACATAGTGCTATTTAATTGAATATCTAAAATGCCTGACAAAATAAAGTGTGTTGCAACATCTTAAAAATTTGTTGGTTTCCCCCTTATGGATGTGCTTTTTAAAAAGGATCTTTTTTTTGTTTGTTTTAAAAAAGAACCTGAAAAGCAATTCCATCGATTTTCTAAATAAGTTGAAAAAAATATTTTGAGCAACAGCTATTGTAGCTGGTCAGTTCCGAGCCGTGCTCTGGACTGAACCCCCAGTCACAGAGATATCAAGGAACTCATGAGGAGTCAGAGATTAATTCTTTCGGAGATTATTCCATATAAGCATCTTACATAAAAGCAGGTTAACTTTAATTCATTGTAAAAAAAGAGAAGAAAAAGATTTGTTTTCTCCTAGGAGTGTAAAGTAAATCAGAAATGTCTGACTGAAAAAGGGGATTTAAGTGGAAATGCTTTTTGCTTTTTTTACACTGAGAGGAAAACAAAACAGAACACACACACAGACAGAAAAAAAAAAAAAAAGAAAAAAAGAAGGAGGAAAGAAGAAAGCACATTCTGTGAAATCCTGATTCTTTCAGCTGAGACTCTTGGCCTTCTCCACGCATCTCTGCAGGGAGGACAGGCTACTGGGGCTGCACCACAGGGAGTCACAGCTCTCTCCCCATTTCCTGGCTTGTACTTGGAGTGAAATAACCTGCCTGACACCTACAGTATGCTCCTTTTTCCTGCAGCTATCATCCAAGCAGTTATTGCTGCTCTTCTTACTGGCTGTTTTTCCAGATGGGTTTTAACAAGAAAACATAGATCCTCTTCAGTTCTTTGGGATAATAATTGAAAATTAAATGTCACAAATACTGACCTTCACAACAAGGTTCTGAATCGTTAAATGCGGATTTTGATTTCCCAGATAGATAGGTTGCTGTAAGGCTTTATGAGGTGTGAGGGGATAAGATGACCTCACTCCAGGATTTCCGTGCTGGCTGGTTCCTAGATGTGCTGATATTGAATAGACCAGTCTGGGTCAGAAGCTGAGTTTTCAAGCACTCCCACATGCTGTAGGGAATGTTTGGATAAGGCTCCAAAACAGATGGACATTTACAGAGTTTTACACTCTGAGAAAGCTGTCCCGTGTCTGATCCTCTGTCCATCCTGCTTAGTTGTCTTTTGCTGATCTTCTTCCCTGACTCTTTTTTGCTCTCTCTTGCAGGGTTCAGCACTTAAGGTTTTGATTCCTTGGCTCTGAGCAGTGGCAAAACAAGACATGGGACATCTCTGGACATCAGATGTGAGAACTCTGAGGGCCTGACGCTTCTCCCTTGTCTTTCAAATGTCTGTTAGATCACTTTTTTTTTTCCTCCATTGGGAGCTGCTGCTTTTTCTAAGGTCTCCCTTCTGGTGGCAAGATATTTCTAAGGTTTCCCTTTGAGTAAATGCAGGATGCAGAACTCAGGCACTTCCTCACGGGACTGAGCAGTGTCAAGCACAGCCTCCTCCAGGCAGCCACAGAAGCCCAGAGGTGACCAGTGAAAAATGTTGCCTGCACAGGAGGGACTGGCAGCACTCATGTGGCTCCCTAGTGCTACTGGATTATTGTCGTCCCTGGAATTAATTGTTGCCTCCAGAATTAAGTCAGCAGATGTAATTCTGTGGTGCAGGCCGTAAAAAAAACCAGGTTGTGGCATTGTGGCTTTTGCCTAAAGCAATGGACTAGGTCTCAGGAGACTCATGCTTCTTTATCCTTTGCACTGCAAGTGGTTTGCTAAGCCCTTCTCATGCACCCCAAGGTGCTCTGGGGAGAAATGACTTCATGTGCAATGAGGCCAAGTAAAACCACACGCAGATACTCATCAGCAGGTCCCAGATATATGTGCATACATACAGCTACCTACATACAGAGAAGCTTTTCTTTCCATGCAGTATTTATCTTTCTTTAACATTAATGTATGTCCTTTCCTTTTTCCACGTGGGCAGAATCAGTCCTCACAGTCCCAAGACATCAACAGCTAATAGGTACTGCAGTTACCATTCCTGAGAGCATTTTAAAGACAAATAATCAGTCAACAAAATCTTTTCTATTCACTCTCTTTTCTAACTTACCTTGTTCTGTATTATCTCAACAAGAATTTCCTTTTAGCATCAGGAGGACTAGCACAGTGTAAGTAACAAAAAATTTGCTGTCATTTAACATGTCTAACCTAAACTAAAGACTGAGGTTTAAAGATGCTTTGGCATTAGGAACACTCCAAGAAGCAAATTCAACACAGCTGGTTCAGCAGTCAACAAATAGTTACTCCACAGAGATAGACTATCCTGTTTCCCAGGACTCATTGTCAGATTCCATATACAGCTTTACAAAGCAAACAGCATTTGTGTATTCTTAGCACTCTATCAGCTTCATTATTCCTGATTTGAATGCCTTATAAGTGAATAGACTCATATGCCTGCCTTATAAATGAACCTAAATGTTTGCTGAGCTCGATGTTCAAGACAGTTTAGGCCAAGGGATTTCAACATATCCAGCATTTTATACAGCCATATATTTTTTTCCAAAGGATTTTAGGAAAAAAGAAGCCAAATTAAAAAATGGCCATTAATGTTGTCTATGGTAAGTGAGAGTTGATAAAAAGGATTGTTTTATAGCTTGTACAGCAACATGCAGCCTGGGGAAGGAATAAGAAAAATGCATTTGCTTAACCTTAGGTTCACAACCCTTTGGATAGTTGCTGTTCCTTGGCTCTTCGCAGTAGTCCTTTTTCCAGTATCTTCTCTCCCCGTCTGCATTTCAAAGGCCCCTAAGAGCCATGCAGTTTATATTTTTTTCAAGCTGACAACTTAGGACATGAAGTCCAGGGCATCCTTTCAGGCTTCTTGTATAAGACCTCAGTAAAAGCTGTATTACATACAGTTTTGCCTGTGGTATCTGCTTAAGAAATTTCATTAGTTGATTCAATATTTGTAATATGTGTAAGGCTTTGCTCAAAATGACAAAGAGAGAAGAACAGGACCCCAGAAATAAACAGCAATGGAACATGCCATGGTCCTTACATGAACACTGTGAACATTTCCTCACTATTGCATGTTGTTATAGAAAATACTGTTCTTAAATTAGACTTGAAAGTTCAATTTTCCCATAGGTTAAAGCTCACCAGGACTAAGATCCTTTCACTGCTCACAATGAGATTCCAGTTGAGCCCTTTCAAGAGCTTTTATGCCCCCCCCCTTAATTTTGGTTAAAAATTAAGCCATTTCCTTCTTCAAAAGCTCTTCTTCCTCTGGGGTTCTACCCCTCCTTCTCTGTAGGAACTCTTCTTTATTCCTTTTCTTTTCTTCAGCTGAACTCAGGCTAATAGTCACACTTTAATTTAACTGTTTTCATTACAACCACTTCTCACACCAATACTCTGAAATATATTACCTATTATAATCTTCAAAAGATGCTGCACTTTATTTTCTTCATCAAGTTTGTTTGCTTTGTAGTGTCAGTAAGCATAAAAAATACAAAAAGTATAAAACATCTCCAAGGTGTTTGTAGCTTTTGAGCTTAAGAACTAGGACTGTAACTAGACTACCACCCACATGTATATGTTCACACCGAAGAAACATTAAAATAATATTTTGTTCTGTTTTTTTCAGTACTACATTCATGTTGCAGAGTGTTCTGTATTCCATGCCTGACACTACAAGTACCCTAGCTAAAGGACTTTGTTTTGGGGAACTTGAGATAAAGCAAAGGATATAGATTAAAAATATCAGTAGATTATATTATAGAGATCTATTTTTCAGACTGCCAGTCTTAAACACCTTCAGTTAAATTATCTGCAGGAGAAATTATTTTGTAACTCAGGTCAATAGTAAAAATAATTATTCCATGCTATCCAAAACAGTGAGTACAAAAATTGTTCCTAAGGGTGCTTTCTTTGGAGGGAAAGATTAAAAGCCTTTACCACAGAACAGAAAGATGACTTTTATTATTGCTGCAACAAATCGAGGTGCCTCCTTCACATATATGAAAAAGGAGCAAAAAGGAGCTTACAAGTTTTTTCCCCTTTGCAAGTTTTCTAAGGATTAGAAAGATTAATGTTATTTACCTATATATGGATTTTTCCTATAAATAGATCTGTCCTGTGCTGTGCCTCCCACCCAGCGATGTCTGAGCTAACAGGAAATGGTTAAAGCAGAGAATACCATGTCTGGTGAGCTATCCAGGGGTCCAGAAGTAAGGAATGATGTTTGGTGCCATTTGGTAACCACCTGGCCCTCTGGAGAATGCTAGTCATCTCCCTGCAGAGGGGCTGCTGTGGTGCACACTGGCCAAGGAGCTCTAAATGGAGTTAGAGACAGTTCATTTTCTAGTGTTGCTAGAGACCAGCTAGAGATTAACAAAGAAAGAATTTCCTTACCAGTTTATTCATTCCTGTCAAGAAGGCAAGCTGTTATTTTGAAAGGAGCTAACGACATGATGGCGAAAACCATATAAGCTGAACAGAAACTTCCCCTGTATCCTCCAGCCAACTGTAAATTCAGCCAGCAGAAATCTTGGAAATGGTACAAGCCTTCCTGCATTGAGAGCACTCAGGTTGGGGTGCCAAGAATAAATCTCACTCTGAGGGAAACCTCTGAAGTAACTGCTGGTGACTGAGCTGTTCCTGGCTGTGAAGGCAGACCTGAGTGTGGCAGACAGTGTCATGCCATGCCAGATGCTGCATCCCCACAGCCCTGTTTACACCAGATTTTCCCTCACTTGTCAGCACAGGGAGACGGAAACGGTGCAGTCTCCCTTCCTTTGCCTCAGACTGGCAACTCTGGGCCTCTCCTTCGGTTTACTCCAACTACTCTGTGCTGTCCCAGAAAGCTGAGACAGTCACAGACACCATTTAACTGGTTGATTAAGTCAATTCACAGCTGCTTTTAATCACCAGAATTTTGCAAAGCAACCATTGGGTCTAGGCCACTATTTCAAGTCCCTCTATGAGGACAGAGCACTAAGTTGCACAGAGTTGGGTCATACCAGGATCCCAAAGAAGGGCACAGCACTTGGAAGGTCGGTGCATCAACCAGGAGCTCTGATTTGCAAATCATGCTTGGCAGTGACCTTTTCCAGCAGTAAGATGGGAGAATAGTTTCTTGAATGTTTACAGCATGCTGTACACCTTTATTTCACTAAACAAGGTGCAATATACTTTCAACTTGAATTGTAGCTACTGGAAAAAAACAGAAAATATATAATTCACGAAAGAAGCAGAATTCAAGTCAAGGAATTCATGCTAAAATACCCTGAGTTTCATACAATGTCATAAACTCCTTGGCTAACGCACTCATAATCTAGCAATTCCTATCCACACATCCTAGGAAAGATCCAGCAAGTATTTCCTTGAAGACTTATTAAATTGCAGCCCAGTCCAATGTAGTCGCTTTCTCGGTTCCTGAAGCCAGGTTCCTAGTGAAAACTCCTACTGACGTTACTCAGCTTGGATGAGTGAGATTTGAATAGGGCCTGTGGGATTTAGCTTTCTGAGAACCATGCTCAGTCTCCTTTTCCTGTGTCCAGGGTCTTCTGAGTTGCAAATCTTTCTCACCACCTGGTCAAGGCTGATCTATAAACTTTCTTCACATATTCATTCCAAATGACTGAGAAGAAATTTATTTTCTGTGTTATTTATTTTAGGTTACTATGGCCATAGTTGCCATATACAAACTTAGATTATTGCAAACACACAGTAATGAGAAAATATTGAGAATATATATATATTTAAAAAAGGAGAAAAATGGTCTCAGTAATATTAAGAAAAAATCAAACCCCAAAATTAGAATTAGATGATCTCCTATACATTCTGACATTATGTAGAAATTAAAATGCACTTAGACATTGATTTTATCTGATAAATCTCTGTCATAACTGTGATAATTTTATTCCTCTCCATCATCTCCATACCCTAGAGCCCTGGATTATTTCCTCTACTCTGGATGATTAGTAAGATTGCTAAAGAGTTTCTTCACTAGATGGTCCCCCTTATAGGAAAAACCACATTTTTTTCAGGAATGAGTGCAGTCCTAAACAAAACAGGGAGATATGGATGAATTTGTAAACCTGGTTGTCCTGCAACCATGCTGTTTAGTCCATCAACTACAGCAACACCATTATTGCCAGTCTGATGAGTTGTGGCAGTCGGGAGCTGTTTGCTGTCTTGAAGTTGCCTTTAAAGTTGGCTAGATGGTGCTAGAACATGCCACATTACATTAATGAGCATATGGCTCACATTCTTCTTACTGTTGATCTATCTGACACTACTTAAAATTTGGGGTTTACAATGTGCCTCCACACTTAAAAATTGTAAGATGAGCCAGTTTTGCAGTTCATTCCTGGACTACAAACTATTAACAGTGCACTGATAACTAAATAGTGAGTTGATTTTAAGGATAAAAATTTTTAAAAATGTAAATTTAAAAAATCCCTTCCATTGCCATAGGTTACACCTATTTGGCAATGTACTAGGGCTTTGTACCTCTCAAGGTTATTTTGTCTTCCTTAATAAAGGAATTTCTACCAGTTGTGCAGTTTAATTTTTCTTGCTGCCACAAATCTTGACCCTTGATCTCTCTAACTGTCCTTGCAGGGTGGTTCTGTGTTTTTCTTTGTTTGTTTGTCTGTAACTCACTTGGGTCCACTGACTCAAGGAAACATGTAATTTAATTAATATGGCAGAGCTGCAGACACAGTTGAGCACAGCCTGAATTTATATTTTCATTTGGCTGGTCAGAAAATTGGTTGCAATTCAAAATGAATATGTCATTCCAGATCTCACACTCTGGTCTGTGGACAGCTACACACACATAGCAACAGCTGAAATGAAAATTTAAGTCTCAAAGGACATTTAACCTCAAGTATTTTCAGCTTCTCTTATCACCACTGACCCCACATTGCATACTGGCCTTTCCACAAAGATAAAAAAAAGGGTTCAAGCTGCTGAAAAATGAGTTATAGCAAATAAACACAATGTATATCTATACAGTCCTCATATTCTGCTTGTAAGCAAACAGTTGCTGGTAGTTTATAACTAGGCTTGGGAAGATGATTTGGACTTTGCTGGTGTGTGCTAGCTGAACGCTGTAAAGCCTGCAGGAGCATCCTACCACTGCACAGTGATTTCCAGTGAGATGAGCAAGCTGACCACAGTTCAGCCATTGCCATGGATGTAGCTGCATGTTTGTAAAATAGCAGTAGGTTCCCTTTAACCTCCAGTTTTAAATTTGAATTTACAAAGAGATTTTTTTTTGCAGCTCGTGTGCTGGAGAAAACACAAAAAAAAGAAGAGAACTGATACAGAGAAAACACTTTTCTGTTAGGGTAATATTGATACAGCTGTTTATTGCCCAATACGCTGAGGAAAATAATACTTCAGTGAGATCAAAGGGCTTTCAAATAAACATTAACACACTTTCTGCAGGAGTAAGTTTCAAATTATTGCAGAAGGACATGTCACATGTTGCAGATCTCGTTGACTCATCCACTCAGGATTTGCTGCTGTCAGTCCTCCCTCTTGAGCAAGAGGTGTTGAGCAAGTCTCAGGCCACAACACTGGGCTGCTCTGTGTAGTATGAACTAGAAGGAAGCTCTGAGCTGGATTTTCAGTGCAATCAGTACAAGAGGGAGGTTTAAATGCTCAAAGAGAGCAGAGTGTTGGTTTGACTGTCAGGTGACAGTTCTGAACACTGTGCAGCTGAGGCTTCTGAGGTTTCTTTTGTCCTTTCTTTTATTTCCACGCAAAGCCAAACAACACCAGCACGAGATACTTAAATGCCCCTGCTCAAGATGCAACAAGAGAGCTAATCTCAATCTTGTTGAGAGAAGCAAATAAAATCTCTTCTGATTGGGAAGCAATTGGCATTTGAGTTAGGCCATGACCTGTGATTGAAAAGGGAGGAAGAGAGCATTCTTCCTCTGGGTGTGTTTAACTGGGTTTGTACATAATCTGAGATCAACTACAGATGCATACTTCTTAATCGAAATAATACCTGCTGTGGAAATCCTCAAAACTCCTAAGATCTTAGGTGACTGCTGTGCTCACCTGTGGGCAGATGACATTTAGCTGATTGTGGCCAGGAAGAAGGTCAAGTGGAGGTTTTGATTTAGGCATCCAGAGAGAGATGCAACATATGGAAGAGACAGTTCTCCTGGAGGTAGATCCCGTGATATACGTAGCAACACGAAAGATTAATTCCAAGATAAAACACAAAACTTTCTCTCTCTTGCTGGGCAGCCCTAAACATAGTAAATATTGTGAGTGCAGCTGCTTCTTTCATATTGCACCGTGACAGCGCTTAGAGGTCTCAGGCCAGTCCTCTGCTCTTGGCCCTGGTCAGATACACAAATGATGGCCTTCTTCTAGGTCAGCAAGGCAGGGAAGAGGCAGGAGTCACAGGGCAGGACAGCTGAAAGGCTGCAGTGATAACTAAGTTGCTTGACTCTGGCAGATACATCTGAATGCTCACTGACCTCACTATGTCGCTGGGGATCTGCTCCCAGGAACTGCTTCCTCCATCTTTTCCAGTTTCCAAACCACAGCAACAGAAGAAATTCACAAACTTAACGTTCTTTCTGACAAGTAACTCAGACTACCCAGCACACCTCTGTGACCACAGCACCTGATCAAACTTGATTTTAAATTACCTGATTTAATTGGAGGAAATGGCCTTTGGCCTTATGCCACTGCTTTTAAAAGAATTGCTTCAGCTCCAGTCATTATATTTATGCATAAACCACCCACTTTGATATGGAAATTGTTGCAGCCCAAGGGGATTTCATTAAGTAATTAGGGAGGAGAGCATAAAATGTCACTTGCTGTAACTGGATCTGCAGAGTCAATCAATAAGTGACCATATGTGCATGAGCCTGGAGCATTTCAATACCCTTAACATCCTTGTGAAAAAGAAAAACTACGCAAGAGGGATCTCCTTTATCTGTGACACAATCTTGCAGTCTAGGGCGTATTTTCATTGCTTAAAAGAATTGCACGAGCCGTGCTGTCATACCAAACTGCACAAAGCAAGCAGATTTATTGTCTGCCTGGAAACGCTCTGCAAACGAAGAGCTTTGTGGTTCCAAGTCCAAGGCTTGATATGCACTGTAAGAATAAAACCTGCTTTCTATCACAGCTTTCAGAATCAGGCTGTGTTTTGCATTTATATTCCAAGTTTGCTACTCTTAAAGGTCAGTTTTGTTCTTGAGACTGAAAGAAATTCGTGTTATTAAGTGTTAATGCAGCTGTAAATACAGCTTTCTAGTTTGTTTTTTTTTCTCCTGTTCTGTTGGCTAAAACCCTAGACAGCTGGTGTTTGCTAGATTGCATTCTTAGGGTGAAGAGTTTGTCCTCTCACAGAGAATGTGTTCATTCCTCAGGAATCAAGTGACCACACCAGAGCTAAACAATACGTAAAGCATACAATTTATTTTGGACTATGATTTCTCCAGATGCTTAAAGCTGGTAGATTTATTAACTTTTGACTCCAACCCATGATTTTCAGTAGAAAAATGCATGAAAGAAAGAGCAAAATCTTTTACTGGGAGTCATTATTTAGAGCTTTGCTAAATTGTTGCTGCTTTCATACCTTCTTGTTTGCAGCACAATCTCTGAACGCAGGAACTGTCATCTCACTGTGAATTTTCATTTGCAAGAAACCTGTCATTAAGGCCAAATGTCTTGAACTGGCTCTGACTGCAGTAATGGAAAAATTTCCATTGGATTTGTGGGAGCTGGGGTGGGCCATCTACTCGAAGGCAGAGCAGGTCACCATGTGCATTAGCTCACGTGTGGTTTGCCATCCAAACCTGTGCTGTTTAAATGGCATCCATTGTAGGTAGGTTTGAGTTACACTCCTCAGCTGCTCTTTGGATCAGGTGGATGTCTGTAGGCATTATGATCCATTGCCCTGGACTCACATCTTCATGGCTCATGGCAACCAAAGCAACCTGAGCCTTGGGCCCGAGGTCCAGGGGTAGCTGACTAACTGTTGTTTAAGATCCACTGAAATTATCAGGAGTCACAGATGTAAGCACTGCTGCAGCGGTTGGATCTCTGTGAACATTTGCGTGTGAATGCCCTGCCCATGGAGGTTTAAGCTGCAGAAGACAGTACTGCTGCCTGAGGGAAGTCCTTCTCTGAGTCTCACCTGTGACCACCAAGAGCAGGGACTATGACCTGGAAAAGGTGTAAAGGGTTTTTATCTTTTGGTAGCACAGTTATAGAATGCCTCAGTCCTTCCAACAAACCTGTGACTCTTTCCCAATCCTTTCCCTAATCCTGTAATGTTCAGAAATTTATGACACCAGGAAATGCCTGTGCCTTTTGCAGTCCGACTGCCAGGACATAAGGCTGCCCATCTCAGGCTCTACAGTGCTCTGCACCGAAATGTCACCCTATGCTCTGACTAAACTGTTGGCACACACCGAATAAATACCTAATATTCCATGTGGAAAAGCCCCAGACACACATAATTTCACTGAAACCAAGGTTACTTCAAACAGAGTGGCTGGTGGGAACTTAAGGACGTTATCAGTCTTGTGTATGGGGCTGAATTATGCAGGGAAAAGATAGACCACATCCAAAAACATGTTTGTGCGTATTTCCCCCTATTGCGTTCACTTTTATTTTATTTATGACAGTAAAGTTGCTCAAGAGTGTGGGGCCACACCCAACTGAAGGGCCATAACATATTTTATCTTCTCAAATGTGTTTCTGTTGCCTCGCTGCCATCCAACTTTAAACCCTCACCACTGATTATTTGGGGATTCCAGGAAGGGTTGTGCAGGTAGCTGGAGCTACTATCAAAGCAATGGGAGGTTATCAAGGCAGAAGAAATGGGTGAGGAGAGTGTGATACAGCACAGGATGTCATGGGTGTGTTTGCAGATGATGTAATGGAGAGTTCCAGCCTTGTACAAGGTGAAGCAATTTTATTTTTTGTTCTTGTTTATGTGGGTATGCAGTAATGATGTCATGTGTGCAGTGACTTCTGCTTCACAATATGGCTTTTTTTGCTGGTTGTCAATGCCTGGCTGGAGGATTCCACAGCAGCCAGTGCTGAGGGCTGGAAGAAGCAGAGTGATGGGACAGAAGCAGTGAAAGACATATTTTGTATGCCAGCAGCTGTGTGTGCTTCCTGGGGAGCCAGCAGCTGGAGATGAATTCACACGATGGCAGCTGCCTATGAAATCTCCTTTGGCATAGCAAATAATGGAGAGAGTTTAATGCACATTGTAAATCTGTCATTTTAAAACGCCTCCACCACCTACTTAGACCTGGAAATGCTCTCCCTGCCTTCCAGGCACCCAGCACGAAGGCTTAGTCTTCATCAGGGAGATAAACTACCATGTGCTGAGCTTCAGTTAGGGAAGACTTGCTGCAAAGCTCATTTCTGGAGCTAATTTGGGTAATGGATACAAGTTTCTAAAGCACAACACAACACAAAACCCTTCACTAGGGTTGGTACCAGGTTCCCACAGGATTATCACTGTGCCAAGTTCAGTTTGTCAGTGTAAAGCTATTTAAAACTCAATTTTCTTCAGTGAAAGGCAGGTGTGCCAAAAATTAATTTCAGTTAGTAGTCAAAGGTAGAGGTTTCTTGTTTAAAATTTATGAAAAGATCAATATGGCAATTATATATATGAAAAGGCCATAAGAGAAATTTTATACTAGATTACAGTAAAATTAGGATGGAATTCTCATTCTAAAATTGTCATCAGAAACTTCCATAACATAGTGTTGCACACCTACATTCAGTATGCTCCTCATACCAGTGGTAGGGCAGCCAACTGAAACCATAACTCCAGGACATCCACATATGCATGTTGCAAATACAAACAGAGAGGGAAACCTGAATAAGCCCAGCATTTGGCACCTTGTCAGTTTAGCAGCACAGAGAAATTCTGATGTAGGATCTTGGTCCTTATTTCTCTGCGAAATGACTTAGACTCTAGTTCTGATTCTCTGTCCATATAATTCAAGCTGTTTGATTTTGAAAACAAGCTGATTTTCCATTATTTCAAAGGGTCTTTTGAGTGTTACAAGTGGTTTCATCTATTGTCATCTCACTGCTGTGAGACATTCTAGCCCATGATTTCTCAGGCAGAGACTCCAACACTTCTCTTTGTGTCAGTAATTATATGTAAAATCACAAATAGATATACATATCATCCTTCCACACATCCACAAATAATCAGCCCTGGAAGTCAAAGTGGTTAAACCCAACAAAAAACTTATTTTTCCTTCTTTGATGATATCTTCAATTCTAATGTGATGGAATTTCAGGGAGGACTCAAAATTTCTCATATTTGCCCTGAACTAGATCAATACAAAAAAATTATTTGAAATAAATATATTAAAAACTGTTATTTTGGGGAAAGCAAATTTTTGAGAAATCCTTTCAATTTTCTTGTCAAAAACCTTTCATATTTTGAACAATTTTATTACCAAAAGAAATAAGAATTTTTAATAAGATTGATTGTCTAAATAAAGGAGATTGCTATCCTATCTTCATAACTCCGTGAAGTACACATATGTTAGGTTTGAAAAATACACAAAGGGGGATAGATAAACACATTTTTTCCATAAGTAATGGACACAGGTGAATAGTAGTCTAACCATAATTTCAACTCAGCTTGCTGAGGTGTCGCTTCTCACCAGGGCTTTAGCTGTTGGTTTGATAATAAGGCCCAGAAAAGGCTCATATCCTGCTTAGTCTGAAAACCCTACAGAACATTCTGTAGACACATTTTTGAAGGCAGGCAAAAGTCAAGTTTGCATGTTGGTTTTTTGGTTTTTTTTTATTCCAGTCACACATGACTGCTATTATGGGCATCTTATTAATTGGATATTGTTATCATATGTTTTCCCAATCTATTAATATATTTTGTTTTTTGTAAATACGGTTGTTCTTCCCATATACAAAAAATAGAAACATAACCTCCTCTCTCTGCAAGTGAACATGTCCTGCAGTAAGGCAATATACCATTTAATGGTGAAAGCCTTGATTTACAACAGAATATCTGAGAGGGATATTGTATCCATATTTAAGCAAATATCTTCAATACAAAATTACATAAATACATACAGAGTCATTTCCAGACATGACAGCATTTCTAGTAAAACTGAGATGAAATGCTTGTGGTCATGGTCAGGTGTCCTTACAGCCACAGGAAGCAGGGAGAATAACAGCAGGTGAGGTTTTTGGATGGAGTAAAGGAGGAAAAATGAGAGCTGATGCTCTGATGGTGTGATTAGGGCTCTGTAATATTTGTTTCTTGTGGAAATGTTGCAACAATCCACACTCTGTGGCGGTGATGTGAGGCACATTTTTCATACTCTGGATTAATGTGAAATAAAAGGGTTCTCAGCTGGAGGCTCAGCATGTCCAAATGTATTCGCCCAAAACCCGGCGCAGGGTGAGCCGTTCTGGACAGGATATTTCAGGATATTCGGAGAATTTGGGGTTGTGTAGATATTGTATTGCCATCTAGTGAACATCACTGAGACTGCATGACAGAACTGGGCGGTTGAGATTCCCAGCATTAAACAAATGAGAATGGAAGCAGAGGGTTCAGAAATGTTCGACTGGACGATTATTATGCAATGGAAGAAAGAAAATCGTATTAGAACTCCCCAGTCTCCTTCCTCCTTTTTCTGAAGGAGCAGAAATCAATGTTGTGAGGGCATAGTAGGAGAAATTTGAAAGTCTCAGCTCTTTCATTTTCCTTTCCTGGATGTAGGAGAACTCAGGGAAGAGTCCTCTGTACTCCCTCCCTGCAAATACAGAAAGAACAAGCTGCAGGTGTCCCTTGCACAGTGTTTCCTCTTTCAGCTCAGTCTTTGCTTGGAAATAGAATGCAAATATGGAACTCTCATTTCTCATGCAAAATTTTTCACTGTTTGCTTTCGGGAGTGCTCCACAGTTAGCACATTACTCCCACACTGAGAACTGAGACCCTGAGAGTTGTAAAACATTGATCTCTGCCGCTTCTGTCAGGTGTGTGGCATTCCCAAGCTTTGGTGCGTGGATGCATATGGACCATTGTGGTTGGACATCAGGTGCCTATATCGAAGCCAGTCTACCCCTTCCCTTCCCAGCTGGGCAGGGGAGAGGAAATACAATGAAAGGCTCAAGGGTCAAGGTAAGGACAGGGAGAGATCAGTCACCAGTTAGCATCCTGGGCAAAATAAATCTTACTCAGGGAAACAAGTTTAATGTACTACCAATTAAATCAGAGCTGGGTAATGAGAAATAAACCCAATCTTAGAAATAGTTGTCCCCCACCCCTCCCTTCTTACTGGCCATAACTTTATTCCCAACTCTCTACTTCCATCCTGCAAGTGGCACAGGGTGGTGGAGGGTGAAGGTTGTGGTCAGTTCATCACACATTGCCTCTGCTGGCTCTTCCTCTATAGGGGAAGAACTCCTCACAGTCTTCTCCTGCTCCAGGGCGGGCTTGATCCCATGGGAGACAGTCCTCCACATGGGTTCTTTCCCACAGGCTGTAGTTCTTCATGAACTGCTCCAGCGTGCATCCCTTCCATGGGCTGAAGTCCTCCAGGAACACAATGCTACGGTGCGGCACGGGGTCACAAGTGCTGCTAGCAAACCTGCTCCACTGTGGGCTTCCCACAATGTCACAGCCNTCTTAGAAATAGTTGTCCCCCACCCCTCCCTTCTTACTGGCCATAACTTTATTCCCAACTCTCTACTTCCATCCTGCAAGTGGCACAGGGTGGTGGAGGGTGAAGGTTGTGGTCAGTTCATCACACATTGCCTCTGCTGGCTCTTCCTCTATAGGGGAAGAACTCCTCACAGTCTTCTCCTGCTCCAGGGCGGGCTTGATCCCATGGGAGACAGTCCTCCACATGGGTTCTTTCCCACAGGCTGTAGTTCTTCATGAACTGCTCCAGCGTGCATCCCTTCCATGGGCTGAAGTCCTCCAGGAACACAATGCTACGGTGCGGCACGGGGTCACAAGTGCTGCTAGCAAACCTGCTCCACTGTGGGCTTCCCACAATGTCACAGCCTCCTTCGGGCGTCCATGTGCTCTGGCATGGGGTCTTCCACACTGCAGGTGGATCTCTGCTCCCCATGGACCTCCCTGGGCTGCAGGGACACAGCTGCCTCACCATGGGCTGCACCAGGGGCTGCAGGGGAAACTCAGCTCTGGCACCTGGAGAACCTCCTTCCTCTCCTTCTTCACTGACCTGGCTGTCTGTAGGGCTGTCTCTTTCACATATTCTCACTCCTCTCTCCAGCTACAATTTCTCCTGCACAGCAACTTTTTTCCCTTCTTTACTATGTTCTTCTAGAGGCCCTACCACTGTCGCTGATGGGCTCGGCCTTGGCCAGCAGTGGGTTCATCTTGGAGCCAACTGGCATTGGCTCTGTCAGACATGGGGAAAACATCTGGTAGATTCTCACAGAAGCCACCCTAGCATCCCTCTGCTATAAAAACCTTGCCACACAAACTCAATACAACAAAAACACTCAATATTGTCAAAACAGTAAAATATGCCTTCTTGTATCTAATCATGGCATTCAGGGTTTCAGTCTGCAAGAGAGCATTTCTTCCAAAACATTGTTTTGGAATATCCAAGAAGTGACTGTGAAAAGAAAACTCAAAAGAGATTAGCAAGACAAGTTAATAGAAAACTGCTCCTGAATTATTTAGCTGGGTATTCTGGCAATTCCTTTCTTCTGCCTACAGAGTGCTTTAGGGGAGGTACAATAAAAGGGCTCAGGTGTGAAGAAAGAACACCAAAGGATTTAAATTTTAAATACCTGGTCATATACCAATGAATAACATAACTTGGCTGTTTATCAAGGGAAGATTGGGGATCTGAGATGGGGGGGATAGGCAAGGCCAGCTGTCTCAGAGAGACTCTGCCAAAGCTAGACATGTAGTCTAAGTGATTCACCTCCCACAGGACTTCTATGGCCTCCTGTACTCATGACCTCTCTTTCTGCCTGGTTTTCAGCTCAGCAACTGTGTTAAAAAGCCCAGCTCTGAAAACTGCAGGTATAGAAAAAGATTGTAAAATTATCTAGCAAGACTTCTCACATGACATCCTCTGAGATAGCTGAGGTATCCATGAGTGACAAGTGGTATGATATGCACTCGATGGGAGACCCATGCCTCCCTAAACTAGATACTAATGACAAATTAGTTGTCCTGAATGACTGTTCTTCTCAGTAGCATTCCAGCTTTCCATCATTTGTTTGCACATGTTAGGCACACACCCACACTTGGTAGAGTATCAGTAGTGAGCAGTTTGGGGCTAGTGGGCAGAAAACTCACTAGTGATATGAAGTTTGTGGTGTCCCAACCTGTGCAGTGACCAAGGCTTGCTGTGTTCATCTTTCCAGTTCTTCTTGTGAAGCTCTTCACCATGCCTTTTACTTTAAAGTTATCAGTCTGCACACTCTTACCTGCATCTGCAGCTGTTCTCGCTATCCTAGTCTTCCAGAGTGCTGTTATCCTCATTACTTTGCAAGGGGGCCCTCAAGAATTGCTGATATGGCTGTTCAGTTGGGTTTTATCAAAAGTCATTCCCATCACCTTGTGAGATGGCCTTCATTCCTCCCTGCCTCTACATTTCATTCCCTGTTTTGTAATTTTAACTTTAAAGCCATATGTTAGGGAGAAAGTAGAGCACAGTAGATGAGTTGCTGAAATAGGTAATTAGCATTTCCCAGCAATGTACACACATAAGGCTCAGCAGCCAATTAGAGCTGCAAAATCTGTTCCAGACTGAAGTACGTCTCAGCCAGGTCTTATAGCACAATGAGGGAGGGAAAGCAATGGCACAATAGCCAGATAAGATGTAACTGCAGTTAGTTTGAAAATAGTATTTACAGGCAATGCTTTACTGGAAAAGATGTCCTGAAAAGGATATTCATCTGAAGGGAGTTTCTTGTCCTCCCACTACCTCCAATATTTGTTTGGGTTTTGTTTTGGGAGAGTTACTGTTACAGTTGCTCTATACCACAAGCTATGGACACCACAAATACATCTTTGTGCCTGTAAACATATTTCCTCATCCTTCGTGCAACACTGAGAGCTTCTGGTCTCTTAGGGTTGAAGACCAGATAGGTGAATTTAACCACTTGTCAAAAATTTAAACATTCATAAAACCTTTTAACAGGTCTCAGTCAGATCTGATTGATCAGAGATAGTTGCCTAAACTGTGTGCTCATTAGAGAGGCTGGAATGAGAAATCAAATGTACTAATTCGAGGTAGAAACTTGTGAATAGTTTAAACTCAGATATCTGTTTGACTTGTTCTGTCTCAGTCCACTGTGAGAATGATAATAAGATTCAATTTTCAGCTTTTAGTGAATAATGAGGTATTAGATATTATGGAATATCAGCTTTCATTTGCTATCTGGGAGGCTTTGATGTGGTGTGATCTGACCTCTACCACCACAACCAGGGCCACTGATCATTCGTGTTCCTGAAGCTGTGAAGTAAGGATTGCAGGACTGTTTCTCTGAGCAGATGAATTTGAGTTAAATACACTCTTGACAGATTTTGCAGTGGCAGGAGGCATTGTCATACCAAAGCACCCGTGTATACTTGCCTTTCTTTATTTTTGTGTAAAATTGCAGGGACCACCAGCCTCTTCACTGAGGAATTCCAGACAGAACACCCCCTTGGGGGGGTCAAAGCAGCCTTAAAAAGAAGTACTTAAATGTTTTTAGTGTTGGTGCTTCAATGCCTAAGGGGTGCTTGGCCCCAGAAAGGAAATCAGGTGAAATACAGGGTAAAATCCACTTTTTATCTGGATTCATAAAATCTGCTGTACTAAGAAACAGATCATCTAAACTCCAAAAATTGATCCATCTTTCTTCTTCCTTGAGGAAAAGATGCATTTACCACCTGTGTTAAGTGTTTCTGCACCAGGATAGAAGGGGAGATCAAGAGTTTCTGGCCCTAGGTTTTTTGACTACTTCTGATTTAAACCCTGTAAGAATTAAAACCAGCATAAAAAGTCTTCTGTCTCTCAACCAGTATTCAAACAGAGCCAAAATCCCCTTCACCTTTGAGGATTAAAAATCATCTTCCTCCAGGACTTTAGCTTCCTGTGAAGAAATAAATTCAACCATAGCATACTCTTCATCTGAATTAGTGTAATCCAAATGGATTCACATCAGAATAGGAGTTCTTGGAATGCACATATTCCACATTTTGGATGATACCTCTGGCTATTAGCTTATTTTTACTGCTAAAAAATTGCATAAGTCTATTAGACTTCAGGATTTTACCAAGAAGACATGTATGTACATCCATTCAGCAAAGCAGGTGATGCCCCTGGTTGCTCAGGGAAGTCTTTGTCTGTTGCCTGGAAGATGAGATGTCTACTGGAATAGACTTCCTAAATTAAGCTCTTAACTGCACTGACTTGTCATTGAATTAATGTATATGCTTTGCCAAAAGTTCTTTCTTAATGCATTCCCCACTGCTCACAGGAAAAATAGAAATAATTAGAGGGTCCTGGTTACATTTTTCTCCTTTTTTTTCTGTCAGTGTGACTCTGGGAATGTCAATAGTGTTCTTTATTTCATCCTGCTGAAGACAACCAGGGTAAGCTTGTCAAGACTACAGAATAAAAAGCAGCTCCTACCACAACACAGTGTGTGTTTGTGGAAGAGGGTGCTTTAATTGTAGTGATAACTTCTGATTTTACAAAACATATGTGGTGTTTGACCAGCATAAAGATATTACACATGTGGAGTGAATGGATGGAAAAGGATATGCTTCCACATCTCAGGTAAACACACAGGAAATGTTTGTAGTCAGGAGAACCTGCAACTCCAGCAGGCTTTTACCTTCTTCTGCTGGTTTTAGCTCCTATCATGAAGGACCTAAATCAATCATGAAATTTAACTTCAGAAGCATTCACATGGGGGCTTTCTGGTTGGAAAAATTATGAGGGCAAAATAAGGGCAAAAATGTGACTTTCCCAGTCCTACACACAAATATTTCAGTAAATTGCAAATGTGTTTAAGGTACCTCCAAAATCTAAGTCACATGAAAGAATATACACAAAGCTCTGAAATTCCTGATTTGTCCACACATCCTTGGTGTTACACAAGGGATGCTGGGTAAGAAATAAAGTCCCAGAAACTTTGGGTGGGCCTACCTATATCAACCATTTATTTTATAAAAACACCAATTCATAGAACCTAGAGGAAACCCTTGTCTTAGCAAAATACTCCAGAATATTAATGGTCCTTAAAATTTGTCTTAGAGCTGCATTCAACTATCTGTCATCTAGCAGACACTTATGATGGACGTTTTGTTGTACTGCTTCACAAGTGTTGTAATTGTATCTGGTGATGTTAAGTGGCAAGGTAGCAAAACTTAATTATAGCCAGCCTAATTTTTGACTGCTTATTCTGAAGTGCAGCAGGAGAACTTGTGAAAACCTGGATGCCCTTTGGGTGGCGCCTGCTGCAAAGCATTTGGTTTCTTTTCTTACAAGAGAGACCTGAGAAAGGGCCCAGCCTGGTGTTGCCTGCGTGGGATGAAAATCCTTGCCTCCCTTGGGTACAGCTGGGAGAGGGTGAAACCACAGAGCATCAGGGCCAACTGATAGGCAAAGAGGGAACAGAGAATAGAAAATGAATGGCATTTATTTATAAATGCAGACTGCATTTGGTATGTGCAACTCATTTGTCTTTCTGGTTTCTGTTTTTATATGGCTACTGAGAAAAAAAAAAAGCTGTAAGCATATTTTATTAGTTATTAAATTTATTTTCTTTTAATATGCTGATGTGCATACTTTGCAATAAAACAAGCCCTTGCCTACTCTCACAGTTAAAAGAACAAAAAAGGCATTAATTTTCTTTCTTTTTCAGGGTATAGTAACATGTTTATATTACCTTAACAGACAGTGATAGGTTAGGTGGGAAGAACAGGTTTTAAGACAGGCTTTGAACGCATAATTACAGTTAGAGATCAAGAGCTGGCACACCTGCTCTGGGGTGTAAGCGCGTGTGGGCTGTTGGATCTTGGGTCAGATCTGACTTTCACCAGCAATTTTCACACTTAGGACCAGGGGTGGGTGGGAAACATGAGGCATGAGCATAGCCAGTCTTGCCTCGTACCTGACCTGCTGGGCCAGCAGAGCCAGGGAAGGATGTTGTAATGTGCAGCTGGATGTGCTAACACCATCCTGCCAACACGTCCAGCTCAAGAGACTTGAAAACAGGCCTCTCTTTGAGCTTGGCTTCCTGGGTCTGTTTCAGAATGGCTTCAGTTTAGACATGCTGGTGCTCACCTTTTTACCCAAAGTCTTCTCCTTTTTGTGACCCTGAACATAAATCACAGAATCAGAGTACTCTGAGGTGGAAGGGATCCACAAGGATCATCGAATCCAGCTCTTAAGTGAATTGCCCACACGGGGATTGAATGCACAATATTGGTGTTATTAGCACTGTGTTCTGACCAACAGACACAATAAATGTTGTATATCACTGGTATTTCTAATGTTTCATGTAGCAACATGCTCTTCTAGGAAGCTGTGGTGTGCCAGAGAACAACCGCAGCTGTAGGCTCAGTTATTCATCAATTTATAAAATCAGTTTCTAGAAAAAGAAAACATAACCAAAAATACCAATAAAAGAGACACAAGAACTTCATTATTCAACACAGAAGGCTTTATTTACAATTAAACATAAAGATACCAGAAAGAAGATTTGAGCCTTATTTTATTTGCATTTTCATTAACATTTCTAATGAAAGTTTACCCTGCACTGTTTGAACAAATGTAAATACTTAACATTAGCCTTAGTATCATGAATTAACAATAACTGTAACTGATGATTTGCATAAAATAACTACAAATTATAATTCAAGTGCAGTCTAGGTGCTGGACATAGTTTAAAAGCCCAAACCTGCATTGAGATCAATGAGATTACACATATGGACAAACATACAGTTCTGTCCATATAAAATTTGGCCCTGAGACATTTAAAATCATGGCCTAACTTGCTCGATCATTGCTGCTGGAGCACCACACAACACTAAACAACACCAGTAAAGCAAACACTATCTTACTGACAATGTACTTGAAGTCAAATAAAATTAAGCTGAAATGTTAGCGTATCAAAAAACCACAGGAGCACTGCTGTTATTCCTTTCATGCTAGATTCTGTCACAAAAGCCATTTTATTATAAAAAGTTGGTGTCAGATCTTGAACCACAGCAGAGCTGTGTTTATCTCAGAGGAGATGTGGCTTAATGCCTTTAGCTGTCCTCATACTTTTTTGACCAGTCCATAGGACTCCAGGGATGCCTTCAGTTGTGTCAAAATGTCCCCAGACTAATATGGGAACAGAGAATCGCATATGACACAATCAATAACATGGATATGAGAGAAAGGTGTCATTTTTCATTGACTAGGCAGCACCATGAGTTATCAAATACACGGGCTGAGAGCAGCCCTTCCCTCCAGCGCCACACCAGCTGCCCGGGTAGCTGGCCTCCAGCTCGTGGCTGGAAAGAGAGTGCAGCCATGTACCTCACAGACCTCACCATCAAGAAGAATGTCTTGGGATTTCTGTGACTCACTGGCTCTACTGATAGCTACAAAACTTTGTCCAAGAGGAACGATGGAATAAAACACCAGCATTACAATCAGTTGGATTTTCCCTTTATTTCCAAAGGTAAGAACATCTTACTAAAGATACCCAGCCAAAGACATTGCCCTTTATTAGCAAGATGAACTTTTCTGGTTTAAAGTCCATTGTAGCATTGTTTCCAAACAGCAGGATATAAGAGGCTGGCATGTTTGATTTCCCTTTTTCTTTGCAGCTCTTAAATAAGGGGACAAAAGATCCAAAAAGAAATCATGGAAAATGCTGAACTTAGGTTCTTGTTCTGAATTTAATGAGTCCATGGAAAAAGAAGGGATCCCACAACACTCCATATTTGCCCCACTGACTCTCAGAATAAAATACAGCATTCAGATCAAATGAAAAAGTCAACTATTTATGCAGATAGCAGTGTTTGCTACCTGTCTACAGGCTGATGCACCTCATTAAACAAATGGTTGCACAAATTTCCTTATGGCAGATGGTGTATCAGTAAGTAATTGGGGTTACCTGTTTTCATTTATGTGCTTCTGTAGCAAGTGGAACCCTCTGAAGCTTGAAAAATCATTATCTCAGTCTTTCCTGTCTCTGAAGCATTTTGGAATATTTTCTTATGGCCTGTCAGGTGACATATCAGATCATTCTCCAAGGGAGGCTTTGGGAAAAGTGGGCTTAGGGCAGTGCAGAGGCTGGTGTTCAAACAAGAGCCAGAAATAAAAGCTCACAAGAGGCAACAGGAAGAGCAGTGGAGCAGGTTTGGAGTTAGGGAGTGGTTCAGATTAATAAACAGCTGTGGAGCCAAATGTCCATCAACATACGGACTGTGGTGTATCTATGAGCCATCTCCATATAAAATGTATAAACCACATATTTTAGTAAGTCTTTTATAAACTTCATGAATTACAGTTAGTAACTTTACATAATAAACTTCACATTCAATGCAATTCACATCCCTGAATAGAGGACAGAGAGCAGTTCTATTGCAGCAGCTTCCATTCCTTGAAGGAACAGAGAGAAATATTGCAATGAGAGCATCTAGAGCACAGCATGAGCTCCAAATTGTTGTCATTCCCAGCCTGTGCTCAGAAACGGAACATCAGCAAGCAGCTTCCATTTTTCTTGCAAATCCAGAAGAAAATGAGTAACAAGTTGCATAAATGGCAAAAGTGGACTAAAATCCAACCGCACCTCAACTTCAGTCTGCTTGAATGCAATTTAAAATGTATAACAAATAGAGTTTCAAATAAAGTTTTTTGAAAGTGTAGTTTCCACGGTGGCCTCTTTAGTGATGTCAGATATGTGGACCCTTGAAAATATCAGCTTATTTGGGTTAGTAAGCTGGTCTTCTCAAAATGGAAAAATATGTTGAATTCCGTAGCACGTGGACTGACTGTGCCTTGATTCATACCTTTTATCTCTGAATTTTAAAAAGCTGCTTGGCTGAAATATCAATTAAACATTGACTACCTCTGAAGTCTTTTGTTACCTGTAGTAAAATAAAATCAGAATTCATCATATAGTGAGAAAAGTCTTCATCTTAAGAATATCTCTTTAGTATAGCATACTTTTCACGGTAATGTTCATGTCTCTGCACTTCTTTTAAATAACTCCAGAAATGTGGTTTTTTCCCCAGATATCAGCTATTGGTTAGTCTACCCCTGATGGGAGTATATTTTGCTTTTGTGGACCAAGAATGTTCAGGAGGTGTTCAGACTAACACAACAGTGATGCAACACTAAGAGAAAGAAGTGAGGAACCAGCACTCAATAGAGAGTGTCATCTACAGTGGGTTCTCTGAACCTCAGACAGGGGGATGTCCTGGGAGAGCACAGGAATCTGCAGCTGTGTGGCCTTTGTCTCAGGGACGTGCTAGAGGACACTTCTGAACAGTTTAACAGTCTTGGACAAAATGTTGATTTTAAAGGTATCACAACAAACAAAAGTACTTCTGACATAGTTCCCGATGCCCTTCCCCGAGTTAAGAGCATCCTGAAAGATTTAGGATGGGAAGAGAACTTGAAAACATTAGGCCAATTATCTAGACGATTTCCTGCAGAACAACTACTGAATTTTCTAGCACAAAAAAAAAAAAAACAAACAAAAAAAAANACAAAAAAACAAAAAAAAAACAAAACAAAAAAAAAAAGAACAGTGAAATAGGTAATGATTCTGAACTCTTGAAACCCAGAGGAGAAGTCACTGCTGAGGACTGAGCTGTTAGTGCTTACCTACTTATTTTAGTTTCTTCGACCTGCAAATGAAGTAGGACCCCAAGAACGCCAGGAACACCACAGAGCCTCCAATTATTAATGCCATCTGCAACGTGTTCAGCAGCTGGAGCCGACTGGAGATTTTATTTCTGAACATTTCTGCTTTCTCATCCCCAATAACAGCAGACTGAAACAGTGCAAGAAAATTGTCAGTGAGAGGTAGATATCCAAGACCTTACTTGCCGAATATGTTCTTGGTGTGGTGCAAATCCCAGCATGAGTTTAATTACCCAGTTTCAGGGCACCAAGACTGAAAAAGCTAGGTACTTTGTTTGTTTGTTTGTTTGGTTGGTTGGTTGGTTGGTTGGTTGGTTGGTTGGTTGTTTTAAAACAGAGACTATTAATAGACATAAAATATACTAACCTCATTTAGCCAAAGAAGAGGGAACACATAGGCTTTTTTAACCTTTTTTAAAGGCCTGAAATGAGAAAATAAGTACAGCATGTTACTTTTAGTTTTCTACATAAGCCCAGTCTCTACTTAAATATTTTTCTTCTCCTCTAACTATATGTCTGACTTTCAGATGCACCTTTTATATATACTTTTGGAGTGAAAAAAAACAAACCAAAACTACAATTAATAACAGCCATATTATGTATTGGGCAATCACCATTTTCTGCCTAATCTTCTGTATTTGGGCAGTCAGACACAGAGAGGGTTGAAGATCTGTGTGGTGTTCATACGTACAGGATGCCAAAGGTGTGTCTATCCATGTACATTTGAGCCAACGAAGAGATAAAAACAGCCAGAGACCCATTGACCCTTGTGATAATAACAGCTAGTGACAAGGAATACGTAAATTCTCTTTCTCATTGGATTTATTACAGAAAATACATTTTGTCTTTTGTGTTCATCCTCCTGGCCCCCATTTGGGTTTTATAAGAATGTTATTTTTAAGAACATGTTGCCTTGTAAGCTTCTGTAGAGAAATCCAATGTGTGTTAAAATACTTGGGCAGTGTCCTGCTCAGGAAGATTTGCTCTGAACAAGCTTTGGGAAAGTATTTTTATTCCTTCTTCTCCAAGACATTTCTACTGATGCTCTCATAGACCAATCAGCCCTCTTAAAAATTCATTAAAAATAAAATAATGAAGTAGCACTTACTCAATTCTCGTTGAAGGCCTCACAAGGAGGTTTACTTGCAGCCTTTTTGCAAATCGTAGTGTAAAACCAGTCACCTAAAACCAGTGAAAAAAAAAAACAACAAAACATTATTTTAAATTTTTAATTAGATACAAAATCTTATAATATGGACTGCATCAAAAAGCACTCAGGGATTATTTTATCCTTATGTTTTGAAGGATTAATTTTTTTGAAATGGTAATGTTTCTCATTTCTCACAGAAGTTCTAATTTTGTGGCTTTACCATAGTTAATTTTGTAATTTACATTTAAACCTGAAGACAAAGGTTAAAATTAGTAAATCAGTCATGGCATATTTCATATAAAAATATACTTCAGGGTTTTTTTCCACCAAAAAACCAGCTAAATTTTCTTTTTGAAAAATGAGGGATATTTAACTTGCATTGGGCAGAAAACAAACTTTTCATATTAGTGAAAACATATCTATACAAAGGTCAAATGTTTTCTTCATATCTTTCTTCCACTTTATCTTTCACAAAAAAAACCCCCAATAGGCTGTAATTCTTGAAAATTTTGTGTAATATTTAGGAAAGTCTAGCTGATGTCTCTATTCCAAAGAAGGTGAAACAAAGATTTAACTTCCCATCTCCTCACTGAAGTTACATAGCTTAACTGCCAAACTTTAGTGAGAAATCCTCAATTTTACCTTTTCATTCAAAGTAAGAACAAAATAGAATTTTAGAACCTTAGAATTCATCATACAATTCAGAAAACTTTTAAAAATACATTTAGTTAAAGATTTGAATCACTGCAACAGAATAGAGGTAAAGTTGTAAGAAATCAAAATAAATTCATTCTGTTTGGGAGATCTCTCGGTTCTATTTAGATCAGTCCGTTCAGAGTTCTACCAACTGGAAATAAACTCATGTATGTTTATTTAGTTTCAATTGAGATAGCAATTATCCAAAAGTTGCTAATTATAGAAAATTTTTAAAAATTTAAGTGTAGAGGAAACAGACGTTTCATAATTTTCTCAAAGTACTTGAAAATTATAGAAAAGCTACAACATACTTCACAGTTTGCAGAATCTATTCAATCCCATGTTCACAATAAGTCAAAATCAAAACAGATTTTCAAAACTTTGAAGGTCAGAATGAGATCAAGTTCTGCTCTAAATTTCCCCTGCTGAAACCACACAATTTTGAGAGCAGATCTTAGAAAAGCAAGCATGAAAATAATGCATCTTCTGCTTGTCCCTCTGGCAAAAGGCCAATTCTACTACTATTAAATTTAAACATTACAAGTTTCCCAAGGTACAAGTATTAAACATTTGGACTTACAGGCTCTATGTCCAGATATGTCTCATGCTCCTTTTCATCTGGTCTCAGGCCTTCCACGTTATGCAGTATAGATTTACTCGCATGAAGAAAATGAGGAAGAGAGATATATACTGGTCTTTCTATTGAAAAAAAACAAACTCTCTTGAATCATTAAGCCTTGCTTTGGCACTCATTTTCACAGGTCATTTTCCAAACATAGTTTTGCTATATAGATGTACAATCCTGATAAAAATGTTAATAGTCTAACCCCACCACCCAAAAAAACCCCAACCGAACCCAACCCAACCAAAAAAACAAAATTCAAGCATTTCCGTGATTTTTTTTCGGTCATGAGAAAAATTGTGAAATAAACTGCAGCTACAAACCCTGCTTGTCTGTGACTACAGTGTGGAGCTGGCAGTGGTCCCAGTTTCATGCTGAGGTGAGGTGACTGTCACTGTTTCCCCCCACCTTCATGATCTCATCTTAGCCTGAAGGGATGCCTCACAGTTCACTCTGCACCAAATGCACACTCAGCATATATTTATTTTGCCAACACCAAACGAAGTCAGTATTGTCTCTCAGTCTCTGAATGTGTATGTAATTGTGTACGTTCCCACCCCGTGCTGTGTGTGTGAACTGCCACAAATACAAGGACTGTGACTATCTCTGGCTTTTACATAGTGCCCCTCCTTTCCTTTCTCTACACACATTCCTGCAGTTTCAGTACACAATCCGTGGTATCCCAATTTTGCATAGCATTGTGCAAAATACAGAAATATTATAGTCCTCATTTTGGGCAATGAAGCTGCAGAAATGTGACGGGTCTCACATGCAATCTGTGGAAGAATTCACCGACAAACACAAACATTCTGGATCTCAGAGTAACACCTCAGCTACAGGACAAGTTCCTTGTCCCCAGTTAAATGGCTTGTGTGACAGTACTGTGTCACCACCATACTTGCTTTGCAGGCACTGATGTCCAGGACTCCAGCTAACGTGCAGTTCTCAGATATGACTTCATCCGTACAGAAGCAATAATTGTCTCTGACTTCAGTTGGTGAAGCAAATGCTTCACGAGGAACTATGAAACGATAGAGCGTGATTCCCTTCACAACCTGCTTGCTGTGGAAAACTCCATAGATTGATCTGAACAAAAAAGGGGAGAAATGTGTTTGAGCCATTAAGATTAAAAGTCTGATTTTGTGCCAGTGCTCCTGAAGGATCCCCCAGCTGCTTCTCTCTTCAAAGAAACAAACCCCCAGGGAGCCAATGTCCAGGCTCCTGCCACACTGTTCAGAGAATTGTAGGGCTGTTCCTCTGTACTGGAGAATATTCCACACTTTCACAAAAGGATGTACAAGCTCAGAGATGAGCATGATAATACACAAAAAGACAGATAAAAGTTCGAATCCTAATAACAAACAATATAGACAAAACTAACAAATTAATTGAGATCTCTTTTCCCAACACATTTCTATACCCACTGTCATTATGAGGTTTTTCAAAGTTTCTGGACTACAGTAGAGATGCTTATCCATATAAATCATCTCTGATATAGCTTTTTGCTGACCTCATGATGCATATAACCTTATTCCATTGCAAGTGAATCAGAACACTACTTAAGCTTCTTTTCCCTAATTCATTATGAGATGATACAGAGATATGGTTGCTACAGGGTAATGTAAGCAGGACACCAACACTTTGTATTGCAGCCAAACAAAAGAAGGGTTTTGCAATATGGACAGAACAATTTTTCCTGACCTTGCTTTTGCAGGACCTTTGGGAAATTGTTACTGTCCTTTAGTGTTCATGAATTGTGAGAACTAAATGGCCAGAGGGATCTCTCAAACTGTGTGCAATCAATCCGAAGAATTTTATCACTTCTCCCCTACACAGAATTCCCTTTTCCCTGACTTGGGAAATGTTTTCCAGTTTGGGGATAAAATTGCTTCACCAAAAAACCCCTTTAACTCCATATAGGAATACTGATCTTTGAAAAGAAACACTCTGCAAAGCAAACGGTCCACTTTAAACCTGGTAAAAAGGAAGCATCTCTTTCCAGGTAGCAAAATAAATAAAGGGTTTCAAATTCCCAAAGTAAATACACTGTGATGCACTTTAAATCTTTAACATTTCTTCCGGAGATCCCACTGGAAAACTTGGGGACACTGGATAGCCCAGCAGAAGCAGCAGGCTTAAAAGTCATCAGCACGGGATGTATTAAGCAGGCTTGTTTGCTTGTAAACACATAAAAATAAAATATGTAAAAATATCCTGTGAGAAAATTTTGAGTATCTATTGAATGACAGTAAACACTGTTCTGCATAGATGATTTTCTCTAGAAATGCCAAAGATGGGCCTAACTCGACCCTGCTGTACCTGTTGCCTTCTCAGACCAAACAAGGCTAGGTCCTGACCTTAGAAGGAGCTCAAGACTTTGAACCCTTTGGCCCTCAGTACTTTAATAGCTCACAATGTCACATTTCCCTGAATATAACTCTGTAACTGGCTGAAATAAAGCACATTGTAAATAGTTTGCTACTTGGCATGTATAGAAGTGGTAGAATCAGGCTCTGAATCATGAGCACAACTCACAACGTTACTTGTGTTTTAGATGAAAAGTGTACTTTGCACTGCCTGGCTGACCTGAGCCCAAGCACAGCCACTGCAGCCACCCTCTGAAAACAAAGAGCATTCAGTGGCACGTGCAGGTGTGAACACATTCCAGGAAGGGACCAGCCTACCTGCAAATATCGGAGGAGAAGAAGCGTAGTACCTGATGCTTCTTAACAAATGGTGGGAAGGATGCTCCATCTGTGAATAAAATACAAAAAGAGCTTGAAAGCAATTCTACTTAGACATGATTTAATTTCTAGCTCAATACTCAGTTGTTGCTTTCCTATAAAGCTGTGGAAAAAGTAAACAATATGAGTCATATGTGGGGAAAATGTTTATGTAAGGTATTGCACATTGACAGGCACTTCACAGATAAGATGTAATTGTTTTTGAAAGTGAGCCAAGATATAGCAGCTTTTTTTTCCTCCCCCAGATGTGAAGCTATGTGATCAAGCCCATTTAAAACAGAGGATTTAAAAAATAATTCTGCTTAATATGAAACCTGTTTCCATTGCTTCAGGTTTATGCAGCCTATAGACCTAAACCTTCCTAGAGAAGCTTGGGTCACCTGCAGTTACGACACTCAGCACTTACAAGAAACACAGCTTTAGACATCAACACTATTTAATAATCAATGCTAAAACTTTTTCACCAAAGATTGCTCAAGTGGGCCTCTGAGCTGAGGTCCTCCTAGAACTAACGGAGAGGAGGAAACCACTTGTAGAGCACAGTCCACCTCACTCCATGGTATATATGCAAAAGAAGACAAGGGAGTAGCACTTTGGTGTTGTCTTTCTCTCCACTTGTTATAAAAAAATGGAGACACTCAGATTAGTATTTCTGCACCACAAGCACTCAGAGTTATGTAAAAGGAGCCTCTGCCATTTTCCCCATTAAGATGTTGTAACCAGTACATTTGTTAGTTTTTGCGACAATTTCTGTTTAGTTTCTTAGGCAGCAGCTATAAACAAACAATTGCAAACATCTGTGATACCTTTGAATCTAGTTGGCAAGAGCAAGAAAGCTAAATTACATACTGCCACTTGTGCACTGCTGACAGAAGCACTTTTTTCCAAGGAGCCAAGATCATCCTAAACACACACTCTGTTTCTAAATCTTGGCATTCTTGTAAAGGTGGCAAACATGGATTCATGTCAAGCTCCACACTGTTTTATATTTTTATCTATGTATTTTCTTATATTATACATGCTGAGCTTTCATGGGAGAGCTTACAAGATAAGGTAGAATTCTCACACTTACAAGACTTTTAAAATCTGTTGCATCTCCAAACACAGCAATGTCACACTGAATGCCCTTGTAAACTGTGCAGCAATCTTTGCTAACAAGTAAAAGCTCATTTTCACTGTACTGGAGCACTTAATTAGTTGGTGGCATATGTTTATTCCATCAGCTATGGAAGAAGAATAAACAAAAAGATGACCCTGGCTAAAAAGAAAGATGACACACACCATAAGAAAGAAGGCAAGTCCTAGAATGCAAGAAAATATTGTTTCTTATAAAATTACATAGTTTAAAAAGGAACTAATCCTTCATGGCTCACAGACTTTTGGAAAATTGTGATGTATTTGAAATACTTCAAATACTTCTTGCATGATCTGGGTTGTAAGGAAAATTATTTATGCCAGGTAAAGCAGAACGGAAAATGGAGGGGAAAGCCCAAACAAAACAACCCAACACAAAAGCCTGCCTTTTTTGATATTCATTTACTGAAGGCCTGGAGCTCTCTGCAAAAGTCTCCACCAAGACACCTGCCAGCCTCAGCTCCCCAGATTGTGGTGTCCTCACAGCAATGGTTTCACTTATCAAAAAAGAAAAAATATCACCTTGAACAAATGTATCTTAAACAACTCAGCTGTTTACATACACATTCCAAAAGCAAATTCAAAAATATTCCTCTATAGTCTACTCATCCCAGTCTAAACTAGTTTTCTTCTTCATTCCTTTTCACTTTTTAGTAGACTACAAGCCATTCATCTGACAGCCTCCTCCTTTGTTGCCCCAATTTCTTTTCATATATCAGTATGTCCATTCTGGTGCATTTAATTAAATTTTCAACAATGTAAATTAAAGTGCATTGTTAAAATGCAATGATAATTTTTAACTGCTATAGCAAAGAAAAAGAATCATAATTATATTGTACTATGAAAACAATTAGTAGAAAAGGAGAAATGGATAATTTTGTTTCTCTTCCATGTCTACTCTAAATGTAGAGGCTGTGTATATAAAATAATTCTTATCTTTTAATAGACACACACATATGTATATATCATAATAGTAGTATGTATGCATATATATAGATACTTAATATACAGAATACAGAACTGGCAAAGCCCTGAGGAGTTAATTTAAGTATTGCATCACATTATTCCCTTGCAATATCAAGGAAAGTGCTGAATTTCTAAAAAGCTTTAATAGGCTCACCTGTGCCATTAACCATATCACAGTGACCTTCCCAGTATGAAAGAGTTCTGTAAGATAAAATAAAAGTCATGCTGCATGTAGTAAATTATACCATGTAAACAATTTAACTACCTGTATTGCCAAATATAACTGTTCTGGTATAAGCCTGACCCATTAGCAAAGGCAAGGGATGGAGATGTTCATTTATTCAGATAAATTATAGGATCCATTAGAACAGGATGAAAGGAATCTAGCTACTTAAGCATGCAAAACAGAAGTAACTACTTGTATTAAAGAATCAATAACTGTCTTAAGTCCAAGTTCCTAACAGAACTATTAACAGCTGAAAGAAAGAGATGGTTTTGCTAAGCCCCGTGCTCGATCCTGTTTCCTTTGAATCATTGAAGATTTTTCCATTTATCTATAGCTCCTAGTGAATCAAGTCTTAAAAGTCATACCTTGAAAATATATATGGTTTTTTATTCTACAATGTTATGATACCTTTTATTTTTATAGGTTTCAATTATTGCTGTTTTTGTAATATCTTCTGTCCCAGTATAGACACTGTAAGGCCCATCACTTGTCCCATTATACTGTAACAGATGCAACAAGAAGGAATAAGTTAGAAATATTGAACAAATTCATAGCATTGTCAGATTTTTCTTCCTTGGAGCGGCTGCCTTAAGTCTTATTCACAGAATGATAACTGAAGGCATTGCCTCTTCATTGGTTTCACTCACCGGGTAGAAGACTCCCACAATCGGGTTCACACCAGGGAAGGGGACACTGCTTAAGAAGGGATCACTGTACCCCCAGAGTATTTCCTTCACTGTTCTGTTCTGCAGCATGGCTGACTTAGAAGATTTAATCCAAGTGTTTATTATTGATTGCATAAAACCACTTGGGAACACTGCAGGTACAGCCTACAACAGCAATAAAATCAACGATTAGCATAAAATTCCACATGTGCTTTGAATTAAAAACACAGAGACTGACTCCAAGAAATGTCTGGCAAAGCCAGATTTGCAGCTCCCTTGAAGTTAAGTTTCTACATAAAACTGACACTTCTTAACAAAACAAGTACTGGCCATAAGTTACACAAAAGCAAGCAATTTTTCTTGACTGATTACTGAGTTCACTAGATCAGCCCTAATCACAGAATGACAGAACAGCTGAAGTTCACAGGGACCCCGGAGACCATCTGGTCTGCCTTCCAACATGGGCTCTTCTGTGATTCTGTGACTGCTGGTACAGTGCTGTTTTGTATTTACACCAAGCATCTTCATACTCTGCCCCTTGCAGACAGCTTCTCACAGCAATCCTGAGCACTCACACACAGACACCAGAAAGCTGGTGCAATACAACCAGGGCTGAATATAAATATGAAAACTGTAAAGGCAAACATTCTCAGCCTGTGATAAGACAAAAACACTTGGACTAAAAAGGCTCTAGCACTACTCTAGGCGAAGATCCCTGTGCCCTTCTTTGAATAACTTATGTCTCAGTAGGACAGGAGAGCTCCAGGACTGCACCATGGGGCCCAGGCTCTGTGGTGGTGAGGCCATGCAGACACGGGATGTGGGAATCAATGCAGCCTCCCCTGACAAGCAGGCCTGAGGGTATTATGGAAACAGAATGGCAAATCTGCCCTGTACTGTTCGTGCTGTACCTCACACACCAAGGGAACCCATCCACAAACTCTTGCTTTATTCCCATGCTCAAACTGACTAGGAGGATGTTTTTTGAGCTTTGAACACACTGTAGTGAAAGGTGTCCCTGTGAACGACAGGAGGGCTGGAACTAGACGATTTTTAGGGTCCCTTTCAAACCAAACCATTCTATGATTATGAACTTCTCCCCTCTTTCCTCCAGCAACTCAACATTTGTATCTGGACACTATGGCTTCATTTCTTTACTTACTACAACGGCGAGGTTGAGGACAGTCATGGAGTCATTTTCTGTCCCAATAGACATATCAGGTTCAAATTTAGCAACATTGGGCAACATGTAGGATATTGTGCCATTCTCATTTTCCGTGACATTTTCTTTGGGTAAATATCGCACCCTTGAAATACAAAACACGAACAGAGAATATTTTTAATCTTTGACTTTTGAGAAAACACAAAACCATGCCTGACTGAAGGTTTTTGAAAAGTTGATGAACATTTTAGTAAAATGAATGTTGAATATTTTATAACCACTAAAAGGTTTACAAACTTTTCATGTGAATATATGTAAAAATTCAATTTTTTCAAAATACTGTTATTTTGGAAATATTTCCTTATTGCCAAATGGAATAGCTTTTCTTGATACTAAAATTAAAACAATGATACTTTTTCATTTTTATTTTTATGTCATTAATGGACCTTGCATATTTTATATTTTGTTTTAAATGAATTATGCTTTGTCATGTTTTTTCATAAACTGTCTCTGGTTGCATGTAATTAGAAGGGGGTGACACAGATGTAAATACACAGATTTTAATCTGACAGACGTGTTGCAACGAAACAGGTTAAACCCATAATGCTACTTTGATAACATTAAATATGCATGTAGAGATTTATAAGCAATCTTTCAGTCACACTGAGGTTCTGCCAGTCATCACCTGTCAGCAGATTTCTAAGGCACAAATCTCTGCTACAGTTCTAGCTTTAGCTCCACTCTTCCAGTCCCATCCTCTTGCTGGCCCCTCTGTGGGGACAGCGGCCAGCAGGGATCAAATGACAGTCTGCTGTAGCTTATCCCAGCTCCATCCCAGAAGCGATCTTCAGGATACTCCATCAGATCTTCCACCATGAGTGTGGGGGGTACAAAAGGTACAGAGAACATTTTCCCATGGTACAGATGTAGCCAGTGCAGGTGGGTCTTTTCTGAAGAGCAGCTGGATCTTGGCTTCTCTTATTGGTTTGTGTACATGTAATTTTAATTATTAGCCTAATGTGTAGAGCACCTACCTGAAAGTTGGGTAATTTTTCTTCCTAATTAATGTGTTTTCAAGTTGTTCTACACTATAATAAATTCTTAAGTATTTAAAGGGAGATTGAGAGAGAGAGACTCAATGTCACAGTTGCTCAGGTAGACCCAGGAAAGCATGACTACAGCAGTGAGAGGAGCCTTCACTTCATAGTCATCATTTCTTACTTGGTCTTATTTAAGGCTTATGGCTCAGATTTGCCCCTGAGAAAACAGGCATCATCATCAGCACCAGAGTAAAATGTTTCTGTTTGATGGGAATTCACCTTCTGCAGTATTTCTTAACAGTCTTTTTCCTGATTCCTATGTAACCCTTTCCTCTTCCCAGGTACTCTGTGAACCAAGAGTTCTCTTTCCATTGAGAAATAAATAAGCTTTTAGGCATCAAGCCATTTCGGCTTTAGATGATGAAATGGAAAACTATCTTGTGAATATAATATACACCCTCAAAGTTATGGAGAAACAAATATCCTATCGTCATAGGAAAGTAATTTCCTAAAAAGGGTGCCAGTGATAGCAAATATTGGGCTTAATAACTCAGGAAGCATCAACTGGTCCAATATCACATTTAAAATTAAACACATAACAAAACCTCCTTTGATGTGGGAGGACTGCTGCATCTACATCTTGGCTAGTACACTCAGAAAAAGGAATGTTTTCCCAAGGAAAATTTGAAAAAATAAAAGCTACTGATTAAAAATGTCATAAAGGAGAAAAAACAAAAACAAACCACGTTATTGAAGTGAGCATTAGTGATGCATGGATGATAAGATAATCTCTTGGTTTTAGGGCATCTGGAATTTTTTGTCCTATTATAAAGCTGGTGAAAACTGAACAGGAGGGAACACAACTGCCTCTGTGATATCGTGGCCAACTAATTACTGTTTTTCACAAGAGCAAGCAGCTTCACATCGAATTACCTATTTCTATTTGTGTTTTCCTTATGTTAGACACAATCCAGAAAATGTTTGACATTGCTGTGTGTCAATTTAGGCATTTTTGTCATGTCTAACTAAAGCATGATGCTGGAATTTCAAAAATAAATTTTATCTCAGTAGAACTTCCTCTGACTTTAGCAAAACTTCTCATACGATGTCACATATTAAAGGGTCTTTTCTTACCTGTATGTGTAAGGTCCTCTTTGTTCAAATTTTGGTTGAGCCCCTTCATCTATAACCTCTGAGGGATTTAACACATGGAAAATCCAAAATTCCCTGTAAACTGAGCTTCCTGGCACAAGCCAGTTTTGAAAAGCAGTGGTACCATTGACAATGACAGCTTCCTGAAAGTACAACAATCAAAGCTAAAATTAACCACAAAAGAAACAAGTGAAGAGTTGCATTTACTTTTTAGATGATTGTTGAAGATACCAAAGCAAACAGAAAAAAACACCATTTTAGCACCAGTATGAGATGTACAGCCCAGCTGGCCAACATCTGGAGCCAGTTTGACATTCCTGCTCAGTGAGCAAAAGTGAATCCCCCTAAAACCAATGACCAAAAAGCTGATACAATTGCTGTAGCTGGCAGCAGCAAAGCTGTTGCTGTGGTGGGGCATTGCCTTAGTTCTCAAACACTTGCCAAAACCACTGATTATTTATAAAGGGAAAATCTTTGATGACTGAATGATACCCAGCAGGTTATAGAATCCATAAACTACTTTTCATACATTGCAAGTAGCCCAAGGGAGGAAATGGGAGTTATGTCTGAGGATTTTTCAGGCTCTAGATAACTTTGCACCCAGAGAAGTCACATAGTACTCTTGAAGGATGGTTTCCTTGACAGAAAATTTTTGTCACCAAAACTGAGACCTTCAAAGAAATCTCTCTAATTTTGATAACATTTTATTAGGAAACTTTCCCAGATTTAGGGAAGAAGGGACAAAACAGTACATGAGGAACCACTGTAGGGGCATCAACAGCTTTAAGTCTGTGCCACTCAGCCATATGGTAAATGGCAATTCAGTCCTCAGAACTGTACAGTGAGGAGAGTTTTAAAGTATGTTACCTGTATATTCAGGGGAATGCCTGCTTTGTCTGGCCTATATCAGGCCTCTTCTATAGGATTTTCCCAAAGACTTGGGATAATTTAAGTTTTCCCCTTGGTGGTAAAAATTCATAAAAGTGTTTTTCAATAAGAAGAAAAATCTAGGCTGCCTGTCTCCAACATAAAAGATGCTTTTCTTTATTAGAGTTATTGAAGATGCATTAGCTAATTTGCACAACTCATAAAGTCCGGAAATTAAAAGGCTCTAATCTCTCTAGATAGAAAGGAAAGACATTTTAAATCAAAAGTTGCTAGGTTTTTTCCTAGTTTAAGTTTGTGCCTCTGAAGTTCACTCAGCAATCACCACCTAAAAAAATAGATACTGCCAGTTAATGACTATTGCAGTTAGAAAAAAATATCATGTCTTGCAGAACTTTAGACACAGTCAAGGTTTTGTCTGTGAAAAGCCTGTTTGTATGGTGGAGTTGCAAATATCCTGCTGGTGGTGTAAAGCACTGGGCTTGCTGCCTGAATATCTGCTATAATTTACGTGTATTTGTGTGAGAGGGGAAGGAAACCTTGCTGCAGCAAATATGTTATCTTGAGGCCTTGCACTCAAGATAACACAAGGTCAAAGACTCACAAGGTCAAAGACTATCCCAGCTGTGGCCCAGCATGGGGCAGACCCCCTCCTGAATGAAGAGGGAAAAGCTTACATGATTCAGAAATCGCCTTCCCAGTTTTCACAGAGAATTGCTCCGAGAATCTGAGAGAAACAGGATAACACAAAAGATGCAACTCAGTCTGCCCGTGATCTATACTCAGCAGGGTCCTGAGATGGAGACATGGCAGGATTTGATCTCCCACTGTGTAACTGGAGTAGGGAAATGGTTAAATTTCTAGCAGATATATGGTCAGGAAGACAAACTAGTCTCTCTAGAAGACAATACCCAGGAACAGAGAAGTTTCAACCTTGTGACAATAGATCTGTTTAACAGACCTTAAAGTGGTATTACTTATATTTTAAAATTCTTCCCCTTTATCCATTCCCCTTCCTGTTATAGCCCTTTGCCAGGGACTGGAGCAGTGCAGAATGATGTGCCAACTCTGCCACTGCAGTCTGCCAGGTCACCAAGTGTAGATTTGCAGCCCACCACTCACTGTGAGCTGATGCCACTGTGGACACACTTGGGGAATGCTTCAAGGGTACAGCTGATCCAGGCTGGCAGTGCTGCAGTCAAAGGGGCAACTGGCTCTCACAGTCCACAGTTCCAGATCTATGTGACACCCTCTTCCTTCGCACTAGCTCTTATTTCTCAGGGAGCTGTTTCTGCCTGCCAGGCAGGAGGAATATAATTTCTCTTTTTTTTTTTTTTTGGTTTCTGTGTTACCTTTCTACCAGCTAGCTATTTGGCTCAGGGGTCTGTGTAGAGGGAACCGGCATTAGAACATGGGAAGCAGCAGGACAAAAGAAGGAGGGGGAAGGAAGATAACAAGACCACTATTTTCAGTGGCATTTAGCCATTATTGTTAATAAAATTTCTCCTACAAAGGAGGTGTGTATGATTCTCTGTCACATACTTTAAGAGCTCAAATGGTGGGTTAAATTGGAATAAAATCCAGAGATCCCTCTTATTCATGTCTTCATTTAATAAACTAATACCCTCATGCCAGCAAGCCCTTTGTTTTTGCTGTTTGATCACTGGTGATCTATCTCTAAGTTTTACCCCTCTCTCTGGCTGGGCAGTTATGTACTTCCCTATTAACACTGCTGTGCTTTGGGATGTTATGAAAGGTGGAGTAATTTGGGAAACTAATATGCAACTGATAATACAAAACACTTCCCAACTCCCTAGCCCATCTGCATCTGCTCTAAAATCTTATGCAATAGTTAACTACTGCCAGCAAAAGTAGCTACATAAATGCGATTGCTACACAGCCAAGTTCATCCCATGACCTAACTGCACAAGGTTGAGTGAAACCAGTGGGAACTCTGACCCTTTTTGTTTCTGACAATTTTCTGCCCACTGGAGGTGGGTCAACTAGCAATACATAAATTCAAGAAATGCTGAGCAGTCAGCAATAGACGCTTCCTGTAGTGCGTTGATTCAAAGTAAATTAAGCCATTGTGATTTCTGATGAAGAAACGCAATTTAAGACAAAGTTTCTGTCTCGACAAAGAATCTGGCCAGATGGACAAGAAGATGCCATTTTCTGGGAACTGAGAAGTGACACAAATGCTTTGGGCTGTAACAAAATTGTATGTTGGGCTGCCTACATAAACCGGAGGAAACAAACAATACAATTCTTTAAAACTGAAAAAGTAAAGCTAAAGAAAAGCAAATAACCTTCTCCCGTTTTGCAGCTGGAAGAATGACTTTTATTACTTCTTAAGTGATGATTATGAGCTTATTATTAGCCTTTCTATTCAGACTTTTTTTGATCATAACTTTTATTCCTTTTCAGTCCTTGATAATAAAAAACTAAGGGAGTAAATAAAACTTAAAATTGATAATGCAGGAATATGTGTGGCTAGATCACTTGTGTTCTGCTGAGAGCCAGCAATTGCTTTAGCTTCATTAGTTTGTACAAAGAAGTGGCATATGAATGTCACAAACACAATTTTAAATTAGAAGTGTTTCCGATGCCTCCAGTAGCTGAGGAGATATAAGCTGGCCAATCATAGATCACAGATATGTAGAGAGACAGATGAATAAACATAATAATAGCTACAACTGAAAGCCTTATTTCTAAAAATATCTGAGACTAACCCAGTACAGCGCTGAGGCATTGTGACAAACCATTCACCATTCTGTATTATCAATGCATCAGGAGTTCAGTATATTAAGTATTATTATGTGGCTTCTGTTAAACTCCTGAGTTCATGCACTAAGGTAGAAAGAAGAACTTAGAGAAGTGGTGATAAAGATTTTTCTAGCAAATGAATCCACTACCAATAGCTTTGAGTGGTTCAACCTAGCTGTGAGAAAATATCCAACACTGAAATGATGGGACTTTTCCTTAAAAAGATAATATTGTTTTAAGGAGGGAAAGGCAAAAAGTAGAAATTGAGCCCTGTCAAAACATCTTTTTCCAACAGTATCAGATAAAATCTTTTTGATTTGTTGTTTTGAATGCTCCTTTCCTTTTTTTTTTTTATATTAGACATGATTATACCTAATATTAATGACAACAGACACGATAATGTTCAACTGAAATGTGTAGCGTCAGTTAAAAAGGTATATTTTAATAAACTCAAGCAAAGTAATTTTGTCTAGACAACTCTGAAACTTCCATGTTTCACTTATAACTCTACTAAGGTCAGTTCTCTAAACCCCTAAGATCTTCATGGAAAGTTCTCTCCCCTCTGGACAGATTCAGTGTTTAGAGAAATTAGGGCTGGACTTTTGCCCTTTGGTCCTGAAAAGGCACCTTTCCATGAATAGTATCAGAGCTGAAATAGTTTTGCACTAATCTCCTTCAGTGGATCCCTGCCAAGGTGCTGCTGCTGCTGGTGTCATTTTGAGTGTGCTCTTCAAGTGACTTTAAAGAACCTTGAAAATTATTCAGAACATATATATATATAGTTTATATAATTTATGTATATATATATATAAAATACCTAATTTTTTTAAAACTCCATCCCCTGCTGGAGGTTGGAGTTGAAACAACTTATCCAAAAATGTTCGGAGACACGGGTAAAGCATTCTGGGGCTAGAAAACATAGCCATGTGTTCTGCTTTGAAGCACAGATGTCTGATAATAAATGGGAACACATCAAGATGTGACATCTGGGTGTTTTATGTTACATAGACTTCGGGTTGTCCACTCATGGACTTCTCTTGGGTGGAGCACAGCACCCACCTGCCAGGAGATAATGGCTGATAGAGTCTCTGTCCAGTTCCTAAGGGCACCTGAGATTTTCTGTACACTTGCAGAAGCTTTCTCTTTGCTTCAAAAACAGTTTGCAGCCTTCCAGAAAAATATATCCTGCAGTGTTTACTCCAGCTAATCTCTCAATGACTGCAATAAAGGAGAAATGAGGCTGGTAAAGTGTAAAGATGTGTGCTTAAGGGAGGCTTAAGAGAAGCACGTTTAGGCTTCCGCTGCTAGCAGGAAAGGACAAAAAGAACTATTGATTGCATCGATTTTTGAAATAAAAGTTCCTCCAATTCATTGGGAGACGCTAAGAAGTTCATCTGGACTTGTTTGAGAGTAAATTGACAGTAATGCTATTTGACTAAACCTTGATAACAAGTTAATTTAGGACAATTTGTCTTGGTCTAGTATAGTGTGTCCTAAAACTATTCAACATTTGTTATTCCAATCTGGCAATAACATTTGATAGCAACTTTAATTTCTGCCAAAAATACAGAATGGGTCCTACTACCATGCAAAGAGCTGGAATTTATTCTGAGATAGGATAACCAAAGGAAAAACTAGGGGTCTTTTTTCAAGCTTTGACTGTGAAGAATTTAAGACAAGATTTTGCCTTTACTGGCTGTATTTGAAATAGCTTTTACCTTTCATTAGAAATAATGGAATTTTGAGTTTTGTTTTCACCTAGGGAGTGAGGATCTAAGTTTAGATATTGCCTCATACGAGTACAAATGGAAATAACATAGATTCAGTAAGTTTGGAAAACATCTCCAAGATCATCCAGTCCAAACTTTAACTGCAATGCTCACTAAACCATTACTTTGAAATGCCGTATTTACTAATTTTTTGAACACTTCCAAGGCTGGTGAGTACATCACTTCCCTAGGCAGGCTGCTGCACATAAATACTTACAGGCCATATCTGAAAGAACATTGCACTCTGTTTTTTTCCTGTCCTAGGGTCACTATTTGTTGCCCTGGTTTTTGTAAGCCTTTTGTTTTTAACCTTGGAGTCAAATTCTTTCACACAGTTCAAGTAAATAATAGCCAATGTTTACTTAACGGTATTTTCTGTTTTTCATTCCTTTCGTGATAGGAGAGCTTTGATAAGCACCTTTCTTCTCCAGTGGGATTGAGAAGGAAGTGACATGCTCTCCAATCCCTTGTGGAGTTGGGACATGTATAAGAATGAGACAATGTAAACAATAAAAGTCTATTATTCCTTCCTTTCTGCTGAACCTGGCAGGTCTGAGAGCGTCTTTATTGTGTGTCCTCAGACACAACCATTCTTGAGAAATTCCAAACAAATTTGTCATTGAAACAGATCTGTTTCTACCAAAGATTTTCTGTAAAAACTACATTTCCAAAAGTGAAATATTTCAGAAAGAAAATGTATTTTGAGCACTCTCTGCTTGGATGACCTGTTTCCTTTGCAGTCAGCTCTATATTTATTAAATATAACTGCAATGAATAATAAATTTGTTTTTCTTAACAGACCTTTCATCAACACAGCAAAATCAGAATTAGTTAAATACAAGTCCTTCTGGAGCATCTGCTTAACTGATTACATATTTCAGCTGTTGTACCTGGGCACATCTTGTTTGAAAAGGAATTGTCTCAAGAGTCTTGTGGTGTCACTGAAAAGTCAGCATGCTAAACAGAAAGACAATAGTCTGGTATGATTTGTGCTTAGGAAAAAACATACCCATTTCATTAAGTAAATAAAGCCTCTACAGATTTACTCTTTTATGGTTTTTGTGATTACTGGTACAATTTTTTTTAACATATACATCAAACAAGCTGCCTTGAAATACGTACAAGCATCTGAAACATGATCACAATGCAGAAAATTAAAAAGTGGTTGAGGAGGTTGAGTAAATTACTCCCTCTAATGCTTTACCACTATGGACTCATGCAGGTATAATTGAATATGCAGACATTTGCAAACCATGCTGTATAACTAGTTCATTATTGTTAGTAAATGGATGAACACCTAACACTGCCAGTATTTGTAACTTCCTTTCAAAATACTTAATGCTGTGAGACAACACTTGTTGTAAAAACAAGTAAACTATTCAATATAAGGAAATATACATTTTTAAATTTATATCTCTTTCTAGAGATATAATGTGCTTTCTAGAAAACCTGTCATTTCCTCAACGTGGCAAACAATTGCAATTGTCTGCAAATACAGAGAGTGTGACTTTTTTGTAAAATATTTCAAGGTGGTTGAGACATTATCTAGTGAGGTTTTTTTTAATTCTCCGTAAACCTCATAAATTCTTGAAAAATACAATGACAATTGGAAAATTCTTCTACAGGTTTGTTTTCATTGGGTTACCTGAAAAAATTAAGATGTTATATAGAAGCCATTTTTTTCAATTTTTTTTTTTTTTTAAAGTGATTCTATAATCCAGGCAGGGCCTCAACATACAGTTCAACATTTCCTGACAGTTCATGTATCCACCTCCTCAATTGACTTCAACAGCTATTGAGCTAAGGCTACTCTTCCAGAAGAGCCTTTGGGTAAGTGTCCAAGATGTCCACAGTCTTCAGCACCACAGCAGATCAAAAGCAGGACTAAGCAATAGCCAAATATGTTAAGATTTTCAGATTTGTAACTGTCAGAGAATCAACCGTGGCTGCAGTGACCCCAAGGAGACTTCGTGTCACCACAGCTGACACTCCAGGGCTTTGTACCCTTTTCACCAAAGATCTAACAAGTTAAATTTTTTCTGTTTTCTTTACAGAAAAATCTAGATTCTAGGGACAGAAAATAATCTAAAAAGCAGTAAAAAAACTGCATCTGCCAGGTCTAAAATGTTCTACTTCATTAATCTTCACACTCAAAACAGGAAGATGTGTTTTATTAGATCCTCCAATCATGTGGAGAATATTGACTTGGATCATACAATCACAGAATGTGAGCTGAGTACTTGAAGTGTAGGATTAAATTCTGTGGCAGAAGACTGTTTAGATTATTTGCAGTAGATAAATATAAGTGCATGAAGAGAATACCAAAGTATGAAAAAAAAATCAAAACAAAAAAAGAAGAGGAAAATATAAAGAAACCTGAAACAATCATAAGTGTAATAAAAATAAAACCCACTTACTTCTAAATTACATACTGAAAACAAAATATTTTAGCTTGTAATGTGAAGCACAAGAGAGAGCAAAGAAATGAAAGTGACTATATAATTAACATATTTTAAAAAATTTTGCTGTTCCATATATTCCCAGGGAAGTTTGGATCACATCTATTATAAAAACTAAATTTAATAAAGAAAAAAAAAAGGAAAGAAACAGAATCAGAACATAAGATTGAGAAATAATGACTATTCAATAACCACAAACCATATGCCCCGGGGGGGAGGCGGGGGGGGCGGAAGGTACCTTTTTTACTGCTTTGCCTATAAGATTATCTCCAACTGGTATTAGAACTCCTCCGAAGACAGCCAGTACAGCACCAATGATGGCCCCAGTGAGGAGCCCACAGTTTGTGTCACAGCCCATTCCTCTTTTTTGTTAGGGTACAGGTAAACAGTGTACAAGTATCCTTGCTGTAAGGCTTGATGGTTTTTCCTCACTTCTTGGTCCCAACAGAGTCACGGATCTTCCTCAGGGAAGCTGCTAATATAAGCAGAAAGTGAACGAAAATCAAATTCCAAAGCGCAAAGTGCAAAGTACATGACATGAAGCAGGTAGGAAGATAACAAATCAAAAACAGCCAGCCAGGGGCCAGCCACTGGCAAAAAAAAAAAAAAAAAAAAAAAAAACACCAGGAACTTTTGGCAAAGANCTTTTGGCAAGGTAATTATTACGCATGATTATCTTTCTTCATTCCAGTTGCCTAAACAGACCGATAAGTTTCTTTCAGTCTTTTTTTTTTTTTCTTTTTGGCTCTGTTGCATCAGGGCACGCTGACATTGTTATTATTCATATGACATTGTTCCTGATGTAGACCCCTTTAAATCTCCCTCTGCCACCGAAGGAGGCTACAGACAGCTCCGCTGTGGTCTCAGCCTGCCATGCCCACGGCTCCCACCTCAGGCAAAAGCAGGAATTGCACTCCCTGCCATGAGCTCCCCTGGCGGCTCCTGCCTTACGCCAGAGAAGAAGTCCTCAAGGCCCGTCGGCACCTCGGCCGGAAAGCCAGCCTCTAAAGGGAGGCACCCACAAGAAGCCTCTTTCCAGATCTCTATCAGTCCATGGTCCTCTACTGAAGGGATAAAACTTTGTTTAAGCAACTTCATGACAGCGGCACAGATTTTTCTTTTCGAGCTGCATTCTTACCACCAGCTAATTTCATCAATCCCAGTTGCCTTACAGAACATCAGAGTTCTTAAAGCAAGACTAGAGCTTGATCTTTGAAAGATGTAATACCTAAAATTTCAAGATTATTCAGTCTCAGAGAAAAAATGTTTGTGATTACTCAATGGAAAATAAGAGTTGCTAGTAATATGTGTCAATGGATCTTAGAAACTGGCCCCTAGTGAATGGGGCTGTAAAGAAATTCAGAATGACACCAGTGCTGAAGTGGTAAAATATAAGCTCCCAGTGATATTTTTTCTGATTTTTTTTATTGTTTATGAATAATTGAAACAAAGAGTTACCCAATTCGCAATTTATTCTTGGTCGTGAATTAATCACATCCACAGAATTTGCAAGTTGGTTATTTGCTTTGCTCCAGTTAACAGAAAATCTACTCTTTTCTATTTTAGACGTCACTGCCCATGTCCTTTTTAATCTTAACAATTTCTGTTTGTTAATATGCTGTGAACATCTCTAAATCAATTTTAAAGTAGGTATTAGTTGAGAGTTAATTACACATTCAAGGGCAGACACAGAGAGAAGGAAAACAGAAAGATGAAGCGGAAGAACAACTCAATCAGTTTGCTCATGAGGACTAAAGAACTAAAAGGACTTCATGAATTTCTAAATAGTAAAGCAGGTATAGGAATAATGTGTGCTCTGTTTTCATAATCAGTTATGTGATCCTTTTATTACAAAAAGGACATACAGCATTCCCCAACAGATTAGGTACCATGGTCAGCGGGCCAGAGAAGTGTCCTCCCTTGTCATGCCAAACTCACAATTATGTCACATCTCTACCTGGCACCAGACACCTTCCTTCAACTGCACTGGAAACCCACCTTCTGCCTGCTCTTGCACTAGCAGCAGGTTATGGCTCCCTTGCCTTTAATAATGTCTATTTCTGTACATTTGAGACTGTTTGGTATGTTAAGAATTTCTCCTTGGATATTTTTAAGCTGAATGACCAAAAGACTGTTTGCAGTCTTGGAAAAACATCCTTACTATAAAAATCAGCCTGTCCATCCACCTGCCACCAGGTCACTCCACCAGGTTCCCACTCCAAGGCCATTAAAGGATTTTTGATGTAGTGGGTGGATGCATAATGTGTTCAACCACAAATTTCAAAGCAAATTTAAGTCAGAAATTTATTAGACTTCAAGAACTTTTAAGTGAAAATCACTAGGACCAAATATCTCATCATTGTAGCTATGCTGAGATCAGGACTTTTAGTTTGGCAAAGACAGAACAGTAAAAGGCAACTAATTGGGTAGGTGGTGTAGGGATTTGAAAATCTGCTTGCTACACATTGTAGCAAATCTAAGGAAGAGTCGATATTGGAAAAAAAAATATTCTGGTATTGGGGGAAAAATCAAGTGGAGATAGGTACTTTTCAGAATTTGATTTATTTGACAATGTGGAAACACATTTTAAAATTTAAAATGGAAATTAGTTCTTTCAGAAATGTTTAAGAGGGTCTTTTAGATATCATCAGACTTTTTTCTTGACTTATCTACTAAAGCTTTTCAAATTCAACAGTTATACATTTTCCACCAAAATACATTTCAATCTAACTTTCTACAGGCCTTTCCAATGATTTCACTTTGCTTTAGGCAGACTAGTCATCTCTCATGAGCACTAGCGATAAACAGCTAGAAAGCAACTGCTAACAACTTGTATCTATTCCAAGCTTCTGCAAATTGAAAAATATTCACCCTTCTCCCACCAAACATAATGTAATAGCAGTCTAGACATCCCAGTTTATGCAATTCAAATTATCCATTACACAACTGCAATGAAGAGCACTCGCATCATAGCACTCAATTTCACATAGAAGTCAACATGCTATTCTCATCTATCAGAACTGCATTTAAAATATGCAGATTAAGGTAGAAATTTCCAGTAAGAATGCACTTTCTGGGAATCTATATTCAAGTGAAAATTATATACCTTAAGCAGAATAGAAAGTACCATAACAACATTAGATATGGTCTATGAGGCTATAGTGTAATTTAAACTTAGATTTGACTACAGGATCAATAAGATGATTCATCCCATTCTAGAATGATGGGTTTGTACTTTTTAATGTTATTTCAAAGATCCTTAACAAAATATTAATTAATAACAATGAAATTCAAATATCTGAAAGAAAATTTGCAAGCAACTCTATAGGAGGAGAGATGCAAAATGTTACTAAATTCTTTCTTCACTACTTAACTTAGACTTCTGTCCATGTCAGCTTAAAGCAAGTCCATATAAAATACAAATAATCTCACTATATATTTGATGTTCTTTTATAGTTTCAAGCTTTTCAATGCAATAGTAAATGCTAGAAAATTGACTTTTAAAAATGCATTTCTTATAAATTCCCATGACTCCAGAACTGTATTTTCAAGAGTATTAAATATCAAAAGACAGAATGCAATTGGGAAAGTCAGAAATACTGAACAAAAAACACCACTGTTATTATAGTAACAAAGCATTTCACTAATCCATGTAAAATGTCACTTTTTCTCACAAGCAGCTTTGCAAAATCCTTCCATTTTATTTTGCATTAACAATAAATATTTTCAAGAGCTTCCACCCAACTGATCTTATAAGTATTCCTGAGGAAAACCCTCTGATTTTAAATGTTGTATCATATGACTCACCTTGAATAAGGGCAACTGAGTTTTCAGCTGAACATACAAGTACTTAGCACATGACTTGCATCAAGTTACCAGCAGACAAGCAGCTAAATCTCCCCACCAAGCACATAGGCTGAGAACTGTGAGGGAGGGTTTATATGGGAGGGAGTGTTTATATTCCATGAGACGTCAGTTCCCTCTTTATCTTTTTTGCCAGAAGAAAAAGTAAAGTTGTACTGCTGCTGGGGGAGGGGGTTATTTTTACAGCCTGACTAAAAGCCACTACCTACATCTCATGGTAATATACTTAGCAACTGCAATCTTTATCAAATTTTGATCCAAGTGAGTCAAAGGTCAAGGAGACAAAAGGGTAACTTACTTATTTGGCTGCTGGTCACTTCTTCTTTCATATCTGCATATTTGCATTTTACACATCATGATAGTGTATTTTCAAGTACTAAAAAATAGAAAATTTCTGAATGTTTTTCAAAGGGATTTTTTTCAGGTATCACATTACAACATTTCCTTGCAGAGTGCCAGGGCTCTTCCTATTTTACTGGAATTTCAATGAACATCATCCCAGAAGCTTCTTTTAATGAATTTATCTAAAAATCCTTTATTTTTACACTGACATCTCTATCAACCAACATGTTACTCCATCACAGTGTCTACTACTAAACAATAAACGGTTTGGCAGCTTTTGCAGAATAATTTTACAAATACCTCTTTATCTCAGGTGAATTCAATGAATGGATTGTTTTAAAAAATTCTTCTGGCAGCAGCAAGAGGAAGTGACTTTTATTTGGCTTAAATATGAGAGAGAAAATATTCCTAAAAATAGATTTTTAGGTCCAGATTTTCATGGTACAGCAGTGAATAGTTTGCAATTCACAGGTTTAGTATTTTCTGTGTGTTTTGACTGACTGCTGTTCTTTTATGTTGCTCTATTTGGAAGTTTAGTTTTGTGGAAGAATCTGCCTTTTTCTAATCTATTTCTGCTAATTAAATCTAAGGTGGATGAAAATTCATGGATTTGAGGTTTTTTCCTCCTAGTAGTGAACGTAAGACTGAAAGTGAGCCTGGCCTTTTGCAAACAAACTTTTCGGCAGTTTTCAGTACAAGGCTTGCTGACAGAGCAAGTTTGTGACCCTGAATGAGTCCAGCTTCTCCTCCTTGAAAAGTGCGGAAAAAAATTTTCCCTCTATTTTCTAGTTAAAGAGGGATGTCTAACTGCTGGAAGTTAAGCAGTCCTCCACACTGTGCTTGCCATGAACTACTTGTACGAATATTGTCATTAATTCCTTCTATTGCACATGTCCTCCTGTGATGTCTTCTAAGGATGCTCTTGTTTGGGATCCTCCTTCACTGCTGCCTGCAGAGATGTTCCCTACCATGCTCAGTTTGTCTGCAGTGTGTGGGAGTCAGTGTGCACCCTTCATGAGGAAAATGTCTACTGGAGTTTTTTGCTGGGATCTGCTAACGTCAATTAATGATGTTCAGTTTTCAACATGCTGAGTTGTATCACCTAAGGTTATGACTTACAATATCCTGCTATCATCCTGTATAAGCAAAACCTCTTCTATCAGCAGTGCTTGGCAGTGAAATGAGGACTGCCTGGGACAACTGCAGAAATCAGCTAAAAGGGTGGGAAGCTGAGAGAAGCTGTGAACCTTTGGATGACAGTCATTTCTGTTTCTTAAAAACAAACTAAACCAAATCATAAGTATTTAATGGTCCTGTGTTCTGTGGCTTCATATCAGAGTTCAGAGGTTGTAGAGCAGAAAGCAGAGACACACAGCAACAGAGGAAGGACACAAAACAAACAACTGTGTGCTTCATCAGAGTCCCCAGTGGTGCAACAACAGACAAACTGCCCCACAAGGAAAAGTTGTCAAAAAGGAGAAATAGGGTAAATGACATTCACATGCTTCATGAAGACACAGAAAACTTCAGGAAGCAGAAAAAGAGAAATGCTGTTGTTATTTCCAAATGAAGTCCACGAACATTTTCTGGAGTAAACATACTACTGATAAGAAAATATTGAAGAAATTAGTGTTATTCATAACTTTTAGAAATATCTCATAGTGAGGCCTTTTGGAAAACATTTTCTTTGGGGTGCTTTCATATATGTCCTGAGATTCCTGAATAGGTTATGTCTCTCTTTCCTTTCCTTTTTT
>VYXC01009030.1:956228-1024579 GCA_013397175.1 Platysteira castanea
AGATCCATTCCATCAGAGTATGACATACCTTTATGGTACATATAATTTGAATTGTCAAGATGATTACATAAACATTCCTACATTCCTGTGGGAATTCTTTGCTGTACAGTATAGCACACCAGGAGTTTCCACAGTTACTACACTCAGAATTTTTCTTCAACTGCCTATCATGAAGCTTATGAAAACTAGTGTTAACATTAATTCTTTTTCAGATGTGGACGTGTTAGCATATATTGGATGATGTTAGGAAGCAAATTATAAATCTCCAGGAAAGTCTTGTCTGTGCTTTTGCACCCTCTGAACTTTTTAAGGACACTGACTTTTAAGGACATTGGTTAAAAAACCCTCAACAAAATCTACTTTACAGTTGTTAGGTAAAGTGCCAACCCCTGAGCCAAAAGATGAGGTTAATACTCTCAGCATCCAAAACATGACTTTCCAGAAGCTTTTGGGTACTCTCCCTGGTTTTGAGACAAAGGTGGGAGGAATTTTGTTTACCTCCTTTCCATGATAAATAAAAGCACAAATTTATTGTTTATCCAGGTTATTCTATTACCATCATCATATGTGGCTTCTATTGTCTCTACTGAAAATCCTGTTGTCTCCACTTAGTGGCCCTCTGGCTTCTTCACAGGAAGTGGAAAAGTCACACAGGAAGGGCCGTACCTTGCTCAGTAGTGAAAGATTAAATGATTAAACCTGACCTCCCCCAAAAAACCAAACCATACACACACAGGAAAAAAAAAAAAAGAACCCATGGCTTCTGTCCACAGTAAGCTCTTTCTGATTCAACACACTCAAGTTCACTCACGTGCACTTAGTTCTACTGAGGAGGAGAATGATGAAGATGAATCATCTAGAGAAGGAAAAGAAAACATGCAATATGCCACCAGCTGGGTGAGACTTCTGCCTCTCTGTGTGAACTGGAGATATTATGAGGTATGGCTTTATAGGGAGAGAAATTTTGTTTTCATGGAATTTCCTAGAGGAAGTTAAAACCTTCTGTATATCACATCATCACATAATACATGAGAAGCAGCACATGAGCCATCCACTCAGATCAGCTTCAACAATTTACTTCAATTCCACTGCACAAGAGGCTCTCCTAGAGTGAACATGGCCTACCTTCAGATACTGCACATACAGAACACGAATATATAATGCACAAATTATAGAATAATAATACAGAACAAATATTGCTCCAGAATTTCATGTTCACTATTTCTGTCTCGTCTATTTTCACAGTGAGTGCTATTTTGTACCACCTTATTTTCCAAAAGTCACAGGATAGAACAGAGTTTTATAGGTCAGGTCTCCCCATATAAAAAGGAGGAAGCACAAAGATACTTTAGTTGTTTCAGTTTTTCCTTTTACTATCTTATCTATAAAGCTCTAAAATAGAAGACAAACATAGGTTCTCTTTTTTTTTTTTTTTTTTAAAGCTAATTACAAATATTTGTTACCAGTAACTTATCCAGCTAAAAGCAGGCATCTGGCCTAAGGGAGACAAATTGGTTTCCTTTCCTGTCCCTAGAGATGAATGAACACAACTCATCCCAAGTAATTTAAATCTTATCTTAGGCAAGAATATATAGAATCATACAATTATTAGGGTTGGAAAAGACCTCCAAGATCATCAAGTCCAACCTTTGATCAAATACCACCATGTTTACTAAACCATACCACAAAGTGCTACAGCTATTTATTTTCGAACAATTCCAGGGAGTGGATATATTTTAGAGGTATTGATGTCTCCCCTTTAACTGCAAAACATCTAAACAATGAACTTCAGTTAGACATCTAATGATTAGAAGGTTAACGTTAGAACAATTCTACTCAAACTCCCCAAAACGTTATTCATTTCCTCTCCATATCAGTGCACCCTACTGACAGTACCTGAACAGCTATACAGGGTTCTGGTAAATGCAAACAAGTTGTGATACAAATAGAAAATTCAAGAAGAAAACTTCAAAATATTTACCACCTGGCATTAATGGAAAGTTTGGACAAAGATTGCATACATGGTATAGCTTTTTTTTTGCCCAGCTCACATCACAGATTTTACTGCAGGTGTGTTGGTCTTCAAGGCTTGCCAGTGCATGTACTGCAACCATTCATATCAAGCATTTTTCAACCTCCTAAAAAAAAAACCTCTCCCCCAACACGCATTAATACCTTATTTCTCTTCACATGAGCTTGGAAGACTCTTTCCAAACTGCTGTGTAACTCCTTCATTACCCACTAGAGATTCACAGCTGTAGCTTTCCCAGCTCTGTTAAGTGTTAGGACCTAAGGCACTGTCCCTTGTGGTTCTCAATGTGTTCTGACGATATGGAAAAACATCCTAAAATACCAGTGGCTCAAGCCAACTCGGCAGCAGCACAGTGGAAACAGTGTGATATATTTGGCTCCTGTCACTGATGAGTTCTTCTGTCTCGTAACGAGGTTCTTTAAGGGGAAAATGTGTGATAGAAAACCCAGCAGTTGCTTCAGGCTTTTTTCCCTGGAAATATTGCTTCTGAGCTCTTCTTCACTGATTGTGGCATGCATAAACTGCTGCCTTTCTCAGTCCTCAAAATCACTTTTAAAATTTGTTTCCAAGTGATTTTAGCAGGGGGATTAGGCAAAGAAAGCCCAAGAGCAGCAGGAATAGAGCAGACTCTGATTCTTCCACTCCTGTGGGTTCATGTCAGTAACTCAGAATATAGATAGGACGGAACTTAATACAACATAATACAGAAACTGTAATATTGTAACATAGGCTTCGTATAGGTCTGGAACAGTGAAGAGCTATGAAAATCTCTTACTGAAAGGGCTGGGTTGGTCTGTTGATGCTAGAGATATTTCTCACTGAAACCTTAGTGTTGTCCCAAAAATTGGGATTCATCACCTGGTATGCAGTGAGCCAATCGCATACAGAGCCAAGGGCTTTGTTATTTCATATTTGTACAAAGATGGGTGTTGGGTGGTGAATCCACAAAGCTGTCACACCAAGTAGAAGAGATGAGGACTCTATATGTTCTGCTTATCTAATATATTCAGTGTTTAGTATTTGATTATTTCTGAGTTGTGCTGAGCTGGCTTCCTATCTTGGATGGCCTGGTGGTCATCAGTGTTCGCAATTCTATTATTGTCAAGCTGGCTTTCTTAATTTCTTCTTGAATGTCCTGCAGTAGCAGACTCTTCCTCCCAATCTTTGTTACTCCACTGGGTCTATGACATTTGAAGTGAGTCAGGCCCTGAAATTTGGTAAGGCAAGGCTGTTGACAAAAAATTTGTCTTAGACATCACAAGGAGGGCACAGAGAGGAGGCTCCAATGGTAGGAGACAAAAATTTTTAAAGCAAACATCTTCTGACAGGCAGGAGAAATTTAATAAAACTTGTCCCTACTTGGATATATTCTACTTCTTGCAAAACTCTTCTCCTTAGATCAGAAGTCACAGAATAGTGGAGTAATTCTAAAATCTTTCACTAGTGCAATACCTGGTTGAGAAATAGTCACCACAATGAATCATCCTAGTGAATGTCAGTGGTTTTAAAGAATGACTGGGTAGTCCTTGTGTTAGTTTTTTGCCAACCAGCTACACTGTAATTTTGTCTCTGTAATAATTAAGAACAACATATGCACAGGGGATTTTTCCAATTGTGAAGACCTCAGTTTAAGGTCAACTTCTTGGTGACTTCTCAAGTATTGAAGACCTGTCAAATGACACCCTTATCTTTCAGTTTACATGCTCCAGACCTGGAGATATATCCTAGATCTGAACAGCATACAGAAGATCTTCCCTGGGGCTTCAGTCCAGCCTCAAACACCAAAGCCAAACCATTGGCCTACTGCTAGGAAAAGCCCTGCTCCCCATCAGGCCAGAACAAGAAGAAAGCTTTCCTGAAGCTATCCCATGTCCATGGGCAGCTGCCAACCCCACTTTGGGAATAAGAATTGGTGGCTGGAATAGAGAAAAACATTTTGTGATAAAAAAGGATTTTTTTATCCTTTTTCTCATATTTTTCTTGAGGAGATACTTAATTACCACAATAAAAGAATCAAACATAATTCACACACAGACAAAAAACCAAAACCCCAACACTGAAAAATAAAATTACCCTTGCCACAGGAGATGCCTTGCCTGCAGCTGAAGATCTAAAGACATTATGAAAAACTGTGTAATATCACTGTGTATTGAGAAATATTAACACCTATGAAAAACAGAGCAGTAGAAAAAGTACTAGCAATGATTTCTGTGCACTAGCAGTAAGTGAGTAAGGGAACTAATAGATACCCTGAACTTCTCAGATCATGTGATTTTTGATCCTAAGATACGGCATTATTCTTTCAGATGGAAAAAATGTCACAGAAATATGCATATAACTATCAGTTACACCAAAAAAAAAAACAAAAAAAAACCAAAAAAAAACAGTAGTTCCAAAATGCAGTAATTTAACCCAAACCCCTTACATTTCTGATCATGTTCCTGGTTGTGCCAATTATATAAACGCTTTTGAAGACTCAGTTGAGGACAGAAAAAAATCCCCAAAACTAAGAAACTACAGACACATTTTTTATGAGTAGGATATTTTTGCCAAGTTAAAAAAAAATCACTGAATAAATATAGCTATTGTGTCAATGGTCAAGAAAATAAATCCCTAAAATAGCATATGATTATGCTATATTTATTGGGTTGATCTCAGGACTTCCATATAAAAATTAATTTATGTTACATCAGCATATTTATTGCACATAAATTATCATTTTAAAACTACACAGAAATGCACATATATGCTTTTTCCTCTAAATAATAATTATACAATTCCTATAATTAATTATTAATACAGTATCTTTCATATGTTCTTTTATATCACAGCTATTAAATTTATACAGCCATAAACTTGATATATCTGCTTACATTTTTATAACATATGTATGTAGTTGCTTATATAATAGGCTTTTATATACAAGATAATGATTAACAGGCAAATTATTGATATATTCGTTGCAGTTAAAGTTTCAATATATTTATTTTTAATTGCAATTACAGTGAAAGATTAGCAATATCTGCATTATCAAGATATGCAAGTGAAATAATTTGATTATCAGTATATTAAGTCTTTATAAATTTTAGTGAATGCACTTTTCTTGGATTTATAACAGTCAAGAAATAGAGGCTGAATGACAGCTCTCTTTGCTTTCAATAACTAGCAGTTAGGAGCATTTTGCAAGTTATAGGATGCAATAATGCACTTACAAGAGATGTATACAATATGCAGCTGCGGGCTCAGAGTCTGCCCCTAGCCCAGGAGCAGGGTCACATACCTGTATGGACGGAGAGCTGCTCTCACAACTCTCGCCACAAGGAACTGCAGAGGTGCAGAAGAGCCTGCAAACTTACCTCCTTATTTATAGAAAATTAGAGTTGCTGCAGCAACCGTAAGCAACCCTGCTGCCCAGGGCCCCACCAGACAGTTGCTCTTGTATCAGTCACAAAGAGAAACAGAAAGCTGCACAGACCTTTTAAACTCCCTTGCAGCTAAACTGTCTCAAGTGATAAGAAATTATGAAACCTCTGAGCCCAATATAATACCCTCTCACATTTATGCTTTACAAGAAAGACCAGCTCTAAGAAATCCTTTCAGGACCAGCCTTTGCCTTTGATCCCTTTAGCCTCTGCAATAGCCTAGCACTTGGAGGGAATGTATCGGGTGCCTGTTGCCAATCCAGAACAAGTTTAATTGACTGTGCTCTTTGCAGTAACTCTTTGCAAACACAGCCTAATCTCAGTTAATCCACACAAAGTACTGGAAGCCAGGTAATACATGTCATATTAGAGATAGCTCTTCAGATTTGGGTTTATTATATTTATTTACACAAAGCACAGAGACAGGTCAGGATGAGGGATCCCAGCTGTGAGTACAGCTGTTCAAATTCATGGGAATCTTCCTAACAATTTCCACAGGCATTGCTTCAGAACTTGGTTAACTAAATGAACATCTGAGCCAAGTGGCAGTGCTATTGTCTCCTCTGCCTGTCATTTTGGATCTTTGCTAAATCCTTTTATCAGAGCAGGGATAATACTTTTCTAATAGAAAATTATTAAATTATTAAGTTTTAAGAACTGTATTTTGTTTTTTATTTGAACAGCCTATAGAAGACCTCCTTCCAGAAAGTTATAGCAAATAGCAACAGTTATCAGCCTGTCTGCCAAGTGCTTTCATAGTTAAGATAAAAGCTGTCCCAGAGGATTATCAAGACCCTAGAGGTGAGTCATTATCACAGGAGCTATAAAACTGCCTCATGTACTCAAGGAGCACTCTATGGCATAAACCTCTTAAACCAGCTTTCTATGAATTTTCTGCTTCTCTAAAGTTAGTCAGAAAATCAAGTGACAAGAAAAAGGTAGGGATAAAAAAATATTTATGAAATTTGCATTAATCTGGATATTTTCTGACCTATCCTCTTATGTAAATGCTGTTGTTCTACCTTTGGTCTTCTTGGAGTCCAGTTGATTGCTTCCTGTGTGGCTTTCACAGCTGCAGCCTCCAGCTTGTTGCCAGACTTCAGCTTTCCTTTCTACATGTGCTTCCTTTTACCCCTGATTCCTTCTCTGAGAATCTCCTCCCTCCTCCAGCTCTGTGTATGTCTCTCACCTTCCACCCTATCAGCTCAGCAGTCACTCCTCCACCAAGCATCTCCCCTAATCTGTCTCCTCCCCCCTTGGATTATCCCCTAGGTTTCTTTCCCACTCTTCCAGAATTTACTGCTTTCCATCAATTCTGTCCTGGTTCCTTAGCATTAAAATTTATTTTTCCTCAATCTTCCTTGATACCTTTTCCTTTCTTCTATTTCTCTTCTTCTCCCTCTGCTTGAAGTTCTGGCATATAACCTTCTCACACCATCAGTTAATCAAAAAAGCTGGTTGCAAATGAAAACCACATTTATCAGTGTTCTTTGGCACACAGACAAGTCTTACCTGAAAAGGCTAATTATAAATAATAATTTAAGTTTGGTACCTTAGTACTGTATTCTTGTTTGTGTCCCTTCCTAAAGCCTCAGAACAGTAAAGCCCGCAGTATTTCTACCCATTAGCTCTTTTCTGCCCAGCTGTGATTCAGCAGTCTTTTTGAAGTCCTTCCACATCTAAGAAAATTATACTGAGCAGCTTCAGCGAAAAGAAAAGAAAAGAAAAGAAAAGAAAAGAAAAGAAAAGAAAAGAAAAGAAAAGAAAAGAAAAGAAAAGAAAAGAAAAAGTTTTATTCCCCTTTTACCTGTACCAGAACTTGGAGATGATCTGAGATGAGGCTGGGAACAGCTCAGAGTTTTCTGAATGCAGTGTCAGGCAGATTCAGTGGCAAAGCAGGCATACTGGGTTACCAAAACCAGTGCTGTACCCTTCCTTCCAATCCACAACAGCTAGAAAGGAAGTGGGATGTATCCTTCATCTCTTTCTTATGATTTGAGAAGTCAGGACACTCATTAGTGTTTAGTATTTTAAAAAAGTTCTTTAAATTATATAGGATAAAGATTACAGAATTGTAAACATGTCGTCACAACATGAAACACCCCAGGCATGTTTGTGGTAAAGCACACACCCTCTGTATAATTATAGTCAGGCTTCTCTGTTTTAGGCAAAAAGTAACAATAGTCACTTATCAGATTCTCAGAATGGTATTGGAGAGGATTCAGCAGGACACTCCCAAAACTTTCTGGGTAGTAGCAGCAGCTGTAGGATTGTAGACACGTAAACGCTCAGTGCCTCCAGATTGTGGCAACCATTTCTTCCGTGCTGCACTCTGCTCTGTTAGTGGTTTTCGAGTTAGTTTTTCACCAGTCTATCTCTCATAATTCCTCTTCTTGCTCTGCAAGTCTAACTCAGACTTCTCCACCTTTGCCCAAGTCTCACTGCCAGGCTGTCTGCCCACCTCTTCTCAGAGAATAAATCTTGACCATATCAGAACTGTACCTCTAAAAGTCTTGTGTACTCATTTCAGCATTGCATATTCATGCAGTGGGGAAGCTTTTTTTCTGCTGTACTTCTGCACGTGAGACTGTTTAACAGCAGTTACATATTTTAGGTTTTCCAAAGTCTGTGTGCCAAAGGGAGCATTCTGGTATCTTGGTCAAACAAATACCATGGACCCTATCAGCTGGTATCTGATGCCTACGATGCCTCTGACTATAGTTTAATGTGCCTGTGGGTCTAATGCACACGTGCCTAAATAATGTGTGCACATTCAAGTAACATGTATGGATCTCCTTAAAAGAGACAGAAACCACTGCAGTGGAGATGGTTTTTCACAGCTTCCCAACAGCTTTCATGGCAGACAGCTTCCATCCACTGAGCTTATGAACCTGCTAAAAGACATTTAGACCCAGCAGATCCTGGTAGTTTGATTCTTCATCTGCATGTAGTGAGAATAATTTTAGTCTTGGCATGACAGATATATGTTGACTCATGAACTCGTGAGGCTTGTGAGAAGATGTTTTCTTGGATAGTAAACGTGAGGACATATTTCCCTGTGGATATTTTACTTTCCTTTGACCTAGGAAAATGTGAAGGTCCCCCTCTCTGAGGTCAATAATAATCCATTTTTGAACTAAATACTTTATACATGCTTGCATGTACACATGAACATATATGCTGGTACCTTGTGTCAATTTCAAAGAATCTGTCCTGAAACTTAGTGGGTAGCTGAGCTTTTTTTGCCTCTTGCAACCTTGCCAATTGCCATTTTCCACCATGCAAGCACCCTGCAAAATACTGCCTTTTCCTTGGAAAATTCCATGTGTGCCTCACTGAAATGTATGTGGCTGGGATGACTTGTGCCCACCTTTGAAATTGTGTTGTGATTCCTTGCAGAGCCATACTTTTCATACCATCCAGGTTCCTCACCTGAAAAACGTGGCAGGAATACAGACCTATTTCTTTGGCATGTTGCCACACTTGGCGTACTGCTTAAAGTGAGCTGCTTTCTGGGGTGCTATGGATATTTTTGATGTGGCTTATCCATTTCTATGTAATCTTCCCTTTCTTATGACCAAATTCATCCACGGACAGATTCCTACTTTAATGGCTATCCCCCCTCTAAACACCACTTCAATACTTCATGTTTAACTCACATTATACCCTGGGCATGTGTCCACTGATTCCAAAGCTTTGAAGGAATTTCATGATTTCAGACATATCTCCTACTCAAACTCACGAGTCCTTAGAAGGGAGAAGAGACAAAATTATAATATGAGCTTTATCTGAGTTGTTCCCATCCTCGTTTTGTAATTCAGACTTATTTGATTTTGGGGTTTACTTGCTGTGGAAAGAGTCCTGACTGTAGCTAGTGAGACTTCATAAAATGATGAGAATTTGAGCAGCCTATGAGCATTGTCCCTGGGTTTTACTCAGGGTGAATTTCATCACAGTTCAAAGACCTCATATCACCCTTTATTAAATAATCACAGCATAAATTGTCATGTTCTACCTAATTCATTAAGATTTTAGTCTCATTTATTTTTATGTTCTTTATTTCACCATGCTGCAATTAGTAAAAAATAATTTAATACACAATTGATTAACAATTAAAACTTTTCAAACATTCTATGTTTCCAGTGCATGAAACCTAAGCTTCATGGAGTGCAGAGGGAACTCCAATCAGTGGTCTGTGTCAAATGGTTTTAGACAGACATAATGGAGCCATCAAATGAATTAAACATTTATGACTCAAAATCAATTAGTGACTAAGATATAAATTAGTTGACTATTAAGGTTTAGCAAGGAGCATCCTAACCTAGCAGACCATGCAATGCTGAGTGTTATTAATGAAGAACTATTAAAGTAACTAATATTTGACATAAATGTATGTCATAAATGACAGACATTTATGTCTGTCATAACATATCTCTAATAAAATGAAAAATTGGGATATATTGGGGTATGTCACATTCCTTTTCAGAAACTACAACAGAATTATGATGTACATTACATGAGTAATTGATACTTCAGGTAAAACAGTGGGATAGTAAGGCTGTTTTTCTAAGGGAAAAATCAGAATAGTTCATGAAAAGTTCAGTGGGTCAGTTTCTGACATGACAAATAGACTTTTATAGATTAGATTAGAACCCTTGAAGGTAGCGTTCTACCTGCTTTTTTGTCAACAGAGACCCTAACAAAGCCATGAATAAAAAAGTAAAAAGAACTTTATACACTGTTACTGCTTTCTATGCTTGTTTAAAACTTATTCTGAGTTTAGAAACTACAAGGTGGTGTACTTCCTTGTGTAAAGACAGCCTGTCCCTGCCAGATTTACTCAGGTAATTGAGTGTTCACAGAGAGTCCCCGCAGAGCCTGGGGGAAGCCGGTGCCAAGTCGAGGTGGTGGGACTGGAAACTCCTGTGGCACAAACCAAATGTCAGGGGAGGGTTTCTAACTCATCCTGTTGCCTGGGCCTGCTGCCTACACGCCTGGGATTAGTGACAGCAGCCGTCCCTTACTCTGACTGAGTCTGGACGTATTCAGAGCCATTTACATGTAGAAGCCAGACCAAGTGATAGGTCACAAGAATCCAAAAGTATTTACGTTAATGAAGTAATGAAGTTACATAAATCTAAGGCAGTGGAAAAGCAGAACCTCCATGGTTTTATTTAAATTATCAGAGATAAAGCCTGTTGATTTCCATGCATTTTTTTTAGTCTCATCATGTCTGAAAACAATATTTCTGCTTTATTTCTGAAAACCAAACACTGCAATATGCTAATATATCTAAATCCTAAAAATGTTATTCTCAGAAGTCACAAATTGTACTGGATGCCTTGAAAATTTATATTGCTGATTTAAGAAGATTGCTATTTGTCCTTTGAAAAACCAGATACTTTTCAATTGAAATTTCCATGTTCCTCAAATCAGAGAAACTAGCCTTACCAAAAACCTTTAAAATAAAAAATTGCTGGTTACTTAAGTAATGAGAGTGTTGTGTTTGTTTATACAATGTTTACACAGTGAAAAATAAAGTTGTTTAAGATTATTTCAATCTTGCCAAGTAGCAATTGCTTTAGTCATTAAAAAACCAAACCAAACAAAACCCCAAACCCCTCAGATCTAGATTGCTCAGGTGGGTAGTTCTCTGCTATCTCTTAAAACATAAGTAGGAAGATTTTCTGTCTGTTTTTTAGCCACATAACTCAGACTTTTGTCCACCAGAGTCAGCTGGATTGTTCCAAGTGGAACACTTACAGTGCATAGCTCTTCTCCTACTGCAAAGATTCTTAAGATTTGTTTTTCATCCCAGAAGACTTTAATTAGCTTTCATTTCCTTGGCCTTTCACTTGTATTTTCCAGACAGAAGTGCTGTGTCTGTAAAACACCTTCTGATGAAAATGTAAGACTGAATATGCCTTATGTCTCTTGAACAAGTGTTGACTTCCAGTTTAGCCCAAGTGTTCTTCAGCACAGCTTCCTTGGAACATCTGCCTGGGAGATCTTAAAAGTCAGGCCACAGCCCTATCATCAGAGGATGCTATTAACATTAATACCTTAATACATGAATTTACTGTTTAAAACTCTTATCTCTTAAGCTTTTATATACAAGCTGTCAGCTTCACCAGTCTGGTTGTTACACTTCTGAAATAAAGGATCCTTTAATAAGATGCACAAATACCTGGGCTGCTCTTGGTTCTTTGAAGCAGTGTTCTCCTGTGAACTGAGCAGTGGTATGAATTTGATCTATTTATATCTTGAATAAACTTTTTTTATTTCAAAATTTTCAAACTTAAACTGATAATAGAACCCTTCTTTTATGCAATAGTCTTTCTAATTAATATGTGACGTGATCCTAAGTAAAAACTTTTGTTCAAAACCATCTGATACTTGTATAATTATCAAGATCAGAATGCAAAATCTAGTGTGAAGACTGAAAATGTATCTTGTGCTCAAGGACCTCCTGCCCTACTGAGCAGTTTTAACAAAAACTGATCGCTGTTAAGTTAGGAAGATACTGAACAAAATGTCACAAGAGTGCTTCTTGCACTTTGTGAGGACTTGGAACCACGCATGCACTTTGGGTCTCTAATGGCTCTGGCAGTAATTGTGGGAAGAATAGCAGCTATGCCAGAAGTAAGAACACAAGAGCAAGAAACGTACTGGGACTGAGACAGATTTTGACATTGCACAAGTCGTACTTAAATGAGTGCCAAGAGTGACTACTCAGAGGCCAGTAGCCCAAAGATACTTGGCTTCTCTTTTCGCTTTTAATCATTCTGTTCCGGACATGTATAAACAATACCTAATTGTAGGAAAGCTGGGAGGCAATTTTTAAATTCAAGGAGTATGTAAAAGGGCAAAGGAAACTCTGATGTTAATAATGGAGACCAAGACTTAAGAAGAACTATCTGAACAGCCTCAAGGGACTTGACAGCAAATTGACTAACAACTCTCACACAGGAGTATGCTGTGGAGTGAAAGCAGGAGAAAAGTAAAGATTCAAAAAAGATGCTAAAAATAACTATGAAAAAACACTAGACCTAAGTGTGGTAGGTTGGCTCTGGCTGAACACTGGGTGCCCACCAAGTTGCTCTATCACTCCCCTCCTTAACTGGACAGGGGAAAAAATACACTGAAAAGCTCATGGTTTGAGATAAGGACAGGGGAAGATCATTTACCGGTTATTTTGCCAGTTGTCACAGACAAAATAGACTCCTCTTAGAGAAATTAATTTAATTTATTGCCAATTAAGCAGAGTAGGATAATGAGAAACAAAAACCAATCTAAACCCAATTTCCTACACACACCTTCCTTCTGGCCCCTACTTCACTCCAAACTCTTCTACCTCCTCCTTCTCAGTGGCACAGGGGATGGAATGGGGGTTGTGGTCAGTTCCTCACGTGCTGTGTATCCAACTCCTTCCTCCACAGGGGGAGGACTCCTCACACTCTTCCACTGCTCCAGCATGGGATCCCTCCCATGGGAGACAGTCCTCCATGAGCTTCCCCAGCATGAAGAAGGACAGCCTGCCTCACCATGGTCTTCATCATGGGCTGCAGGCAAATCTCTTCTCTGGCATTTGAGCACCTCCTCACCCCTCTTTTCCACTGACCTCGGTGTCTGCAGAGTTATTCTCTCACATATTCTCACTACTGTCCCCTCAGCTGTTGCGCAGATTTGTTTTACCCTTTCTTTAATATGATACCACCGTCACTGATGGGCTTGGCTTTGGCCAGTGACAGGTTCCTCTTGGAGTCAGCTGCAGCTGCCTGTGTCAGACATGGGGACAGGTTCTGGCAGTTTATCAGAGAAGTGACACTTGCAGCCTTCACCCCCCTGGCTACCAAAACCTTGCTGTGTAATCCAAATATAGGAAGGAAAATTAAAAAAAAATTGTGGGCACATGAAATTATAAAACATAAGGAATACTTCAGGTAGCTTTGACTTATGAAATCAGCATTACAGGCTTATCATTTCCCTGTGGAGCTTACAGTGTTATTTTAATTTTAATTGTAGAGTCAAGCTTCAGTATGAACACCACAGCTTTCATTTCTGAGGAAAATTCTCACACTATAGCAAAAAACTGGAGAAAACAAATTGCAATGAATCCAATCTCCTAATTCTAGCAAGGTTAATTTATTATTCCTGAGGGCTGTGGTGGGCTTGTGTGTGTTGAAAATTTACAGTTTTTGATAAAATTTATTGTTGTTCTGGGAGAATTCTTGTGGCTGCATTTTAAATATGGGAATACATCATTATTACAAAATTCTTGAGAGCAAATGATATTTTTAAGAGAGATTTTATCTTTCTTTAGCACATCAGTAATAATTTAACAACTATACTCAGAAAAGAATCTGATCTTTACAGCTTTTTTGCAAAGAAATGAAAAGGAAATTACAGGAGTCAGTGCTGTGTTAGCAGTTTTCAAATCAGGCATATATTTTTACTTAAAATACATTATTACAGACTTCCAAAAAGTGCCTGGAGAGGCATATTTCCTCCTTTGGTTTTGTTAATGATCTGTTACATTTCAGTGGGGGATTCTGTGTTTCAACTCTTCTTTTTAACTCGGAATACATTTGGACACCACCTCTGAACTCCTCAAAAATGAACTCCTTTTCCTACAGTTTCTAAACACACAAATGCAGGAAATTGTTATAATAAATGTTCTATAAACAGCACTGTTTTGATGGATTAACATTTCTGATTCTTCTAACCCTGTACCTATTTTCAGGCAATAATCTAAGTGGAAAAGTAAGGAAATGTTGTGGAATATGCAGCTGGATCAGTAACATCTAAGGAACCAGTTATTTTTTTTAAAGAATCTGAATAAAAGTAAGTGAATTAAGTGCAAAAAACCCCCCATTGCTTATGAGACTAATGTTCTGTAGTGATTCCCCAGTGTCACTGGGTTTCTCTGCACAGAAAAGTATGTGAACAAAACAAGGAAGATGGCCCTTAATCATGAATCTGACAGGCCTGACCTTGTCTGCGTCGTTAATATGGGATCAAGTCCAAGAGAGGATTTCTCAATGCTTTGTTTCGTGCATTGCTATTTCTGGTGTCTCATCATCCATCTAGCAATTAAAAATGCTGTCACTTACAATGCTGCCTAAATCAGTAATTACTTCATTCCATAAAGGTGCTTTAACATTTGCCTATTAAAAAAGAATTATTCAACAGCAACGGAAAGCTTGATGGAAAAACAAACCTATAAATCCAATAGTTGCAGTCAAACACCTTCAGTGTGGTAGTATATTAGCCGTTCTAATAGCAATAAAACTCCTTTCAAGAAGTATTTAATTATATTTTATTAAGCAAGAGTATTCACAGGTGTATTACCACAAGGCAGTTCATAATATTTTTTATGACAATACAATGGATTGCAGCTTGAAAAGGTGAGGTTGTATTCATATGTGATGGACTCATGTATGTTTTCATTGTAAATACTGCTTTTTTGCTAAGGGACAAGGCAATGAACAGGATTTTGAGATATTAATTTTGCCGTATCATGAGAGCTTCCAGAAGTATCTGACATGCCAGTCATCATCACTTTTTTCAGGCTTCCTATTGTGTTTGTTTAATTAAAATAAGGCGTATCTGAATTGCTCAATGGTGTTAAATATCTTACTATGCTCCAAGATTTTCACATTGCGTAAATCATTTCTCCTTTTATTCCAAGTCGTGCCTTCATTTAAACAGAAAAGTTGGTCTGAACTGACAGCTCTGACTGATGACTGCAGATCCTGACCTTCCTTCCTTGCCTCCCACTTCAGCACACCTGCTTTCAGTGACTGATTTCCTGATAGCTGCTGTGAAGAAACCATTGGAGTAAGTGAAGCTGAGCAGATGGGAATGAAAACTGACTTAATAAGATTATTTTGCTGTTCTGTGTACTTTATTAATGTTTGGAGAAAGCTGAAAGCTCAGTTACATAACCTGTGGTTGAAGAGTCTGCTCTGTGTTCAGGTGTGATGGTAAAGAGAAGCGGGGTGCTTTTTTACTTCAGCAAGAACTCTGGGCAATTGCTGAAATTAAAATTTTTATTTGGGGTATTTAAGTTGCAATTTCTATGCTAAATTATACAAAACAAAATCCAAGTAATCCCAGAAGCCCTGTTTATATAGATCGAAACTAGTACAATAAATGCAATCACCTTTTGAGAAGTATGTCCTTCTGTGTAGGAGATTATCTTTTTTTTAGCTGGGAGAGAAGCTTCAATCTACAACAGTAAGTCCAACACTCAGTGCAGTGAATAGCTGGTTGGGATTTTTCCAATTCGGTCAGCATACTTAATTGATAAACTCGCCCACATCCCCGCTTTATTTGCATAAAAAATCAATTGTAAGGCAAAGTCCTGAAATCCTCTCTGGTGCCAGGAATTTATCTGAGAGAGGATACAATAAAAAGTGTTCAAAGTCTGTGCAAATTGAAACATAACCTGGAAAAACATAATCACAAATGATTAAATGAAAAACTCCTTATCTGAGGCAGGACACACAGATGTCATCCTACAGCATCCCATGTCAGGTTGTAAAGAGCTTTTAGCTTATTCTTCTTTACATGGAGTGTTAAAAATGCAGTGCAGAAAAGCCCTGGAACACTTTTTATTATAGGTCTAGCCTTAGAAATAAATCAAAACAGTAGAGGATTAACCCATTGTTTAGAATTCAGTCCAAATTATTCAGGTAAAGACTTAAGATAATATTGTCCTACTTAAAAGAATTAGGATAAAATTATTATAGTAATTTTATCAAGAACAGAAAGCAAATCATAACATTAAAGCTGCAGTTAGAACCACTGAGCAGATCTCTTCTAGCTGGTGCTGTCTGCCAGCTTACTCATTATTATTACTCATCACCTGGTGGAGATGAGTAATAATCAAGGAAATTGTATGAGTAGTGCTGACAATCCAGGACATATTTCAACCATAGCTCAGTGCTGCTGGCCATCAGTCCAGACAGGCAGATGAAAGGGAGGAAAAAAAGAAGAAAAGGATGCAGAGGAGAGGCCCAGCTACAAAGCAAGATATAACAAATTCAATGGGAATTGACTGTACTTCAACACTGTTAGAGTAATATAGGCACACAAGCATGGAGCTTTACAAAACCTTAATTAAACAAAAAATAAATGATTCCTCAGCCTTTACACATAAGCCCTGTGGTTTTGCAGGGAAACAAGATGGCTGCTATGAGCAGAGATATGGGAGGGAAGAGCTGAAAAAAAAAAATTAAGAGGAAAGCAAACTCACAGCAATGTGAAAATGGAAAAGGTCTGATAAGATGATAAAGATAGTCATCTTCTGTTAGTCAAGGTGAAGTCCTCTACAGCTATTCTGAAACCTTGGATTCTTGTCTTCAAAATATTTTGAGTTGGATGGTTAAGTCCTGTCCTGCTCTCTGCTGTTCCACTGTGTGGTGCTTTGGACAGCAAAGGAGTGAAATGAGACAGGCTGAGAGAGAATCTGAACCCTGATGGCCAGCCCGACTCTACAATCCTAACCACCAGACTCCTGCACAAAATGCAAGTACTTTTGCCAAGAGTGCAATACCTATCACCTTAGGTTCATCCCAACCACTAAAAGTGCATCTTCCAGCATCATGAATCCCACTCCTGCAGTCTGTTCTGGAGCCCAAAAACATCAAAATTTCATTTATAATCTGGTCCTATGTCATAATATGAAGAACTGCTTCTCAGACTACTTATGCTTCTTCCTAATTTCTTACCTAAAATTTAAGTAGCTGAAGTTGAGAAGAACTTTATTTCAATTATTAAATAGTTTGAATATTTTAGTTTGAATTTTTTTTGAAGGGTGACCATGTTTTGAATATCCAGTCTTCCAGGTCCACATGCAAGCATTAAACCCATAGTCTAAAATTGGTCTTAGTACATAGAAAATGTCTTTGTTAATTTGAAGCTGGGAGGTGATATGAACTCTGTTCTGATATAACTCAAGGAAATAGGTAAGTACCAGGGAAAAATTAATAAATGTCTCCCTTTTGTCAGGGGAAGTCATGCCTCAGAATTTTCTTTGAGGAAACAAGCGAGAGTGGACATGAGAAACCTGCATATCAGTTACTTTGGTATGAAAAAGTTGTTTAAATCAGCTGTCCACTAAATATTGTTGAAGAAAAGAAAGTGGCAAAGTATGAGAAGGAAAATCCTTAAATGAACAAAGAACTGTGCAAAGATAAGCAACAGACCTCAAGCAGAAGTAATCAGGCCTGTTTGGTTTGATGTCATTCTTTAATTTTTACATCCCTATGAAAATTAGTCATTTCATATAATATGGGGGAATCTGACTGATTCTGGCCCCTGAAATTAAACGGAAGAAAATGAGCTTTCTGTTCCTCAGTTATGTTCCTCTCCTGGATGTTTTGAGTGAAAGAGCATGGTTCTGGGGAACAGAGCAGCAGTTCTAGGGGTTGGCAGGAGAAAGCTGATAGCAAGGTGACCTTTAGAAATGCTTTGTTTGACCCTTTTGTGCACTTGTTCCACTGCAGACAACTTGTTTCTTGATTTTTTAATTTTTTTGTTGTTGTTATTTCAACTCATTACACTTTGGGGCAGTCTGAAGAGTAGTTTGAGTATCCAAAATTATGAGATACAAATATTTAGCAGGATAGGTCTTGTAGGCAGATGTTCTTATTGCTGCTAGCTGTTTGGCACTCCAGTGCTGATTTGTTGTGTAGGTGTACTTTTCATGTATGCAGTGAATAAGGAATCTCCAGCCCCAGAGGCTGTGACAGATATATTCAAACAGTGGATTAATTAAAGGAGTCACAAAGAGTTTCTTCATCAACACAACTGAATGAAAGTTGAGTATCCTCCTTCTTTGAATATCTATTTGAATTTGAATTACAAAACAAGCCACATGAGTATCTTAATAGTGAAGTAATTTTTTTTCATTTTTACAGGTTGTTTTTTTCAAAGGGACACACAATTATAATTATTCAAGAATCTTAAAGTTCTAAGAGTGTGGCTTTTGTGATGAATTTTACATTTGATTTCCTATTTACACTTAGAAAGAGAAGAGAAAAATCCTACAAAAAGGAGTGAAGTATTCAGAAAATATTCTGGCAGCATTCCAATGACCATTAATATTTACAAACAACTCCCACCAATTTGTTTTCCAATCTATTGTTCTATTTTCTACTATTATTTTATCCTTTAAGAGTAAAAAGATCGTTAAAATAGATCCCTCTTCTCTGCAACTACTAGTTCTCTTTCTGTACCCAAATATTAGCTTTCTCTCTTACTAGTAGCCATTTAGTCTATCTTTCCTATCAACTCTCAGCTTTTAGATTTCTTTACACAAAGAAATCTGTGTTTCTCCAAAGTAATTCTTATTTACTGCTCAATAACATGTTTTTCTAATATTTTCCATATCCTATTTTGTATTGTAGTAGCAGTCCCCTTGTTCTCTTTGTCTCCTTGCTGATATATTTTGTTACTTTTTTACACTGACCTCAGCAAATCACTAAGTTCCCACAATCATGCTTCCCTTAGTTTTAATTCCAAAAATAAGTATTGCAGGATTTCTGACCAAGGTAACTGACTGCAATATCAACGCTTGAAATGAAGGGTGCAGATAATACTGCATGGACATTAAAAATGCAATGTGGTGACAGGAGCGTCAGAAGCTTTTTCAGACCCTGGTTACACAAAAATCCTCTGGACTTTTCCCAACAGAATATCTTCTCCCATTTGTCATCCTCTTGCCTTTGAGCTCTCTGTTGCCCAATACTCTGATTCTTAATCTGATCCCAGAAATGTCAAATAAGCATCTGAAGAATATAGAGGGAAAAAAGCACTAAAGAAGGGAGTACCAGTGTGAGGTACATAAGAAAGTACAACATTGGCTCAGTTTTAGGAGAGGCTTGACTATGCTGTAGAAGATCTGATTAAGTTCCAGATTTTTCACCGATTTCTTAATTGTCACTTTCAAGTTGATTAACTCCATACCTTCCTAACGCCCCTAAGTGTTGCAATGCTTTGAATTAAACACGTGTATTTAGAAAGCAGGAGTAGCCTGACTAGCAGTGAGTGTGAGCACTCACTGTCCGTGTGTAGCACTCACAGTTCCTTGCCTGTTTTGAACCACTCCAACCAACTCTAGCACTCTGGATACAGGAGAATCAGGGCTGCTCAGCCTCAGTATTTCTCACTTGGTTATGATACCTTTTTTGTTTTGCGGTATCAACGGAGTCCTAGAATTAGGTGAATGACATTTTTTAGGATGGTTGTAGTGTCTAAATAGTGGCTAAAGGTATCCAAAGTATCTCTAGATTAGCTAAAGGATGAGACATTGTAACTGCTGGCGGGGTGGCCAGGGCTCTTACTTTGTGTCTTCACCAAGGGGAAAAGCAACTGGGATCTTCTGGCCTATGCGAGGGCCTCGTCATAATATTCCTTTTTAGAGTCTTCCATTCCATTTACTTCAATGTTGAAACTGTCTCTTTTCCTTCACAGAGCTGGAACACAAGATCCTCTTCTATTTCTTAGAGCATGTATGACCTAAACTGTTCTTACAACATATAATAATAATAGTTAAAAACAAAACAGAAGAAAAAGCAGTGTAATCCCACTAATTAAAAATAAGTACTGACTGTAATTATTCCTTAAGAAAAAACCCTTAAATGTTACTAGTTTGCACAAACATTGGTTGCACCATGTTTGCACAAAATATTCTTTAATTAGTACAATGCTCCCTAATCCAGAATTGCAGGGTGTGGGCCAAATATTCCACACTGCCCAGGCTGCATATTCTGGACTTTCACCACCTTCAAAACATCATCTTGGCAAATGGTGCAGAATCTGCAATCGTGGTTCAGCTCTTTGGAGGATAGTGGTGAAAATCTCCACTGTTTTGCTGAGGGTTTTTGGTTTTAATTTCAGAGATTTTTCTTTTACATGTTCCATAAACTGCGCCAATGCCTACAGCTAAAGACACAAATAACAACCTGCAACCTTGCACTTTTTAAGGCAGTGCTTAAGCCTTGAAAGTCTTTGAAAAACACAGTAATCATCTGTGTCACAATTTCCAAGTAGGTGGCATCCCTAAGACCTTTTGTATGGAATGACTTTTTCATAAAGGTTCATGAATTTTGTCATTCTACCACAAAGTTTTAAAGAGAAAGTTGCATAAATCAAGGACCACTATTTTACCACTGAGACTGAAAGTCTTCTACCTCCAGCAACAGTGCCACTGATTCTACTTTGTCTTGACTTTTGACAGTCAAAAGTACTTTTGCATAAAATTGACTGATATTTATAAACAAAACCGTCATATTTTGAGGAGGGTCAGAAAACTTTACCGGCTTGACATAACCACTGTGTAAATTTTTCTGTTCCATAATTAGTTATCTGTTACTAACCATGTACATAAACTATAATATTTGTGGTCCCCCAAAATACTTCAATTCATAACCAATGTAAATTATTTTTCTCTGCCTGTTTTAAAATATGTTTTGAGTGCTTGTGGATCATCCAAGAGTTTATGCTATATTAAACAGATGAAACAGTTCAATCCTGTGCACTGCTGACATGACCACCTGTGCTGTTAACAAATACGGGGTTTAAGCTTCAAAGCTAAAAAATAATAATTCCAGTATTGAGAGTACATCAAGCATACAGCATGGCTTAAGCTGCCTTCAAGTCCTGTTTTCAGGACACATGCACTTTCTCCTAAGTCACCACAATAACCTATGATTTTCCAAAATTGATTTACAATATCACAAAGCCTTGAGGCACAGGAGAGAAGCTACCAACCACATCGTGGGGACCCTCAGGAGACAGATTTGAGGTCAATCTTTAGAAGCACATATAAGGAAAACTGCTCCAGTTAAACAGTCGCTAGTGTAAATGAACAAAGAACTATTTGCAAGAGGAAGTATCAGAAAAGACACAAAAATAGCTTGTGCATTATGATTAAGACTCATGACAGGAAAGCCACAAGTAAAAAGTCACATGAAAAATCTACTTACACACACAGTCAAGGAAATCCTTCACTCAGAGTTGATAATTTAGATGTCCGGGCTTAACCACAGAAAGAATATAAGCTTAAACAAAGCAAAAATTGCTTTTAGGGATCAAGGTATACGTAGTGTTGGCTTTCAGTCTGGTGGGCTGAAAGGTACTTTCAGGCAGAAAGTACCCAAATGGCCACAGTGGCGGTTAATAGTTGTGTATCACATTTCTGGAACCAGAGAAGAACAAACCCCCTCTGGTACTTGTAAATGACAGCTAATTAAACCAAAGAAAAGTCTTCTCACTTCAGGAGTCCTTTAAGTGTTAGCAGGACCAGAAATCTTGTTCTACAGGACGTTCCTGATAGCAGAAAAGGTCAAACTTTTCTAGACCCCTAAATTCACATTTGTAGATCACCTTGAAGTTAGTATCTTCTCATGAGGAACTTGTTCTCCGTATTTAGTCACAGACTCACTGAAAACTCACCTGATGGAAGACCCACCCTAGATGGGATTTTCTTTTCTGACTTTGCATAATCTTACAGCTTTGTGCATTGCACAGTTCTACAGCTATCTGCACTCAAACAGCAAGACTATGGCCAACAGAGAAAGACTTGAATGCATTTTTCCAAGCCTTTAGTTTCTGAAAAGTTATGGTCCAATTATGAAGTCAGCCCCACTATGTCTATTGAACTCTCCCAACTAAATTAATTTCTATTGATATTAGCACTGCATGGTTAAGTTCAGTTGTTCTGATTGAACTCCAGATCTATGATGAGCCAGAATTTGTTCCTGGATCTTAGACAAGGGATTTATTCTAAAAGCTTGATATTTTTAATCAGGAAAAAAAAAAAATGCATCTTCCCTCAGTCACAGTGATGTTCTAAGGATTAATTCCTTAAAAGCTCCTGTAACCTTCTGTGAGATCTTTAGAACGGGCATGCTTAATTAATTACTATTATCCTCATACATTGTACTGAAGGCTCAGTGGAGAATTTGTGCTTTTAAAAACAGCTGGTTTCTTTGAAGGGAATAAAATAAGAATGTTGACTTCTAATTCTGAAGTCTGAGGGCTGATAGATGTAAAGAGGCCACAGCACAAAGGATTGGTCTAAGCAGCAAGAGGTAATACACATTATATTATTGTATGTTACAAGCATTTAGATGGTGATGGCCACACATTTTTAATTAAGTGGTGAGACAGTTTACGTCAGATGGTCAGCTTGGATACCATTCCTGCATGATGAGAGTGGCCCTTCAGCAGGTGTACAGCTTACTGACTGCTGCAAGTCAGAACTGAAAAATGAGCTCCTGGGAAGGAAAGGCTTTCCTCAAGGGAGGAGAGCCTTGAAATGTCTCTTTTGTAACAGAAGATCTCCTAGAAAAGCAGTTCAGCATGTACATACAAAAAGGCTTGAGCATTCATTTCTTCTTTTGTGTGTTATTTTAGGCATTCCTCATCAAACACCAGGTTGTTGATGTCAGCCCTTGATCTCTTCCTTCTTCTTGATCATTACAACCAAGCCCCTTTTTATTCCTTGATCAGTTTCCAGCTAGATATGTTCCCTAATACAGCAAACCTGAAGCAGTACAAACAGAGGGATTAAATAGAATGGTCAAAGTGTAGGAGTTCCCTAATTATTTTAAATGCATATTTATGCCAAATATCTAAACATGGCATGTGGCAGCTAGACGGGCAAGTTAACCCCATCCTCATAGTTAAGTTTGCAACATAATCCAGACACTAGTGGGGCTTCTTTAGCATCAAACAGAATGAATAAGGAGTTCCTAGAAATTTCCTGGAAGGAAACCCATTTTCTAAAATCCATGTTTAATGGCTTCATCACTTACTATTAATTAAAATGTAGTTTTTATCACAGTTCATATAAAGGGCAGCATTTTATTGCTGAGCTGTGGATCAGATCTAGAAGGAGATTTGAATCCAAAGTATCTCACCCAGGGAAAAACAAAAAAAAACCCTCACCTGTATAGTTGTAGATGATTGAAGGATCATTTTCACAAGGCCAAACTCCTGCTCATGGTGCCATGGTTAATCTCCCAGCTCAAATTGCTCAGTCCAAGTACGCTGGAGTTCAGGATTCAACTGACTCCGCAATAATTTATCAGGTGAAATACAGCTGCTTAACAGAGGCAAAGTTTGATTTAGTAAAAATGAGAGTCCCCAAAACTCTTATAACTCTTATCTGAAAGTAAGAGCATTTACAGGAAAAAAAAAAAAAAAAGAAAAGAAAACCTAAAGTGAAATAAGTAAGAATATAAAGCAAAGCAATTTATAAGACTACTAAGAAAAAAACACTGAAAGAGAGGGTAGGACTGAGTTGCTAATGGTCTGTATTACAGTGTCATTTAAGCCTAATTATTACTGGTAACACTCCCAACCTCCTTACCAACAGTTGCATGATTCCAGATGAGAAATATTTTATTCTCATCCATGGCTTTGAAGGAATACACAGGATTAAGCAGATGCAGAAGAGATGTGGGTAGCTAATACTATGTAATCACACACCACTGCACTGCTTGATCATGAAGGGTATGGCTCAATATTTGTTTGCTGGCAACAAGCAGAGGAATTCATAAGCAGATCACACTGCATCTAGTGCATCCTGCGCCTTGTTTTTCCCACACAAGCATTAGGCATGTGAAACTGTCTTAGGTTTAAACAGGGAGAGGTTGCCACTATGAATCTGCAGTACCTTCTCACTGTGGTTGGAGTCTTACATTTGTATGTACAAAGTGTGTTCCTGGGTCACATTGTGGAGTGCGTAAGACAGTGGCAAGTTGAAGTCAGATACAAGTCATAGGACAATTTCCTAATACCTGAAGTGAATTCCTACTCCCTTTCTTTAGTGTAACACCTTTAGATGGACCAAGTAAATAGACATTCACTTGAGCTGAATGAAGGTCCACAAGGGAAACTTTTCACAGGAGTGTTACCTGAAAAGGGTATGTCAGATCCAACTTCCTCCTTAAACCAAGATTTTCATCAGCTGCAGCTGTCATTAGCTGTGCTTTGAAAATCTCAAAGGGCAGATTCTCCAGTCTTCCAATGCTGCATTATCCTGCACCCACCAGATAAAGAAGCTTTTTCTATTGTTCAAAACTGTTCAGCCTCTGGCTCTCTTCTCTTCTCATAGATCTGTCATTATTGAGAAGATTTTGGTTTTCACTATACAATTTCCTCTCAAGTAGTTTTAGACTGCTGTTACATTGCCCCTTAGTCTCTAAAAACACATTTACCAAGAAGTTTTAGTGGTCAAAGCTAATACAATTTCATACTACTAAGAAAGTTCATGAAATTTCATAGTATAAAACTTAATTGTTAGTTCTATAGTTAGGGATTGAGATTTTCCTAACATAGACTTGTCTGGATTCTCTAACATCTATACTAGAACATTTTCACCAACAGAATCTAAAGATTTCTTGGATTGTTTGCACAAACTAACTTCTTTTCCCACTAAAAACCTTGCATACTAAGGCTGTCAACTGTTTACTGCTTGTGCTACTACAATGAGTGCAGGGGAGCCATGAAACCAGTCAGAGCTTTAGGGAAACAGATTTCCTGTTTCTAACTCTCTTCCTTTCTCTTAGGATTTTGAGGAAAGTTCCCATATCTTACAGCATGTTTGCCACTTTGTGGGTAGTGAACTGTGACTACACATTTTTTTCAGTTCCTGTAAGAGGCACGTAGTTGCTGGCTGATTTTGCCTCCACGTGTTTTCATAATGTCATCACCATTCATTCCTCTCTGTTTCATGTACCACCTCAGCCCTCTGCTGTGAATTTGTCCTATCTTAGAGTGAACCCTCTGTCAAAAAATGATAATCCTTCACCGGTGGCCTTGCACTGGATTGCTTCAAAACTGGCATCTAACCAAGACCATGTCATCTCCAAATGCCACTGGACTTTCACTTCGGTGCTAATTCAGCAGCCTACATTTGAAGACACATTTTAATGAAAATCAAATATGTTTTAGTGAAGCCCAGATTAATGTGACTGTCCCCTAGAACAGTCACATTAAATTTTGCATCTTGCAATGTGCTGGGGGCTGGGTGGTTGGCTAATCACTGTTCAGCCTCACCAGGGTGTCCAGCTTCAACCAGGACTTCCTAGTCCAGAGCCCAAACTTCTGGTGCCAGAACTTACAGCAAATCTCCAAACTCCCTCCCTTTGCTGTGTGACTGGTGCTCCTCCACCTTTTTGAGTGGGATGACACTAAACATATTGCTACATGAAGAAAAAGTAGGTATTATTAAATTTTACAGAGGTACAGAGAACATGCTGTCTGTGCCTTTCTTTTATCTCGGGTCAGAAGAAACTAACCCAGCAAGGAGAACCTAAAAGAAATACTTTTTAATATTTAACTAAGCTTATCGGGAATAGTGGATCTGGTAAGCAATAATGTGTACTTCTAATATTGCCTGTAACAACATACATAATTACATAATCCTTATTAATCATATAAATGGAAGCATATAAAGCTATATATAAATATAAAATGTATTTTGAGTCTTTAAAATAAAATAAACATTAAAAGCTGTATATAAATGTAAAATATATTTTATTACATGAAATAAAATAAAAATAAAAGCAAAAATAATAAAACTTGAATTTTAATTCAATTTTAATTCTTATAAGTGAGACCATTTATGTGGAAAAAACCAATTTGCAATCTATTATTGAATAATTTATAACAATATCATTATGTTTGTATTTGCCATGTAAGGGGTGTGAATTCTATTTTATGTTCATCAAAAACCAAAAAGAAAGATAATTGGTTTATTATTATTTGTCAAGAACTACACATATGGTAGAGAATTCTGAAAATTTTTTGACAGGATACTAAGGGTGTAATATTTTTGGTCAAAACTGTGTATTAAGAAATACATAAAATACATTTTTCATTATTGAAGTGAATGATTAAATATATATAGAATTCGAATTTATATATATAATTCAAATATCTGTATACCAAACATGTAAAAAATTTACTAAGGCAGAAATGAGCATGAAGTTCTGCCAGAAAAAGTCAGGCTGAGAGCAGGACACCAGCAAGATCAGCAGCCTGGAGCTGTTCACCTACTTGATAGCAAACTGGAGAGCTTTTATTTTTTAGCATCAGCATTTTCCCAGTGTTCTGCTACAGCAGAAAATTATCAGCTGCTGTAACATGTCCTTTAAATTATTAATCCAATGTACTGTTTTCTTTACAAAGTGACACAATTAGAGTATGCAAACGTTTGACTTTAGATATCTTGTTTGCCATAGTGGAACACGGCCAGAAAGATCCCCTTGCATTAAGGAGGACAGAGCTGATTATGTGCTGCTACATATGCTGAAATACTCTAAAGCAAAGATTAGGTGAATTATTTAATATCAAATGTGTGAGGCTAAAGAACTCAATTCTTCAGTTCCCCAAGCACGACAAATTTACCTCTGCCATTAGCAAAGGCTGTTCCCAGACCCAGAGATGTGTCCATGAATTTTTCGTTGGCTGTGGTGGGTCACAGCAGTAAGCACAGTTTGCAGGGAACTGTGGGGAATGTAATTGTTTACTGCTGAGTCAGATGTTTTGAAATGTGTAATCCAGCAATTGCACAAGTAGGCCTTATTCTAAAACAAGTATTTTTTTAAAGGAACACTGTCTGAAATTTTCAACAAAATGGAACTGTGGTTATTATTTTAAAGAAAACATGATACATTTCTGCTGTGGTCTTTAAGGCAGCTGGCTATCAGTGAAGCACTTGGTACAAACATGTTTTAGTAAGTCTCTAGCTGTGCCTCTAGGAGTGGCACAGAACTGCCAGCAACCAGCTGCATTCCGTGGAGTGCTGCTGAGAACAGCGTGTCAATATTTGTATAAACAGTTTGTCCTTGTTGTTTTACTGAGGGGAAAAAATTGTGCAGTTTCCAACTGTGTCTAAATTTGAGCCTTCCTGCATCTTGAAGAGTAATCACATTTTTGAGTTAAGAAGGAAGTGGCTTCTAATCACTGAGTGATCAGGGGAAGGACCTGTGCTCTAGTAATGTGCCTGGGTTTGCTGAGCCGTAGCTGTGGGAAATGCGGGATACCAGGATAACCACTCCTCTGAAGCACTATCCATGAGACCATGTGATAGCAAGAATTAACTACAAAGAACTTAAACCCTCTTATATCCACCTATAGTGTAATACATTTCTCAAGTTCACTGTTGCATTTAGTTACAGAGAATGAGGGAGAAAACAACTGAGTGTTCTGTGACTGTGTTCATAACTTATACATGAGCATGTGAAGGATCATTAAATACCTTCTGCTACTCTTGCAGCTTCATCATGGAAGCAACCCCACTGATATTCTTGTTCCTTAACAGTTAAGGCCACAGAAGGATATTCCACACTGATATAGAGCAGATTTGGAATAAATTCCCTGGAGTGAGTAAAATAATACAGCGTAGCAGTAGTTCAAAGGTCCAGACCAGAATCCCATTTTTTCTATTTTAGAAAAGCACTGCTATTTTTTCCTTCTGTATCTTTTCAGACATCACTTTTCTGACTTGGATGGGTTTTTTTCATTACAGGTCACAGGAACACTTCTTTTCAATTTTTTTTTTTTTTTTTTGTTTTGCTTTGTGTAGGACTGCTTTCAAATATTACAAATGAAATGACAAAGCATAAGAACCACAGCAGCCTTGGTCTCAGTCTTGAGAAAGCATCTAAAAAACCCCTAACAATAATATATACTCTTCCCCAAGCTTTGTGTTCCCCTGGAAAAGTTCCATATTCCGCCCTCCTAAAGAGAAAACCCGAACTTTCCATGTCTTTTTGATCCACGTGGTTTGGGTCTTTAGCAGGGAATGTTGTGGAAATGCCAAAAAATCAGTGAGAACTGAGAGGCTGCTGGTTGTGCTGGACAGAGGACTCTGGACAGCAAAAGGCTGAGTGGCTGCAAGTCGGAGGGAATGAAAGGAAGCACAGTTACATGCATCTTGCCACGTTGACAGAGAGAAGCAGCTCCACGAAGCAGCATTCTGTTAACTGGAAGGTCAGCATCCCATACAGATAACAGCAAACCAAACCTGGAGAGTTCCTTTGCAGCTGGAAATGGGTTTGGGGGTTTGGTGTTTTGAAGTGGGTTTTTTGGGGATTTGTTTCATTTTTCACCAAATCCTCTACATCACTTATATAATGCAGCAGAAGAAAAATTCACAAGGCATAGAATGCAAATTCATTCAATTCAACTTGGTAACTTAAAGGGGTAAAAAAAAATAACCTTACACTCTCCAATTTTTGTTACTCCTAAGGAAGGTTTCAAAACTGTGGTCCAGTAAGAATTAAAAGGCTAAATTCAGAAACTGTTACCTGAAACATGAAAATTAAAATGTTCCCAAGCAGTTTATTCAAAAGAAAACATTATAACAAGCCTGTCTGTCAATTATTACAATATCATCAAAGTTACAGAATTACTTTGAAGACAAGCACAAATATACATTTTTCATTTAAAAAGCAGACTGATAAGAAATGCAATTCTCACAGAAATTATCTATGTTTTCCAGGAACTTCTAATTACTTCAATGACTTTCATGGTACACATCTATGCAAACACATCAGAAGTGAGCTGAGACTAAGTATTAGCCTGTATTAATTTATATCCAGTTTCTATACAAGTAGAACATTAAAACTTACTAAAAATCATACACATACATCATTTAAACATAGTTCATAAGGTTTTTTGTAATTTTTATGGTGTTTGTAGTAACAAAATACAGCAGTTCCTCAAAATAAAAACATCAGGGCAACTGTGTTTCTCTGAGTAAAAGCCATGTAGCCTCTCTCAAAAATACTTAGAGACCTAACCATTAAATTATATTGCTAGTAGAAGACATAGCCACTGCTCAGGTGAAGAATTAGTATGAAAAATTAAGACAAGTAGCATTTGAAATTATGATTTTTACAAAGCATCTTGTCAACTAGAAAATACTAATGAGAAGGAACAGCCAGAGATGTTGTTTAGTCCACTAAAGACAATTACCCCAATACATTCCTTTTTAGAGAGCAATCTCCAACAGTTGTGCATAACAGGCAAAAATACTTTAGAAGCAGCGTTCACTGATAAAGAGAATCACCATCAAGGCAACAGATAATCATCAGTGGGAAATGGAAGTCCTCTACTTTGTTTAGAGCCTCCAAGAATCAAGGTCAGTATGCATTCAACATTTATAAATATTTTTAAGCCTTCCTGAAAACACGGATGGATGCCAGCCATGAATGAATGGCTATGGACACCAGCCATGTCCATGACAGTGATCATGACTACGTTACTCAGACTTACTGAAATCCACATAAGTTTTAGAAGAGTGGGGTAGAAGTGCATTCTGACTTTGAAAAATGTGCAGCGGTGTGTTTTTTCAGTGACAGCAGTGAACCATCAACACGGGACATAAATTTGTCTATTCCTACAGGGAAAGGGAAAGATGAGCACCTTTCAGAACCACTTCAAGTGTCCCCAGATAACTCGAAGGAAAGGCCACTGTATTGGAATGAAGTAAGGGCCTTCTGACCATCCCTGGGCACCAACTGCTGCAGTCAGAGGCATGTTCCTGTGCTCAAAAGCAAACACCAATAAACTTTATCTTATCTCTGTTAATCCTTATACCCCTTTCTTATAACGTAAACACATCTCAAACTCAGGTAATGGATCTGAAGGTTCAGTAAGATAAAAAGAGTAAAAAGATAATTTTAAAAAGATGAATGGAGAAAAAGGGGGAAAAAAGGGATAAAAAAGATAATTTGCACAGCCAACAAAGAAGAAGGTGTCTTGATATTTTGGGAGCCAGTCGCTAAAAAGAGGTGTAGCAGGAACAAGTTGTAGGCAGGGTCTCCGCAGTACAAAATGTTCCAAATGGTTTGCAGTTTTTATAGAAATACCTGATGAGTTTCCTGAAAGGAAATTCTCAACAGATTGGACTAATACCAATAAACCTTGACATAAAAAAGGCTAAATCAGCTCAAACGGAGATTTGTCTTCCCAGAAATCTATTGTGCTGGAGATAAATCAATGAGAGCTTGAGAGGCTGTCCACATCCACTTCTGTCAATATTGGTCTGAGAAACCAGATTGCCTTGTTCTTCTCTCTAACAGAAGGATTTAGAAATCATGCTTCAGGAGTACAGGATATTAACTTACTCCTGCTGATGATTGATTTGGCCATGGGCAATGTAGGCAGCTGCTTAGAAAAGCAGACAGAGGAACAATTCCCCAAATATCTGTACTTCTCCTCTGCCATAGTTTATGATACTGGAGCCTTACAAGGGTGTTTTGTCTTTCTGTGGTGAGAGAGCTGGGGAGAGGGGGAAGAGGAGCTCCTTCCAGCACCAGACATCAGACACCATCCTTTATTTCCCTGTCTCCTGGGAGTGAGCAGAAGCAGTAAGTCCAGATCGAGACATTTTCCCACCACCTTCCTCTTCCCTCCTAGTAGGGGGAATTGCTCAGCCCCAGCCAACCTCTACCCACCTCCCAGTTCTATTTCTGGGAGTAGCAAAATTCAGTATTAGTTCCAAGGCTTGCCCTGTTTTTATTGCATATATTTAAATGGGGAATTTCTGTGCCAGGTAAGGCTAGAGTCAAGGAAAACATTGTAAGAAAACCTGAAGGAAAAATGTGACCCAGAACAAATAAAGATTAATCCTGTGGTTCAAGGTTTAATGTCAGTATTTTTCCTATGAAATGCTTTATAGAACATATAAAAGTGAAGATACATCACAGCATGAGATGAGGACAATATAATCTTATTTTCTCTGAAATCTCCCCTAGAGGCTTGCATTACCCTAAGTGTAGCTTCAGACTTTTCATTTAATTTCAGGTTTCCATTACAAAACATAGCTCTTCTCTTCTTTGGGAGACTACTTCTAAAACTCATTCTAACAGAAAACTTCGTTTATAAATGTATTTACAATAGATGTGCTTTTGTGTGTCTGTTTCAGTACTTTTCCAAACAAGTGAAAAAACTTGGCTTGGGGATTTCACTAGTTCCTTCCAGTCTGCATACAGAATTTGCTTTCCCATCTCTTTCTATCTTTTTATGAACTGTGTGATTTTACATTAACAGTTTGGGGTTTTTTTTAATTTTAGGGCTTCAGTCATATATGTTGTAAAGTCCAGTAAAATTCTTATTTCAGCTTTAAAAAATACTAACAAACACCTTTTTTGGTTTTGCTTCAAATCTCACCTCTAAGGAAAAAACCCTGAGGCAAAATGGGGAAATAAAAAGGGTCTGTAGGAAAGAAAGAGAGAGAGAAACTTTATGAGTTTGGGGATGGGGGGTATGGTGGTGGGCTGTGGCTTGAGGTGTGGTCATACATTCACTTCATATTATTCAGACATAAACCCTGGAAGTCCTTAGGGAGACCTGCATGGTGTATCCTGCCAAGAATTTAGTCATATATAATCTTTGTCCTCATCATTGTCCCTGGCTGGGAGGGCCTCGCACTGAGTACATCTGAACAAACCACTAGGAGGAAGTGGAGAACCCATAACCGGGATGGTGATGGAATCCCAAATTCTGCTGCTGCTGCTGCTGCTGCTGCATTGGATCTCTCTAGTGGAATACATGCTGCAGAGCTGGCTTTCCTATTCTGACTGCCTAACAAACCACACCAAAATACTGGCCTTGATTGTTATTCTGTGGTCCTGTGAAGTGGTGTACAAAAAAAAGAAGATAACACATTTCCCAGTGCTCTTTTTTTCAATACCTATTGTGAGTTTACTCTAAACTCCTTGAATTCCTCTACAGCACAATCTGGCAGAGGAGTAATTCTTCTGAGATTGAAGGTAGGGTTTCTAGACTGCCAGAACATCATGTAATTTGACTTACATTTTTAGAATTTTCTCTATCTGGACACAGATAAACATCAAAACCACAGGATCAGACTGAGCTCAGTTCTCTGTTAATGACATATTTTTGCTGGTTACTTGAATGTTCAAATCATTTGAATGCCCATCAACAATGGTCCAGCAAAAATGGGATGGGATTGCTGTGGTTTGAGTAACTGAGATAAACAGGAGGTGGTCAGCACTCTGTCATCCATTTATGGGTATAATCTAAAACTCTTATCTTTCCTTGTTCTCCTTCTTCTTAAGAGAAACCCACATACGTGGGGCTGCTGAGGGACCCACACCCTGCAGAGGATGGACTGACTCATTCTCTATCTTATTTCCTTTTTACACTGCTCTTCAGCTTCATGTTAGCTGGATGCTCGTAAGCACCAGGTCCCCCATTTCAGATCCAGAATCAGTGCAGGGCTTCAGGAAGCCTCTTGTCCAGACCTGCTTTATCTTTGGATCCCTCCACTCCTGGTGTAATGCCATGAAATTAAGGGTCAGAAGCTGAGGAAAATATATAGAAAAGGAAACAATGCATACAAAATTAGAACAAAGTGGTAAGTGCACTTCTACTGCATCTAAGCACTTGTGAAGAAACAGTACAGCAAAAAGTTCTGGTTTGTGGGAGCAGCATGCGAGGCTGTGCAGAGAAGATGTACAGAAATGTACTTTATAAACACTGCCAATGGAGTTACTGAAAGCTTTTTTGGAAGCAAGGCATGCATTTATGCTCAAAAATTTCTTGCTGATCTGTTAGTTGCCATCAGAGTAAGGAACCGGCTCTGAGTTTTTGGGGACCCTGGCATATATCACTAACCTTGGTGTTACCATAGCACTTAAGTACACCAAGTAGGCATCAGGCCTTTTTCTGTGTAGAGCTGAGCAGAAATGCAGCACAAGCCAGTCTAGCACTGGAAATCTAGTGCTAAACTATGAATATAATTTCTGACTGGATAACACAAGACGTAAGACTCCCCCGAAATTGTTTGAACAGCTCCACTACTACAAAACTCCCTCTGCAAGCTCTTTGTAATTATCAATTAGTGAAACAATAAGAGATGGAGGGGAAGGAAGATCAGGAACAATAAAATGAGCACATCTCCCTAAATATGAGGAGGTTTCAGCCCAAGACCTGTGTTTTCTATCACCACGTAAGAAATGTTCTAGTTTTTGTTAAATGCTCAACAAAAGAAGGAAACAGGTAATAGTTAAAGTTAAAGTAGCTTAAAGTAATTAAACAATTTCCTTACCTTAATAGCTGTTTTCAAGTCTTGAATACATCCTTAAAAAAACAAAACACCCTAGGAATTTCTGAAGTAAAGGTCCATTCATGTCTCCTAGGGTAATAAGGCTCACACAAATTTATATGCTCCTATTGCAAAAAACACACAGGATAAGTTTCAGATCACCTACTTTGGTGCCAGTGAGAAACCTGAAGAACAATTAAGAATCTTGGGATGAATTAAGAGAATTCTGGTATTCACTGTCCAGCATGGTGTAACCCTGAATGTGGTCAGGTTCAGAGTTATGTTTTATACCATAAGGTCCTTCAAATAATCTTGATCAGAGCAGCCACAAATAATTCCACCTAACTCTCATCCTCAGTCAGACTTTAAAAGATCAGTTTAACTCTCCAAAAAGAGAGGAGAGCATCCTTATTCTGATTTTACCAATTGGCAAGTACTAGATATAAAGAAAAAACATGTGCATTCTAGAGTACCTGTTCACTACAGAGAGCTGAACCACTAGCCTACAGAGCCATCTTCCTTTATGATCTCTTTCTTAGCATTTTCTGTTTTAGCTAGAAAAGTCTAAGCTAAATTTCACACTCGACATCTCTTTGGAGAGTTCAGGTGCTCTCCTGGAGGTGACAGGCTCCTACCACTGATTGCACCAGGAACTTTGCTGCCCAGCTTGAGCACTCTGGCTCAGCTCACAGGTCCAGGTCAGCCCTACTACACAGGAGGGTGGCTAACCCAGATGGTCAGAGTCATTCTGAATGGTCATTTTGAATCTGGACAAAATCAGCAACTGCATTCTGAAGTAACTAGGAACTCCTCAGTTAATTTGCACTAATTTAATGCACACCTTTTTTTGGTGGTTTTTGTTTTTTTGTTTTTTTGGTTTTTTTTTTTTTTTGCTTTTTGGGTTTGTTGTTGCTGTTGTTGTTCTTTTGTTTTTGGTGGTGGCTTTTTTTATACCGTTTTGTTCACTCTGGACTCCCCTTTGAGTCTTGGAATCCTGTCAAAAGCAATGAATGACCACATACTTGGAGACTCTAGAAAATAATCCTCAACCTAAAAAAAGTTTCTCCAATCCTTGTAATTTTAAAGTAAGTAAAGAGGTATGTTTTAATCTGGAATACATTAAGTCATATGGTACAGTATTTCAGTGTACCATTCAGAAAGGAAAGAGAAACAATCATGAGGATCTTTGTAGATCACCAAAAAGATTATTTGAGGAAGAAGAAGTCACTGAGCAAGCTAAATTCTGTAAAGGCACACTAGGATTCATGTGAATGAGAAGAGAAATTAAATGTAATAGTACATAGGACTTCAAAAGCTTGAAGTCCTTTTGAGGCTTCAAAAGTTTCAAAAGTTGCATTCTGTCTCTCTGCATCAAATATGCTGGATTTAGTTTGCCATAACAGTGTCTGATAGGGGACTATTTTGGTTATGATTTCCAGAGCCTTCATATAGAACACCTTACGGTGCTAAACTACCACTACAGTCGGAACATTTTCATAAGATCTAATAGAAACCTTCCCTCTCCTAAATTATGACTTTTTCTTTCCTGACCTGAGCATTTGATTTCCATTCTCTTGAAAATGCATATTGGGTTTTTTTAAGTTATTATGAACATTTTCACACTTCATTCTCTTGTTAGTTTATTTTTCAAACTTAAAAAAAAATACATTTTTTTTAAATTTTCACTATTACTGTTATTTGCATAAGCTCATTTATTTCTGATGCCTAATGCAACTTGTCTTTCATTTGTTACTTAAACACCATAACCCCCTTGCATATTCTTTATCAATTAATAATGGAAAAATACATCTGAGCTGTCAAAACTATTATAAATAAAAAAAAAATTATGGTCATACACACAGATTTCATATCTTATACTAGATGAATACTTTAAAAAAATTCTATGTATTTTTTGCAAAAATTAGGTCATAGCAGAGGTCAGTTGCCCATTACATTCACCTGGTGTTTATTTACAAAGTAGTAATGTGGATGTACACAACATTTTTGTCTAGAATGCATCTCACATTTTCAATAAGAAAATGTGTAACAAGGAGAAAGAAGACTTTTGCCTCCATCATGAGCTTCTGCATTTGGCTCTAAGAGGCTTCTCTAAGAATATGATGAAACTGAGCATCTTCTCTTGTATTATGAAGCTCCTCTTGTATTTCAGCCATGTAGTGTTATTTCCAGGAAGAACTCTCCTTGACGATGTTTACCTGGATATTATCAGTTACAAGTCCTTTCAGATGTGCCTGTTATGACAGATCTGTAACTCTAAGACAGGCATCATATTCAGAAGATGTCTGTATGTCACTTTCTTCTTGCCCTTAGTATATGTGGAGAAAAGAGGCTTTCAACATTTTCCTCCTCCTAGAGATTTGTCTCTTTTTTTTTTTCCATATGATTTCCATGTACACCCACACAGACTCAAAGCAATTCAGAACTCAGCCTGTAGTAAAACAGAGGTTTTTCTATTGTGGATCGTAATTCAGTGTAGTCAGACACACAGTAACCAATTTTGTTTGCCTGTGAAATTAATTTATATTTTTTTTTCTGCTAGAGAAAGCAGTTCTGTATTATTTCCATTGGTCTGGATTTTTGGGTTGGGGTTTGGTTTTGGATTTTTTTTTTTCTTTTTCATTCTGAGAGGTGTGAGTTCTGAAAAAATGTTTTATGATTCAGACTGAAAGATAATGAAGCAGGTAGAATTTATCCCAGAGATGGACTTCCTTCCAATTAGATATAACATTTGACATAAAACTGTCCTTGTAAAAGTGACATCCAGCTGAATGGTTTAACTATACAATTAATCTAGTAAAGGGACATTAAATGTGTTATCTTGCATGAAAAATAGGGAAAAAACCCAACCACCCTACACACAAAGGATGTCTTGTCAACACAGAGATGAATGTGGCTGTCAACACAGGGACATTCCCTGTCTCCCTTTGCCCTTGATCACCATATCAATTCGTGTTCATGGATCAACCACTGGACTATTTTAGTGAAATATGTGATTTTATCAATAAAATTAGTACATCTTCTCATTTCTATTACAGTGTGTTATTTTAATTATCACTGGCTCTGGCCATTGTACAATTTCTGTCTATTTTCCAAATTTTTTTTGGAGTATTCATGAGGTTCACATGGACCTTTTGCCCAGCAGGTCTTGGAGTTTATCAGGATGTCTCCAGCGTGGCTGCCACCAACCACTGCAGGCAGCCTCCAGTAACTTCTGCAGGCAACTACCAGTAACAAGTCAGACGTGCTCATGCACTGAAGTCTGGAAAAGCTCCTAACTTCAAGATCTTTACATAGTGTTTTCCCAAAATGAGAAGCTGACCTTTGACTCTTGGAGTCCTTCTGGACATTGCTGACATTGTCAGTTGTCCAACAACTTCAAGAAAATCAGTTCAGCATTTTGCACCAGCTACTTGCATGGGAGCAGGACACTATTCAAATTCTCCCTGGAGAACTGCTGAGCTTAGAACAGTAAAAAAAAATAGGAGGGTTCTGAGGCAAAGGATTTGTTTCTTATGAGAACCATGCTCAGAAGAATTTTTTGTGATAATATAAGTGAGACAAAAAGATTTTAGTATTCTCACTGAAGGTTTTTGGCAGCAAAAAATGAGACCTCTGTACTGCATACTTCAAGTGTGAGAAAAAACTGAACTCTGGAAGTGCCTATCATTTTTCATTGTCTTTAAAAGGGACTGAAGGTGACTTGTCCAGATGTAGGCTTGTACACTGTAGGTATCTGCAGACAGTTGCAACTCATGTCAAAAAATACATTTCAAGATTGTAACAGCAGTGACAGAATAAAGTTTTATCAACAATTCGTTACTTTAATTAATTATAAATAAAAAGTACACAACATGAAAGTCAGCAATAAATTATTACATATACACAAAAACTGCAAAACCTCTCAGTTTTATCAGTAAATTACACATTTGGCATGGAAACCGGTATGTTAGTCCCTGGCCTGCTGGGTAAGCGTACAACAGTATGGTTTGGACAACGGGGTGGGCTGAAAGGGAAGAGAGAAAAGAAGAGATGAATTAAAGAGGGGGAGAGAGAGGGAGAGAGAGGGAGAGAGAGAGAATTTACTTTCTACTATTGACTAATTTATTGCAATCTCACATGTGTGTATTTGCCATGTAAGACATGTGAATTCTATTTTATGTTCATCAAGAACCAAAAAGATAATTGATTTATTATTGTTTGTCAGTAAGTACACATCATAGAGAATTCTGAGATTTTTTTTGACAGGCTACTACATGTGCAGTATTTTTGGTCAAAATCATATATTTAGAAATACTTATATGTTGCAGAACAGAATGGGTTAAACATGAACAGCACGGCTAACTTGTAAAAAATGGTACAGCAGGAGCTATGAGAAAGATGCAGATAGAACAAACTGCAAAAATCACATCCTTTTGCATAGAACAGAACACCCTGGTGAAGATTGTAGAACACCCTTGTGAAGATTGTAGAACATCCTGCAGCAAGATAAGCAAGTATGCAAAAGAAAAAGTAAAATTATAGCTTGCTATGCATTAGCTAGCACGTCAACAGAACAAACAGAAATTGTTATATGGAAGCTTAAACAGTATAAATATCTGTGCCTCTTTTTAATGAAGGTCCTTGTGTCATCGATGCTTGGTCCATATGTTTCAGTCACCGTCACTTATAGTACATTTTTCATTATTGAAGTGAATGAGTAAACATAAATAGAATTCAAATTTATATACACCTTTTCTGGGTTGAAGAGATTTACAGTTTATATGACATGCACATATAAACCTCCCACAATGCAGCTTGAGGCCATTTTCTCTTTTTCTGACACTTTTTACATGGGAGCAGAGACTGACCTCCACCTGGCTAGAAACTCCTTTCAGGGAGTTGTAGAGAGTGTTAAAGTCCCTCCTGAGCCTCTTTTTCTCAAGAATAAACACCCCCAGCTCCCTCAGCTGCTCCTCAGTAGACTTGTGCCTCAGACTCTTCCCCAGCTCTGTTGCCCTTCTCCGGCAAGACAGTTTTACAATTTACCCTTACTGTGTAGGATCATATTTCCCAAGAGGATGCTACAGGGAAGATGCTGAGCAGGTGGTTGATAAGAGCCTTGAGCAAAAAATGCTGGTTGTGGATACTGACCACAGGCAGGCCAATAATTTCAACAGAGTACAAGGGAGCTCATCATTGCCTATTCCCTTCTGAACACAGGACTTTCCAAGTGTTAACCGTGAGAATTCTCCATAAACAAAAAAATATAAACTGATGGAAAAAATAGGAAAATAGGCTGCTTTGCTTTTTGCTTGATAGTACTTAGGGTTTCAGCAGGAATGGAAGGGAGCTGCCAGATGCCCACAGAGCATTGAAAGACCACTTTGCTGAACAAGTTTTGTGTTCCTGTGGCACACAGATATTGTCTTCCATGCACATGGATCAGGATAGATTACTGTAAAATAAGCAGGATGCTGCAGCCATCTGAACAGAAGTGCCTTCTTGAATGCATGTCAGCTCCAGAACATGTGACTCACGCCTATAGGAACTGAGAACAATTGTCACAGTCCAGCTCAAGTCTATTAATAAAGTGTCACAGCTTTCAAACCAAACAGGTTGTAGGCAATCTGCCTTTAGTTGTGCCAAGTTCATCTGGCAAGCCAAGTGTATGAGTTGTTCAGGGAATGTCATAAACACACCAAAATCTTGTTTGGGACTGTCCTAAGACATACAAGCACAGAGAACCCACTTCCAGGAAAATTGCCAGGCATTCTTGAGTTTACTAATATAGCTGACGCCTATAAATTCAACATATAACTGAGGGTGAGGGGCAAATACTGAGTAAGAAGACATGTTTCTTTGTGTCACATGCCACAAGACAATCCATGAGAGCAGGTCACATGGAAAAGCAACATGCATTGCTGAACCATGTCTGTAAGGGACGGTTTAACTGCCAAGTGGAAATCTGAACCGAGTATGGGATTAAATACATACATCTGAGAATTTTGATCACAAACACAGTAGTGCAGCCCTGCAGCATCCATGCTTCAGAGAGATTTAAAAACTGAGCAGGTACAAATGAAATATAAGACCCAGGCAGAGCACCACACTGAAGCACGAGGCATGCCTGCTTAGCCAGCAGGACCGTGACAGGTATGTGAGCTGGAATCACACAGGGCAGTGCCTGGCACCCGGCCATCACCTCAACTCAGAGGTGACTTTTCATCAGGGTGCCTCTGGAGCAGTAGAGGGCACGCAGATAAATAGCCTGACAGAGTTGTGTGAAATATCAGTAACACTCAGTGTTACTTGTCAGCTGGACAGCACGTTAAAATAAGAGACAGGCACTGAAGTGACTTCTGAAGAAAATGCCACCCTGCATCCCATCAAAGTGCTACCACAACAGATTTAGTAATAAATAAAAAAACACAACATCAATTGCCAGAACAAACAAAACATTTGGGACATTGGACACTGCAACATCGTTTAACTCAAGTTATCCTACAGAGTGTCTTAAACACCTGCAGCCTTACCTTGCAGAATGTCTAATGAGAAAACTATTCAAACAAGCAAATATGAAAGCAGCCACTGTCCAAAGAACTGACGGATTCTGCGCTGCACTTCAGTTAGAGGAAGACTCAGATAAAAATAATTTTGAGACATGAAAGATGCTGGAAAAAGAAGAAATAAGGAGATATTTTCACAAAACATCTGTAGCTGCCATGAAAACAAGATCTCCAAAGACTAGAAAGTAAGCCCACTTAAAATTGGAACTTTAAGAATAAAACTGGAGGGATATTTAATTCTGGAAAAGATTGTCTGATTGTGAGAAGCAAAAAACATCATCCCTGAAAGCATAGACTAATATGCTGTATGAAAGTACAGTATTATTCCCCATCTCAACATGTCATTCTATAATTACCCAATTACATTCATTCTTACCCCTTATTGAAGATGGAGACCTGTCTGTGATTTCTTAAGGAATAACACTTAGACACTACTGGCATTCACAAAATGTCTGCCTAGTCTTCTAGACTCTTCCATTTTCTTTGCACCTAAGTCCTGACCTCATTCCTTATGAGACCTGAGGTTTCAGATGTTTACATTTTCCCCATCAACTTATTGAATGTGGGTGGAGTTCTTAACATATGGGCTTAGGATCTCCCTTCTCAAATACCCAGGGGGTGTGATCTGTGCTCAAGCCATTCAGGAGAGTAGTAAAAACAAAACATTTTGTTTTTGTTTTTCCTTTCCTGACTAAGAACGGAACAATTTGGGGTGGAGGCCAGCCTAGCTCAGGAAGAAATGCTCAGCTTTTTAAAATTTCTCTAAGGGGAGTGGGAGCTGAGAAGAATGAGATAATTTCCCTTTTCCCTTGAATTCTTCCCAGGACAATGTACATTTTTCTAGGGGAAGTGTCAGCTAGAGGTGTATTAATTAGAACACTGGTTTATAAGTAGAGTGGAAGAATACTAAAAACATCCATAAACCTTAACATTCTCAAAGAGTTAAAATTCCCAACATTACCTCCATATGCTGTGTGGGTTGGGTTGAGGTATGTCCTGTCACCGTCTCACAATATTGCAGGATACCATCAAGACAGAAAGCACTTTAGGCATTTAGTTGAAGACATTTGAAAGTTAGGCAGATCTGACTACAGAGGAAGACAACACGTAGGACTAAATCAGATCCTAAAATGGTTTCAAACCACAAAGATAATAAGAGACAACTTTGCTTCTCTGAAGAAATAACTTTTCTTTCAGAAGTTACATGGAGCAAGAGAGAGGCATTTTCCCCAGAATTATTTCAATATTATAGATTACTAGGACATCTCTCTCTTCTGCCTTGCCACATTTGACTGCTGTGCTCTGTCCTTTTAAATATTTAGGTTTAACACAGGGTTACAATGAAATTTATCTTTAAAAAATGTAACAATACCATCCTCCCTAAAAACCTATCAAAATAAGGATCTTATTTAGTTATTATGTCCTGGAGTATGAATGAAAGCACAAACATCATGCAGCAGATGTCAGCCGGCTTCCCTAAGTGTGTAGTATAAGAATCCATGCAGAATAAAGCAGATCTCTTCAGGGGAAGTGCATTAGCTCAGCAGCAGAACAAGCTCTTCTACAGGCATTTCTACAGGTATTGTTGCACTATGGCAACAGCTCCTATGGAAATTTTGTGGACACGATCCACACAGAAAAGTGCAGTTCAGATGACATGCTGAAAATCACTCCAAGCTCTGAAAGTACACACTTACTTCTTTGCCAGCATTCAGAAATCAGATTTTATCCAGCCACTACACAGCTGTGTCAGTACAGAGCTGCAAGAATTCTGATGAGGGGACTGCAATCACAGGTTTTCTTAGTTGGAAAAAGTCTGCCAAATGGAAGAGAAGGAACGCTAATTCGCTGGGAAAATGTCTTTATTTTTTCCATAATTTGCGTTGTGTGTTTGTTTGACACTAAAAGCAAAGGTTAAAATGTTTGTTATTTAAAGGGTTCTACAAGTTAAATCAGAGTTGCGTTTGCTTTTAATCTTCATTAATTTCTGACTATCAAGGCACAATGGGACTTAATATATGGCTCTGCTGGGAATTGGAATTGTTCAGAGTGGGATGTTGACAAAATATTTCCCCATTGTTTTAAGCTCTTTTTTTTTTTAACATACTATGTTGACTGTTCACCTCATACTAGGAACCTAATCCTTTCATCAGAGATAGTAGGCATCACCCATTTTCCCACTAAGATTCCCTTTTCCTTTTTTTTCTTTTTTCTCCCCCTGCAAAAATTATCAGGTACACCTCTTACAGGAGTCAGCAGGAGAGTGTCTCAGACAATCCAGTGGGAAATACATGAGTTCAAAGACCTCAAACTACTTTATAATGCACTAGCTCCTGACTATTCTTTTCCATTTTCCTGTGTGAATCAGCAATAAGCCACAAGAAAAATTAAACTTACCATAGCAGACAGATCATTTGTTAATCTTAGTTAATCTTAGTAGAAAAGTCAGACCCTGTTTGAAATATTTGCTGTTCATGTATGGGAAGTCAGGAGAAACTGCCATGCTCAGTGCAGCTCTGTCAGGCACATCCCAGGCATCCTGCAAGCACAGACTGGAATAAGAGTATTGGTTCAAGAGACTGAAGGATTTGGGCTTTTATAGCTTTACACTGGATGTTGCCTTTTTTTCCACTGGTCAGCCAAATATATACATAAAGCTTGAGAGTTTTGGAATGACCAGTTCATAATCTGAACACAGTAGCTCAGCCACACATCTACTGTCAAAAATTGGCAGAGGTTGACTGATAACACAGACAGTGTTTCAGCTGAAGTACTGGCAAACTTGTCAGAAATACATGGGTCTTACCTAGTCCAAAACTCAGCCAGCGAGCAGAGCTCATTAATCTTTTCTCACGCAATATCATGTATTCCATTGAATCAGCATGAGCTGCAAATACAGAACCAAGGATAATGAGTGTACTGACGCCCGTACAGCTCACCTATGTCATAGTGGGACTGTGATTTTCACAAAAAGGGAAAAGAATTGCTGCTTTTGTCAATACTTGAGGAAAAAATGACAGGATCAAAAATGCAGGAACTCTTTATTGTTTTAAAATATGTTCTTTTGACATCTGTAAGGTTGTTTCTATCCTTCCTTTTCTTTTCACCTCTTTAAGCGAGAAAAATGAATGACTGCATAATTCCTTTTACCTTTTTTACAGAACTAAATGTCTTTGCAAATATTACAGTATCATCACTGTATTCTATAGAGCTAAGGGCCATTTTTTCCTTTTTTCTTCTGCTATTTGATAATGTTTCCTAGAGAGAAGATGACAAATTAGGGTATGAGGGGATGATATGACACAAAAATCTTAGATTTCACTTAGATTTTCACATTTATATCCTGAGCAGAAAAGGGAAACAGAAAGCTTAGAAAGAGGCAGAGCAAATAAAAAGAAAATCATCTAAGTTTTATGTTCTTGTTAATATTTTGAGGGAAAAAAAGAAGCAAAACTAAGGCCTTAGTGTCTCATAGACAAGCTTTATAAATTAAAACCAAGGTAAAACTAGTTGAAATTTCTTTAACAAAACAATAGAACTATTTTTGTTGGAAGAGACCTCCTGAGGTCTCTACTCTGACCCTCAGCTCAAAGTAGAAATAAGTTCAAAGTTAAAGTTTCTCTGGGCTTTTCATTGCTAAATGGTGAAGCTTCTTCTGGGTTCACCTGACGTTCTCGTGCAGAGGTCCCAGGAGGATTAACATCCCTCTGGCACTCGGCCCACAGCAGTCGGGCAGTGCCAGTGCCCCTGCTCTGTGCAGGGCAGGTGACAATCCGGACTGTGCAGGTCACACAGCTCCACACAGCCCTGTGTGCAGACACTGCCTCAGCTCCACAAACTTTTTGGCCTGTGGCCAACTTTGGACTGTAGCCCAGTGCCAGAGATAAGGCTCTTAACAGGTCTCAAAAGCTAAAATATCTGTCATTGAGCAGGTATCTCTGCACACCAGTAATTACTGAAGTCTGGCTGGGTTTGTCAGTATTTCAGTGGGTCTTCTTCCCACTGGAATGTTCCCAGTGTTTAACTGGGAGGTGCATTTCAAGAAATTCAGGAGCCAGACGAAAGAGCTGAACAGTTTCCTCTGATTGTAAAAGGCATTGTACTGAAGATTTTTCAAGCTTCCTTTATTTAGAAGCACACTGAAGGATTTGTATTGAGAGTTTCTAAATTTAGAGAAATCTATTCTTTCTAAAGCTTCCTCCTTTTTCATCCATGTCATTCTGCTAAAATTTATCAGAGAAAAGGCAAAACATTCTCTTAGTGAAAATGTGAAAAAATTACCAGAGTCCAGTCTGAACAGATTGTAAATGCAAAGACCTAGACAGAAAGTAAGAGATAACACTTAAAAGGTGTGAATTTCCTAAGCTATTCCTCTTTCTTTGACTGGGACACGTTTAGCACTTTCAGAAGAAACCAAAGTTACTTGAGAACTCTATTACCAGGACAATCTATATTATTGGCCAAAAAAATCCCAGACCAGTGAAATTTTAATATAAAATAAAAATTTGCAACTGGAATCCAAAATGCCCCATCCAAGAATTCTGAAGAGATCACTCAAAACAGCCTTTCAGACAGTCTGAGGGCTTGCACAGCTGCAGAACGCTTTAGTGAACATTCTATATTATCAGCACCACCTAGAGTGAATCACCAGAAACAACTCCAGCCAGAAAACTAATGTTATTTACAAAGCATGACAGCATTTCAAAGGAGCATTTTCCAGACTTCCATTCAAAGACTTCCATTCCAAATAAAGATGGTTGAAACAATAGAAGAGAAACAAGGTGAGACCATATTTTTATTATTGCACATAGAAGAGGTCAAGAAAAGATATCAAAAAGCATTTTATAATCAACTGAACCCTGTAAGGCATTGTCTATTAGTTCTGGCTTAATCGTCAGCAGAAATTTTCTCAATCAAAACATTGTTAGCGGTGATGAGGAGGAAGAGGAAGAGGAGGAAGATGTCTAAAGCGAAACAGAATCCTATTTACTCTCTAGAGAAATAAAAACAGATTGTTGTGGGGTTTTTTTCAGTAAACTATTAAGATTTTGAAGTTAGAACTGAATAAATCAAATGGATAATAAGTTATAGACACTGCATGTTTATGAAATAATTGATTTTATCTTTATTTATGCAAGTTCTTTTTACAGTCTGTTTGATTTAGACACCTACTTATTTAAAGCCAATTCCTGTACATAGTCATAATAACAGACAAAGTTAGAAAATTGTATTATGGGATGCACACTGATTTTCCACTGTTTTCCATCTAGGAAAAATTATGTAAATGAAGATACATTTACCCCCATTCAGTAAACTGAATAGTTTACCCTTACCCTATTCCAGTTTGATACCATAAAAATTAAATGCAAAATGAATAGAGTTATACTAATAAATGTGTGGAACAACTCAGTAGTGAAGTGGGCCTTTAATTTGGAGATGATGTTCATCTCCATGATTTGTGACCACATCAGTTAATATTTAGCTCTGTTACCTTTCAGAAATTTTTACTTTTCAACCCCCCCTGAAATCCATAGGAACACTGTCCTTGCCTACCTTTCTGATAAACAGACAGCTGGCACTGATATCAGACTTCCAAAGCTGCTTATTTTCATTTTTTAAACAAATCAGTTCTTACTATGGTTGTGTAAAGACCTTATGATGCCTATTTTAAACAATAAACAAAGTAGGAATGTAAGCTTAACAAAACAGAAAATTTTCTTGCATTGTAAATATATATGCAAAAATTCAGCCATTAACAAGCTCTGATTGTTTATTTCTGGCATCTCAGTGCAAGGAGACTGAAAACCTCATGGCTTCGTGTACTGCTGACTGAGAAGAATTAGACAAACCACAACTTTGTGTCTTTACTGCAGCTTGTGGTCTGAAAATTAAGCCTGAGAAGACACTGGGTGCTGATGGGATGAGCACAGCAAAGGACCTGTCTTTTTTCAGAAGACAGCTCTCTCCAGCTCTAATGGCCCAGGATTCATGAGCACACTGGTGATATTTATTCTGCTCACTCTCATCTTCCCCACCCAGTACCAGTTGCCTTCCTCTCTGAGGTCCACACACTTCTGCTGTGGGGAAGTTTCTTTTCACTAGGATGGGATGAGTTTGCCTCTGGCCCTCTTCCTCACTTACCTTCTGACCTAAAAATACTTCTAACATAAAATAACCTGCATGTTTATTTTGGCATTAAACATTATTTTCATGCTGAACTTATATATTTATACACCGTGAAGTTAGATCATTATTAACTAGTATTAGTGAATAATTGTAGAATTATAATATAATTTCATTTTTCTAATTTTTATATAGCAAAAATACTTTATAAAGTGAATAAGTCTAGAATGAATTACAATTTTTCACACTGGTGAGATTTATTTTATTTAAATCCTTGATCTGAAGAGAAGGGGCAAAAAAAAATGCATTTTGTATCTTTTAGTTCTGACAGTAATTCTACACTTTTTCACTGCCATACTATTACAGCAGATATATTTTCTCACTATACTGCTGACAGTACATGCCAAGTAACATTTCCATCATGTTACATAAAACATTTCTATAATCCTATTGCACTGTGAATATATTAAGATGGAATGATTACATCAGTGGGGAGAATCTGGCCTGTGTCCTTTGTACGTAAAAAAGGTGTGGTGCTTTCAGCCAAAACTCATAACTGCTAATAAAATAATTTTAAAAAATGGGAAAGACTGACATTAATCAAGGAATGTCTGTGCAAATTTATTACAAAGATGTTAAAAATTGCAGTAAGATGTCCTTTACAATTCCAAGAAAAAAAATATACTTGCCATAATATGATAATGCAGCAAACATTCTGCATGCTAGTTAATAAATCAAAAATAATAAATCCAAATAATAAATCAAAAATGTCTTGACTATGTAAATTCAAATTCCACCATTTGAAAATAAAGGATAAATATATTTAGAGCTATGAGCACCAAGAAAGATGAAAACCAAAAAATATAGGTTGGTTTTTTTTGTTGGTTTTTTTTGTTTGTTTGTTTTTGCTTCAGGGCATAGCACTGCTTCACAAGCTGAAAATTTTACTCTGTATTATTCCCATTTCTATTGCTTCAAGACATTTTGCACATTTTTTTGGAGTGGGTGAAACAAAACCTCCCTGAACAAGAAGAGAGATCTATCCATATCTTGGCTTGATCTTGAATGGATAACTTTAATTCTGTGACATCACAACACCACCTTTTTGTATCCCTATGTAAATCCTTGACTATAGCATCTCCAGGTCATGTGACAGGTGAGAAAGGACCATTTGATTTGAAGGCTGACCAGAGAGGTCGAATGGGATTTTAAAATATTCTCTAAGCACAGATGATTGTCCTGAATTAAAGCAACCGGTCTGATAAGAAGTAAATCAGCTGCATAAAGAGAATTTTTAAGAGCTCAAGATGGGCAGTGGAGCCAGTTCAGAGAGCAAGGAGTCGGCCAGGAGATCCAGAGAACTGGAGAAGAAACTCCAGGAAGATGCGGAGAGGGAAGCCAGGACAGTCAAACTACTACTCTTGGGTAAATAGAATAAAAATTGCTCATAATTCTTTTCAATTGAGGAGTTGTTTAGATCTGGAATTACATTTCAGTACAGCAAATTTCTTGCCTCTTACTATTTTATTTGAAGACAATTCTGTAATACGTGTTTAAAATGTTTTCTGGTTGTGGCCACTTATGAAGTCACAAGGAATAGGCTGGAAATGGCCATGTCACTGGAAGTATTCAATCTCAAATGTTATAAATCCTTGACTTTGAAAAAGTTTGGGAAATGAGAACCTGCTGTTAGAATAAACGTTATGATACAAGCATACACAGAACATAGCACACTTTTTTCAGGGTTCTATATGCATTCATTTGTAGGAAGATTAGGTAAGAGAAGTGTTTACCTAAAAAATCCACAGGTGTCACAAGGTATGATACTGTTTATCTTGCGAAGTGTTTCACTCCATTTTTTAAAGAAGCAGAAAGTGATTTAGAATGGCTTTTTTTAATGTATAATGGAGAGTGGACTGAGAAGTGCTGAGATTAATACAGATAAATATTCTCACAAACTACTACTTCTAATCCACACTATGATCAATTTATTAGCAGCCAGAGGCTGTAGTGGTAAAAGAAAAGAAATTATTTTTCTTGATACATCTTTATTCCTGTCTTTTTTTCCCCATGGCATTGTGCAGCTTACAAGAAATATCCAAGAGCACATGAACACCACCACTGTCTTATTACTTTTATTCTAACAGCCTCTTACAAAAGTTAACATTGGTTTCTCCCAGTGAATAGAAAAACAGTCTTTGATCATTGAAGTGTTTCCTTTTTGCCTTCCTTGTAACTGCAGTTCTTGTAATGGCTTTTAAACTGACATTTATTCAGACATAACTAGATCTATTAGATAAATTAAAACAACTCTGTTGTTTTGTATCTTATGAAAAAACCCTATTTATACCTGTTAAAAATTGAACAATAATTATTCAAAAATAAATAAGAGAACATTCAGGTTTCTCAAATAATAATATGAAACCAGTACTGTGATACACTTTATGTGCCAGCAGTATTTGGATTGTGGCTTACAAAGCTTTTCAGTCTGGTTAAGAATTCAAAGATTTTCTGTGCCATATTAATATAAAATATTGCCCCTAATGAGGAAAGCTTAAATTGTTCAAAAAACCCCAGAAAAATATTTTGTAACTTAAAATGTCATAAATTTAAATTAATTTTTGTTTATTGTTATGAAAACGAACTGTGACATTGAGTTAGAATCAGGATCCATCTAGTTCAGCATTCTGTCTTTGACCTTATCCAACCTTATCCATGAGGAAGAAGTAAGAAATCCTTTAAGAGGAATGTATAGGATAAAGAGGAATTTTCAAGATAAAGAGGAATTTATAAGTTAAGCAGTTTGATCATCAAGCTTTTATGCCCTTACAGTATTACTGATGGCTGTTTTACACCAGGACATCAACTAAATTATTTCCTCCCCTCCCCCGCCACTAAACATACAAATGTATTTAGTATTAAGGACTTTAGGTTTAGATGTTTCCTAATGTATATAATCGATCTTCTCCTGACACTATTAATATCAGCTTTGAGACCCTTTTAGTAAAATACTTTGAAATTCAATGCAAGCTACATGAAAAAGACTTCTATTATGTTCATTTCAAATCTGAATGTATTTCAGTTTCATTAGCTACACAAGCACTCTTCATGAGACAAGATGATAATTTGGATCTGAAATACTTCATTATAGATTTTTAAAATATCTTCCTTTACTCACATCGCACATGATAAAAATTCAAACTTTTCAGTGGATAATGCTTTGGAAGGGTTTTTTTCTCCTGAACAACAGATCAGAAAGTCTGGGTAAAAAACATATTGAAGAGACAAAAAAATAGAATATAATTAATAACTTTAATTTTCTTGTTTTAAAAGAAATGAGAGGTGAATAAACTGTGAATCTGGAGCTTATTGCACTACCAGAGTGAAAGTGTCTCTTGATGCTCAAGCAATGTGCATAAGGGGCTCCATATCATCCCTTCCATAAGGGCTGTGTGAAATGGATGGATAAGAAAGGATTAAATCTACTTTGTTCAGATTTGTACCTGTTATCTTTCCATACCTCTGAGGTAATATTGGAAATAATAAAAATTTTAGACTTCATAAATCGAGAGCACCTCTATTCAAGCCAGTCTAGTCCCAGCTTTCTGTTCATTCAGACTTCATGTTGCCTTTATAGTGCAAACTGGATGTCATAATTTCTTTTTGCAATAGGCAGACTGGTAGAAAATACTCAGAAAAAAATGAGATGTATATCATAACCTTTTTCAGTGTCATCACTTTCCCCCCTACATTTAAAATGTAAAAAATAATGTATTCTACTATTTTCTGAGAGAATTATTTAAACTCTAGTGTGATCTCTCTACAGCCTCCATTTGATCCCTTTACAAAAAGTAGAAATTATATTCAGAAAAAAACCGCACCATGTTTGTTTACACAAAGTTCTATGACCTGGGCAAACACACTACGCGGGTTGAGATTTACAGTTTCTATGATATGCACATATAAACTGGGGGAAGAGGGAAATTGTGTCACTTTCTAACGTTCGTCACAAGTTGTCCAGGAGCCAAGAGAGTTAAGTCCTCTGTTTTAGGTCTGTCAAAGCCATCCCATCCTCCAACATGTCCACAAATCTCTACATATTTCTACTTCAAAAAGATCAGGTTGTTTTATGAGTCTGGAACAAACTCCAAGAATTCCAAGGTGAAAGTTTTATTTCCTTCATATCAGGACCATATCTGGCCTGCCACATCACATGTAGTTTATATGCTTTGCAAGATGCCAGCTTTCGGTTTATAGGTGTGCAAAGTACAGTGCACATTCCAAATATAACCAAAATGGCTGGTGCCCGCAGTGATGTTTCACAAAAATAAGAACTTAGATTCAGTTTAAATAATCATTAAAATTTTAACTTATTTATTTTCAAAGTATTACTCCATGTCTCGTTGTCTACAGTTTTCAGTGTCAGGACAAAAGCCACCCTCAACAGAACTGGTCATCCTCATCTCACTTTACTCCCTTTGGGGGCACAACTCACGTGATTTAATTTAAACATCTGCTACAGGGGAACAGAAGTTGAAGCTCTTTGTTTTAGGCTTAGTAGCAAATATTTTTTCCACTGACTATAAGAGGTCTGTGGTAAGTAGTCTGAATGTAGAAATTTATATTATGGATATTTAAAACCAGTTAAATTAATTGGTTACTGTAGCAGTGAAGTTTAACTTCCTGTTAATAAAACCTGACCTGGAAACAGAGGCTTTGAGCACAAAGACAATCCAGTAATCCTATTGATGGGAATATACCAATTTTCTTTTTTGGAGGGTGGGACAGCATTTAAGGACTTTATTCTCTCAAGAGGGTTAGATCTTAGATTTTTTTTCCTCAAGTTTCTTTCTCTCATAGAGTAAGATTGTTGAGGCTGGTAAGAGGATCGGGAAGATATGGTTTCCATGCTAGCTCACAACATCCAGGGTTCTGAATGGCACAGACAAAGCTCAGACAGGGGTGTGAAACATTTTCTGATTTTAATTTTAATACTTTTTTCCTGCTTTTTGCTGATTTATGTCATTTTCAGTGGGTTTTCTGACAGGTTTCAAACGAAGTATTCAGTAGGGGTTTTTATTTCCTTACGTTTAATTCTGGAAAGTTTCCTAAACTAAACCTTTCCTTCCACATGGATAACTGTAAAGAGATAATCAGTCTTTATCTGAGACACAAAAGCACCTTAATATATAAGAACCTTCCTCAGTGTCTCAGCAGATGTTAATCTTGAGAGCTTGTACTGTCCACAACTATTCAAACAAATTCTACTTAGAAAAACAATAATATCAAGTTACAGCTGAGGGCCTGGCTTCTGTTTCCCCTTAAATTTGAGAGATTCTCACAAGGTTTCAAGGCACCTCCATTTTTCTCTATTTCTGCTCTCTGTATGCCTTAGTGTCCTGTGGGAAAGAGGCCGAGCAGTCCCAGAGCAGCAGGGAGATTTGTGTCCAGCTGCTGGGGGCGGCTCCTTTGCAGCCTTGCAAGTTCTTCCCGAGCACGCTCTTCAGTCCCAGGGCGCCCAGAACCATGCTAGGCTTGGGACACGGTGCAGCTCTGGAATACCCAAAGAGGAAGAGAGGCAGGTTGCAGCCAGCCAGAGTTCAGCACCTCACTGAAGGTGAATGTGGCATGCCCTGTGGCATGGTGGATGTGACTGCTGGGAAGAAGTGTCGATCTTACTGGTGGAGTGGACATCTTTCAGCTCCCAGGAACAGTGTCAGAGTTTCAGGCACTGACTGAAACCCTTGTGCCAGTATCTTCTGTGCAGTTATTCATGTCAAGGAAATAGAGACAAGAATGAGAAGTAAATTTAAGCTAGATCTTAAATATGTGAAATATAAAATATGGCAATGACATATTATCGCTAGTACCTATCAGCCTGAGCTATAAATCTTCACAGGTGACAGAGTTTTTCAAAACTCTAAGTTCTTTCTGAGCCTCAGGACAAGACTGTTTGTCCTAAGTTGTTGTCTTTGATTCAGAAAATCTGGGCTTGAAGAAGATGCCTTCAGCTCCCTATGTACTCACACAACATCTTTTGTGATGCACTTTTGCCACTATTTCTGCAAGCAGAAATCTACTGCAGCAGGTGGAAATACAGCCCTGTCCCTGGTCTCCTGCACCAGGGACTGGCCAAAGCTGGAGGCTGCATGGCAAAGGGAAGTAATGAAGAAAGCAGGTGCAAAGCAAATTGTTCCTGACTACTTCCTGGGGTGAAAATGCTGCTACAACTAAGATGATACTCCATGGTGAAGCCAAAGTCTGAAAGTCATCTGTTGTTTAGATAAAAGCATTATTGGATCATAAATTAAAGATGGGCAGAAGTGGAAAAATGCATCCAAAATATAAAAATTGTGCCTCTCACTCTATTTTAACACTGTATTTCAGACCTGGGAGAGAAGTTAATTTCTGTATTATGTTTCCTGGCATCTTTCCATGAGGTGAATGTAGCAATTCTCAGTACAGCTTCCTCTCTTCCCCACAAAAAGTATAGCAAACACTACCTTGCTGACAGGGCTTTACCAAATTCTTCAGGAGGTCACTGAAAGGATGATAAATGATCTACAACAAATTTGCATTTTTTCCGAACTGTGGCAGATGGCAGCATCAGCCCATTTTGCATGGGCTTGTTTTTTCTCTCTCACTTTCTACCATTCACATCATGGGTTTCAGAAAATGCTTTGGGTAGGGTTTGCTGTCTTTTGTGATTCATTTGACTAAACTAATTCCTGTCATTTGAATATTGTTACCTTTCCAAAATGTGTTTGGAAAGTCTGTAATCAGTTTGTTCCATTCACTGAGAAGTTCTTGGTTAAAAACTTAGGCTTCAGATTTTGTTTTTGTCAGAAGTATTTGACACCATATTATGAGAGAAAAGGTAACCTACAAAGAGAAAAGCAATGATGACTCTTTTTGTACTTCAGCAGAGTTTTTGGTGCTGTCTCTCACAAGATCCTTCTGAACAAAATGTCCAGCTCACACCTGGATAACCAAATTACACGATGGGCGAGCAATGGGCTCACAGGTCAGGCACAAAGGTTATAGAGCATGGGGGAACATCAGGCTGGTGACCTGTCACTGGTGGGGTTCCACAGGGCTCCGTACTCTGCCCAGTTCTCTTCAGCATCTTCTGAAATGACTTGGATGCAGGACTTGAAGGAATAGTAAGAAAATTTGCCAACAAAACTAAATTGGGAGGAGCTGTCAATTCCCTCTAGGGCAGAGAGGCCCTGTAGAGAGACCTCAACAGATTAGAGAGATGGGCAATCACCAATTACCTGAAGTTCAACAAGGCAAAGTTGAACTGCCCCTGTGACGGGGCAGGCCTGGATGTATGGACAGACTGGGGAACGAGAGGCTGGAGAGCAGCTGTGGAAAAGGACTTGGGGGCCCTGGTCAGTGGCAAGTTGAATATGAGCCAGCAGTGCCCTGGCAGCCAGGAGGGCCAACCATGTCCTGGGGAGCATCAGGCACAGCACTGCCAGCTGGACAAGGGAGCACAAATTCTTGTGATGGATAGTTCATTTAGTTTCCTAAAAATATGACAAATATTTGTGACCTTGAGTACTGTGTGCAGTTTTGGGCAGCAAAATAATTAAAAGCCATTAAGTTATTAGAGAGCACCCAAAGGAGGGCCGGGTGGATGGTGAAGGGTCAGGAGAGGAATCATTATGAGGAGTAGTTGAGATCTTTTCAGCTGGAGGAGACTAAGGGGAGACCTCATTGCAGTCTTCAACACCCTCATGAGGGGAAACAGAGGGTCAGGTACTGATCTCTTCACTCTTGTGGCCAGTAGCAGGAGTCAAAGAAAGAGCATGAAGTTGTGTTGAAGGGGGTTAGGTTGGATATCAGGAAAAGGTTCTGCACCCAGAGGGTGTTTGGGCACTGGAACAGGCTCCCCAGGGCAGTGGTCACAGCACCAAGCCTGACAGAGTTCAAGAAGTGTTTGGACAATACTCTCAAGCACATGATGTGATTCCTGGGGTGTCTTGTGTAGGACCAGGATATTCTCTGATTCGATGAATCCTGTCCCAGGGATTCAGAAAGTTAAATCCTCTCTTTAGGTGCTTTCAAAATCCATCTCTTTTTTGGCAGCTCTTGCCAACCCTCATCACTCTCGCTGACCGAAGATGATAGCCACTCATTTGATTTGCAATGGAGACAGTTTGCACTGTGATTATTCACTTTCCATGAGATAAGAGGGCAAATTAGTTGTACATAATCTGGCCAAACCTATGCCCTAGTTCTTCAGCTGGCTGTGTAAGCAAATATCTGCACCTCCTCAGCTGCTGTGGGATTTTCCTGCAGAATCATTCCCAAGCTGGAACTGTTGCACTGCTCTGCAGGTTTCCCACTTCCAGCCACACTAATTCATGGCTGAAGACCACATGGCAGAAGAATGACAAAAAAACCAGCATCAAGACTTTTGCTCATGTCCTGCCTTTGCATCATGAGCTAGACCACATGCAAGTCTTTACCCTCTGGTTTTCCAGTTGCTCATGGAAGCTGGTTAAAGGGTGTGGAGCTGGTTCATTTGGCTTACAAAAGGTCATAATACACTTTAAATGAGCAGCTACAAATCAGGTAATAAATGGGACACTGTCAGAGGCTGTACTTTTTTCATGTTTTCCTGCCCATCTGCCAGAGATGAAATCAAAATATTATCCATATTTTATTTACTTGATAATTAAAAATCCTGTAATTTTCTCTTAATTGACTGAACACTCACTTCTTTTCAAGTGTTCCTTTCCTTTTCAGTATTAATACTTTTACCAAGATTTTGTTCTTTTTAAATCCAAATGGACATTAGAGATGGTTTATAGTTAGTACAATGAGAAACTAAGACATCTGTACTTCTCTTCATAGGTAGAAAATTCTGTGTTCCAGAGAGTTATTTTTAATACTTGCTTCTTATTCATCTATCAATCATATCTTCTCAACATTCCCCTTCTGCAGGTGCTGGAGAGTCAGGAAAGAGCACTATTGTAAAGCAAATGAAGTGAGTATCTGAACATGCATATCAGCTGTTGAATTTCGTATTTATGGTAGATGATGTCTAGATATTGTCTTATTACAATGTTTATGCTTATTTGAATAACATGCAAAGAAACATCATTCAAATCAAGTTCCCATTCAGCCACACAATAAAGAAAAACACACAATGACTGAGACACACAGGTGGATTGGTAGTCAAATCTGACTGACCAAATCATGCACTGGGACCACGCATGGAGACCAGAGAATCTGCTTCCCTGGCTTTGGCGGGAGTTACTGTAGTGGGAATGTGACTGTATGAGACAACCAGTGATGGCAGATCCACCTGGCAGACCCTGTCCCCAGCAGATGCAAGTGAAGGATGTTTGCAGATCATCACCAGCCAAGCCATCACTTGTGCTGGATACCCCGGCAGTATCTGATGATCTGTGGCTCGGGAACCATCCTGAACCAGAGACAGCACCACTCTGTCTCTGTAGTAGCTCTCAGTTAATTCATGTCTGCCTCTGAATCTTTTGTTGAACCAATGTAAATTAACAACATGCACAGCATTCTATAGCAAGTATCTCCACAGTTCAAATACACTTGATGAGAGTCACCTCTCTTTGTTCAATTTTATTTTGGTGCCTATTAATTTCATTTGATTTCACTGTATTTCAAGGGGAAATATTGAAATATTCACATTGTACATTAGAACAAAGAGGGTTTTCTTCCTGGTTTGTTTTTTTTTCTTGGGGGGTGGTGTAGGGTTTTTTTCATAGTTTCATTGGGGTTTTTTCTCCCAAATTGGCCTCTATAGATCATTCTTGGTCTCTAAACCTCCTGCCAAGGTCAGAAACGTCTCTCACCTTGGAGAGACCAGAGGAGAACATACTTAGCCACCAGTCTGAACAGTGAGCAGCTTCTACCCTTGATACCATGGGTAGGGACAGATGTAAGAACTGCTTTTAGTAAGGAATTATCAACACAAAAAGTTTTCATACAATAATCAATCTGGAAAAAAACCAGGCTTTACAAGCTCAAATGCAGAAATCCCTGTTCGAATTTGGACTGACTATCTGGTTACAGAGATACTGTGAGTGCATCATAAATCTACTGCAAGAATACTTGTAGTTGTTTGTTCAAAGTGCACAAGGTGCCTCACAGATTGAAGTCAGGAGCTTCACTTCCCCTGGTTTCAAAGGAAAGTCAAATCTCTCTACGTGTGTGCTGATTTACAATTTAGCTTGACAATATTTTCATATATAGTAAAACAGCTTACAACTAAATTCATTCGTGTTTTTCTTTTAAGGGTAGCCAAAATGCTAATTATGTATCTGGTTTAAATTAATAATCCACCTACATTCAAGGGACCATACTTACACCAGTAACAAAAGTCCTCCTTTGCTGCGCAACCTAATAAAATATTGCTGTTGTGTCCTGTCTTATTTTCATAGAGAGGTCTGGGCCTGATTCCTAAACCTGTCCAAATACAGAAAAAAATTACACAGGGATTGCAGCTGTTTAGATTTTACCTTATTTTTTAAGCATTCATTCCTTTTAAGCATTATATTCCTGTGTAAAAGTCAAGCAACCTGTTTATGAAGTCAGTAATACTATTCTGAACTTAAGTTCCCCAACCTATTTGTTATCTTCACCAATGCATTTTAAAGAGTTAAGTAAAAAATGTCATAACAACAAATTTCTACTATTTAAGCAGCTAATTTTGTAATAAAGCAGATACAGAACTATTCATCAAATACTTTGCTAATCTACTTTTTTCCAGTTAAGTAGTAGCCAAATTTATTTCTGGTTTGAGTTCCATTCAGGAGACCTCCCTATTCAGAAAACCACTGAGGTGTATTGTGCTCAAAGCTGCCCCAAGCAGGAGCAGATTAAAGATGTTTCTCTGAACTGAGCACTTTAAAAAGGCTGATAAGCTTTAACTGCAAGGAGGAGGGGGAGAACACTGCAAAGCTGAGAGTTATATTTAAAGACCTGTGCATTTAAAGACCTGAACTGTCAAATTGATCACAAATATGGATTATTTTACAGGAAAACTGTTCACAAAATTTGTATTTGTTCATACAAAATGTCATCTTTCTGTCACAACCAAGGACGTCTTTTTAACAGGTTTTTTTCAGGTAAAACCCCCAATATTAGTTGTTTGGTTTTTTTTTTTCAGTGAAGCATAACATTTTCTAAATAACATTGATGATGGCTTACAAAAGAAATAATTTTGCTGAAAATATAGTTTCCACCAAAATCATAGTAATTTTACTCCTAATAACATAACCTTCTAATTAATAAATCTCTTTTTTTTCCAGTCTTAATCAAAGTTATATCCATCCACTAAGGTTTACAAAATATCTTCTGATACTCAAAATACAGATATGCTGCGAGGCCCTAAAAAGATGAGGATGGTTAGGAAAGTTACTAAAAAAAAAAATAAATCCCTGGAACTCTGTGCTTCTAACTACATAATTTCCAAAGTGTGATGTACCCTTTTTAAAACCAAGTTGGGCATCTCTGTGCTGTGCTCTTAGCTCACAGTATGAAGCTTCTACAAATATTTTAAAATATTTGGTAACTCATCATGCCTGTTGAGACTAAATTGAAGCCACCTATCTGATGAGAAGTCCTCCTTTTGTGAAAAAAGCCCCAGAAGACTGCATTCATGAAATGGGGAGGTCTCTGCTCCACGAGCTGCTCTTTTTTCTTCCTCCCAAGTTCAATAGGATTCCTTTGAATCTTGCAGGATTCATTTGAACTCATGATGAAAACAGCATTCAAAAAAAACAAAGCTTCAAATACAGTTCATATATTTGCCCAATCTAGAACTGATTGGGAAAACATTTTATAGAGCCTTTTTTTCCTACTGATGCAATTCCTACAGGCACAGGAATGCAACATTTGAGTTTTCTGATATCCATAAGTCAGAGAGATGTTAAGTCACATCAGTTGTCATCTGGGCTTTGTGTATGTTTGTGTACGTGAGTCAATTATTTTCTGACAGGGCTGAGTTGGCTGCTTGGGTAGCTCTGTCCAGAGCGTATCTCAGGCAAGATGCAGTAAAACACCAAACCCCAAAGTCCAGAGATTCCGTATTTAATAACCTGACCTTCATCTCTGACCAGCTGAGGTGAGGAAGAATAAACTGTTTTGAGAACAGTTTGGTGTCTGTTCACTGAGAGCACACCAAAGTGGGTGGCCAAAGTGGGTGAAGATTTCATCCTTTTTCACAACTCGTGGAAAAATATATAATCTGCACACTGATTTGGAGAACTTTAACCACATGCCATTCTCCAGTCAAGGAGGATTATGAAATTCTAATCCCTCTGTCAGAATTAGATTACTCAAATTGATTACTATGACTCTTTACCCTCTGGAGTAAAATGTATATCTCCAAAGCCTGGAGATAATAAGAGTAAGGCCTTGCTATCATTAGAAACTGTAGCTGATATACAAAAAAAATTAAAGATTTTTTTTTTTTTGCTTTCTTAATAAGTGCCTCCCAGTGTTGAATTGTTTTTTGCAATAATTTTTCTATCTAGGTAACATTCTGGATAAAAATGAGAATGACTGAACAAGCAGTGTGACAGCCCATGACTAAAATTGTAGTTTCCAATAATAAAAGATTTGGGATCTAAGTACAGAAATGCATCTCGCCCTATATCTACAGGGATGGGCCTGGATCCTGTTCCAGAATCATACCTTACCTTAAGTTAACCCACAAGGGGGAAAAAACAGCATCTGTTCACTCAGACTGGGTGCAGAGACTTCACCTCACATAGACAGAAACTGCTGTTTCCCTGTTGTAGCAGAACAGGCAGATCAACCATTGATAAATGCTTTTCCAAGGGCCAAGTGTCTTCACTTCTTTTGCACACTGACCACAAAAGCACCTGATCCAACTTTTCGTTACTTTCTTTTCTTTTCTTCTTTTTTTCCAGATGTATTCCATAAAACTCTTATTTTCTTCTTTTTTTTCACTAGGATCATCCATAAAGATGGTTTCACCTACCAGGAACGCATGGAGTTCAGACCTATTGTTTACAGTAACGCAGTGCAGGCTATCCTTGCTATTGTGAAAGCAATGACTAAACTAGGAATCAGTTATGAAAACCCTGCTAGAATTGTGAGTATGACACCCTTTCTCTTGAAATAGGCATTGGAACATATTTTTTTGTAATATAATTGTAGAGACTAGTAGAACAAAGAGGATCCAGTAGTTTCTTTATGACAGTGGAAACTGATTTCCATTTGAGTCACATGTGACAAGATGTCCTTACTTATTTTTATTTTCTCAAAACTGATGTCTGAGGTCTAACCTTTGCATAAGCTCCCATTTTGATTGTTACAAAAGAAATATTCAACTTGCAAAAGACATTAAAAAAAAAAAAAAAGAAAAAACCAGAGCCTTTTCTTAGCTGCTTAGTCACTTATTTATTGCTATTGGGAAATGTAAAAAATATTTTCCTTTTATGACCAACCCTTGGGGTTCAGCCATGTAAGGAAAGGTCATGTAGACATGTTGGGAGCATTTCAGTCTGGCATCGCTCCTGGAGCAGAGACCTCCCTGTTGTGTGGGTGCAGCACTGGCACACTGGCACCTCAGGGAAGTGGAGTCCAACATTCCTGACACAGTCAACATCCTCTGCACAGGCACATGGAGGCAAAGCCACAGGAGGAAGACTTGTTATCTTCTGTCAATCACACTGATTTTTCAAGGACAGAAATAAAGGAAAAAATTTTCTTCTCTGTGCAATGATTTAGTCTGTTAGCTTGTAATTCAGATCTCGCTGAGAATTTCTCAAATGCCTGTCAGAATAAGAGTTGATTCCAGTTTTGGCAAATTCTGCCTAATCTCTAGAGGTTTATCTTGGAGGGAATAACATCTGCTTATCTGAAAGAGCTTTACTTGTTCCAGAAGTCTACATTTCATTATAGTGACATGTGGTACTTTGACCTAAAAAATGATAAACAAAATCTTCAGAGGTTACTAAAGCTCATACAGGCATTTGACAAAACAGAAATTAAATATTTTCCATGAATGCAAGTCATTCAGACGAATGTAACAAGGCCCAAAAGCAGCACACAGAAAGTAGGCCAATGTTAAGGTGCTGTACTGCATAAGGAGCCATCAACCAGCCTGCATGGCCCAAGCCGTGGCTACAGCTGGACCTTGCAGCACTGGCCACAGGTCCTGCCTGGCTCAGCCCATGATATCCACTGCATGGTGCAGACTCTGCCACCTGTAATTGAGATATGTTCTCCCTGCGCCCCAGTATTTCACACTCTTTTCTTAGCCCTGCCAAATTTTCTGAGCTATCTATACAGGCTCACTCTGTGCCGTTTTCATAGACACTCTTTTCAAGGGACATCAGAGCCTGGAGAACCTGTTAAATAGCCCAGTCCATTTCTGAGCATTATATATAACCAAATGCAGAAAATACATCTGTTGTAAGTTTGTAATTTAAAGCACAGCCAGCTCACTCTTGCTGTCACTGCAGAATGGGCCTCTAGGAACACAGTTGAATATAGCTGTAAAGAATATTTGCAGTGCCTGTCTTCTTTTCCCCAAGAACCAGAGAAGAGCAATCTGGATGTGATTTTTAGAGAAAAATAGAAATTTTGATCACACTTACTTGAATTGCCACTAAACACTGCCTTTCTTCCAAAAACCTCCAAAAACTTAGCTTACATTTCCCATAAAATCATAAGCCATTGATAAGCTTGGCTTATTTTGATCTAAGCTTTGATTTCAGCTGGACTTTGTTCTTGCTGTGTGTTCTGGTCCAGATTTAGCTGCTTAAAGTCATCTAGTTCAAGGTCTGGGATTATCTTGGTCTCAAAAGCAATGTGCTTATCTATGTTGCAGGTCTGCCTGCAAATACATCTTACTGGTACTGAAAGGGCTTTAGCACTTAATTTAAAGAACATCTGTTCTGAGGAGGGAGGTATTTTTTTTTTTATAAAGCATCATTCCAATCCATTTTTAGTATGAAAATAATCCTGAAGTCTTTTTAAATGCCAGAGAGAAACAAAACATTGTACAAATCAGGTTTGTGACAAGTTCAATCTGCTGCTATCTTCCTTTATTATATAAGAACCAAAATCCACAACTGCCACCTTTCACACAATAATCAATTTAACATTTGCCCTCTATACCCAGAGACTCTGAGCTCAAGGCTTCTCATTGTAGGCCATTCAACGAGCCAAACTGGTGGATAGCTGCAATCATTCCATGATATGTCATATCTTGAAGAAGAGAACATTCCAACTCTTATCTTGCAGCTGAACAAGTGCGCACCCTGGATTCAAATGTGGGGCACACAGGGGAGAGCGTGACTCGCTTCTGCTGATCCCAGCACTGCAGGAGGGGATGGGGGTGTAAATGGGCCTGGTGCTGTTTCGTGTAGAAGGGCAATTATCCTGCTGTCCTCCTCCCTCATTCCAGTGAAGGCAGTTTTCTAGCTGTTATTTCCCCTGGTTTTTTTTCCTCCGTGCCTACTAAATTTCCCTTTTTTTTTCCTCCATGCCCACTCTATTTCTCTTTCAGAAAAAAAATGTAATGTTTCAATTTTGATCTGTCTCTGACTTTTATAAAGTTTCCATAAACTGCAATTCCTCTTGAGACATAAAGATATAGCACATTCCTAAAATAAATTTGTTAAAAATTTTTGTGGGGATGTTTCCCGGTTTTGAATAAAACATACTCCCTGCCAAAACAGTGTCTGTCAGAATCCATTTATACTTTTGCAACTATTGACTGCAAGTTACTTGAGTTGTCTATTTCTACAATGCGGAAGGAATAATATTTTATAATTATCCCTTATTATGGCAGTGTATCAAATGACTATTTAAGTCATGCTCTTTATTTACAGTAAATTCCTAAGCTGCTAACTACTGAAAAGAAATACTTTTAATGAAATAGATTATTTAAAATCTTTTTTTATTTGACTACAAAAGGAAGAAATTACAGAATAATATATTTTACGTGTTTGGGATTTTATTCTGTTACACATTTCTTCTTCCCTACGTATGGGAAATGCATTCACTAGCTATATTCACTTTGTCACATTTCTCACTGCGGCATTAAAGCTAGAAATTTTTTCTTACAAATACACTCAAAAATACATTTAGATTTATATTTCGGCATTGATATAGTTATAATAAGTTTTAACTTTAAATGTCCTTTTTATTTTAAGTTTTGATTACCTATTACTCTCTCTTAATATAAAAGCCTTCCTTCAAGGTTGGACTGTTTGTGAATGCTTATGGCAAGATGAAACTGAGCCCTCATATGAAGAAAAGAAAACAATAAAAAGATGAAAACTCTATCACAGTTTAAGCCTAACCTTGGCACTTCCTAAAGGGAAGTGAGCTTGTAAAATGATGTTTACACGCACAGGCGAGTCCAGCCACCTGGAAAAAAACGGTGAAAATGAGAAATTTTGCCCCTGCGACTCATTATAAACCAAGCACATCTTCAAGGAGGTGAAGGGGCACAGTGCACTTGCACAATATTTACTGAAATTTCTCTTTAGGAAGATGAAAGGAAGCTGTGTGCCATGGCAACAACTCTGGAGGATGGCAGCATGTCTCCTGAGCTGGTTGGGCTCATCAAACAGCTGTGGCGTGACGGCGGGACCCAGGCCTGCTTCGCCAGGGCAGCGGAGTACCAGCTCAGCGACTCGGCCGCGTAGTAGGTGACACCAGCTGCTGAACAGCTGGCTATGGCTGCAGCAAAGCTGTCCCTCGTGCAGAACAGCCTGCGACAATCATTGCTCATCAACCTGGAAAAATGAGGGGGTTGCTAAGGTTTATAGTATATCAGAAATGTTTAACTGGAGGAAACAAGTGAAAACAAGGTTCCAGAAGAAATTTGTTTCTGTGAGTTTGTTTGAACAGTATGAAAAAAAAACAGGTATATTCTCTCTCTGGGTATTTCTAAGGTTGACAAATAGAGGAAAGGTGACTTGAAACATCTTAGGTTTTACCTTGAGTGATACTTTGTATATATTGCAAGATACTAAATATAAGTCTGGAGGAAATGATAAAAACTTTCCTCTAAACTAACCCCGCTGCATGGACAGGTGTTCCCTGGGCCATTACCCTCCCAGCATCCAGCTGAGACAGCAGTGCTGCAGCTGCTCCAGCCCCGGGCCTCTTCCTGAGTGCTGGGAAGGTGCCAGACAGATAAGCAGGGGACTGACCGGGGCTGCTCAGCCCCGACCCCACAAAGGGTCACTGTCCAGCTGGGGCACATCTCTTACCTCAGATGCAGTCAGTGAGTTTAGACTTTTCAGAAGTCCCTGGCTTGTCTGCTTCTGCAGCTGCTCTTGCAGGCTCCAGTCCTGGTCAGCTGCCTTCTCACTCAGCTTATACACGGCCATGAAGGGAGGTGTCACTGGGTCAGAGTCTTCCGAGAGTGCTCAAGTCTGACTCCAGATCTGGGGCAGAGGTTCCTTCCAGCTGAGGTCCATCTTCTGACACCTGGAGGTGGAGGTTTCCCAGCTCCTGCAGCTCCTCCTACAGGCTGAGAGCACCTGCAGAGTGAAGCCTCCCAAGGTGTTGGGTGCTCCTTCTGCAAGGCAGGGAAAGAAAGGCATGGCTGGAGTCCGGACTTCACGGGGCAACATGAAGGCCTCCATTGTTCCCTAATTGTAGATAGTGCAGGGAATAAGCAGAGAAAATATTATAAATTCTTCATTTCTTCATATCTTCCAAGCAAGAATGAAGACCTCTTGCAAGATTCCTAAACAAAGAAAATATTGCCTGTGTTGATTTGTGCCTGATTTCACAGTATTTTACAGCAGCACTGGATTTCTATAGGAATAGTACAGAGCAATTTTTTCCTAGCATACCCCTTCTGACAGGTCCCACTGCCGTCCCCATCACTAAAAGCCCATAATAAACCATTCATAATAATTAAAAGGAAAACCACCTCTTAAATTTAAAAAAAAAANAAAAAAAAAAAAAAAAAAAAAAAAAAATCACCTGTTTACCAGCTAACACTGCTGTGTACACTATGCCTGGCAAATTAGGTTTTGTTGCCTAAAAGAGAAGATAGAAGAATCTAAATTAATTCCATCTCAATGTTACTGTCTGTGTCTTATTTTAACTTGCAACAGGGTTTAGTATTTAAGGAGGTTAATATAGACTGTGGCTGTAATTATTATTTATTGCTAGAGTTACAATAAAAACAGCTACAATGATAAGTTTTTCATCTGCTTGAACATTTCTGCTAATTTCTCGAAAATCCTGCTAATCTTCTGTCTTCATCTTTTGGTACCTGATACTTCTAAAATTCTAGCCTTTGGCTCTGAACCATTAAAATCAACTTAATATTTTCCCTTGCTGCTGGGCTTCTAATGATCAGTTCAAAGTCAGCTACAGTCAATCAACCATCTAATGCTGCAGTTCAATTTCATTTAAACCCCAAACCCTGTTTCTCAGCTCCTGTGAATCAGCTCCTACAAAGAATGTTGATTGATACTGCGTAAACTCTGACTTTCTGAGGTTATCTTCTCTGAGATTTTACTTTATTAATTCATGCTAATGAAGTTTGATCACTGCCTTTCCTTTGTGTATTTTAATTGAAAAAAAAATTGACATCTTCTGAATGATAGAAAAATCCCATTTGTCAAATTTGGCTGGAATTTCTCCCTTAGACTCACCTGGAACTAATTCTGTTTTAAAATGGAATGATGGATATGGAAGGGGCAAGATTGGGATTATAAACTGTGACTTTAAATGTCATTGTACAGCTACCAGTAGTACATGGTGCATCTTGCTTGCTCAGTCATTTGCCTCTCTGGGTAGGAGTCCTGTCACCTCATTCAAGCCAAGGAAAGTCAGCATTTACTGACCTACCAGTTTCCATTTCCTCCTTTGCCACTGAAGAGATGGTCTGCAGTCTCCCCTTGGAGCTGCCTACGGCTCTAGGAAGAGCCTGAAATTGCCTCTTGCTCCATTAACGAGATAATTAACTTGGTCTAATTTTTCATGCAATTACGATTGGCTGTGTTGAATTGAATTTAGACATTTGTGGCTAAGAACTATCAGAACTTCATTTTATATTCAAGTGTTTATTTTAGTGTTTACGTGCTTTATAAATAACAAAATGTCTTTTGCTCCTTCCTTCCACAAAGGTGAGTTGAGATGAGTTTGCCTCAGGCCCTACTGAGAGAAACAGAGCTATATTGCTTTTTTTTTTTCTTTCCCCAACAGATTGTCTCCTGGTCTCCAATAATGGGAAAACATTGAATTACTCAGATCAGGTTCAACACCCCTTGCAGACTGGATACAGTTTATTCAAATTAAAATAAGAAAATCCCATTTCCAATCATTACTTGTAAATATCCAAAGGGAAGATTCTAGCTTTAAAAATTTTTGTTTATTTCATTTTATTTCCTTTGATTCTTCTATTTTTTCATTTTTTTTTTTTACTTACAGGTCTATTAAATATTGCAGGCAAGGATGATGAGATGTGAGGTTTCATTTGGAGGATTCTGGTTAAACTGAACAGCAGAACTACCTGCTGGGCATTGTTGGTGTAGAGAAGAAAAAAGAAGGCATGGAGCCTAACAGGCATTAGAGATACAGTGTCTTGTTTGTCAGAGACACAAGGCTACAAATAGGAAGGTGCCAGCTGGGACACTGAAAATGCTTCAGCTATTGGTGGGGTTTCTTGCTTCTGGCTTTGTTCTCTATTTGAACACTAGCAGTTAAAAGGTAGGAAGTTACGCAGGCATCACCTCTTTTCCTTTTGCCCATCCATAACCTCTCTGCACAGATTCCGAGACCAGCCAGTAGGATTCAGAAGCTCTGTCTAGCCATCTAAAGAAAGCCGTGTGCCCTGAAAGAGACAGGAGAAGGGTTGGCAAAAACATGCTTCAGAGACCTGGTTTGGGTTCTCATTTCATGCAGCTTTTATCTCTGAATACCAAAAATAAAAGCAGAAAATCCACACTTTTCCAAGGGCTGATCAGAATACCAATGAGGGGATCCTCAGCTTCATAGATTTTGGTTTTGACTAAAAGATACATTTTTTAAAATCGCCAGGTACCTTCTTCTTGTAAATTGAGAGGTCTGCAGCCCTTAAAAATTAATTCCTCAAAAATATTATGCGCTCCCTTTCACTTAGGAAGGAAAATACTGTTGCACCCAGTCTGACAGGCTGACGTGTATCTTCTTCTGAAAGATGCTTGTGGTTCTTCCCCTGGGGTGACAATTCCCACTTGCTGAGAGAAAATAGCCAAAACTTCTTTGCTGACAAGGTGGTTTTAAAGCATCCCTAAGAGAAATAAGGATTTTCCTTGGCTGAAATTCTCAGAAATATGTTCATTACATGCAAATAAATTACACTTCTATATGCAAGGAAAAAAAAAGAAGAAAGAAGAAAGGCTCTGAATTGTGGAACTCCGTTGTATAAAATCCAACAGTATTGTGTATTGTGTACTAAATGCGTAATTTACATTACATTTTTAAAAGTGGCTTGGTGTGGAGTGATCATGGAAAGGACATTTCACTTTTTGAATTCACCAACCACCATTTCTTTTTACTCTCCCCAGTTACCTCAATGATTTGGACAGGTTGGCAATGCCAGACTACGTCCCTACTGAGCAAGATGTCCTGCACTCCCGAGTGCAGACAACTGGGATTATAGAGACTCAGTTTTCTTTCAAGGATTTAAACTTCAGGTATGAAAGCCATATTTGACAATCTTCTTGGAGTTTATCTTTCTTAAGTATTTTCTTCCAAAGGTATTGACCTATTTTAACACAGGTAATTCCATTGTGATATCAGTGAAATCACTCTTATTTAATATTTTTACACAGCTGAAAAAGCAAGGTGTTTTACTATCAGTATGCCAACTTTGAGCATATAATGAGCCATTATAAACAGGTCACAGAATACCAGGTTCTAAAAGGACATTTTTACATATGTAAATGTCTAAAAAGCATTAGTTATATCCTGCCATTTGAATAATTGTGACATTTATGAAATTTGCCTACTTAAATGTCCTTAACAGCATGCAAAAACATTTGATGTCTACCAATTTGCATGCACTCTCAACCTTTCACTCTTCTTTTGAGAATGGAAATAACTGCTCTTAGCACTGGAATGCACTCAGTTGGCAAAAAAAAAAAAAATCTGTCCTATGGGAAATTTCAGCGTTATCAAACATGCCCTCATGCGCATTTAAGATGAAAACCAAAATGTTCAGAAAAAAAATTTGAAAATAATGTCTCTGAGAAATTTGACTGGAATATTTTACACTTTCAGATACTCAAGATCTTGTTATGCTTGGTGAACCAATTAAAAAACATCTAATTGCACATGAAAATGGATTTGAATGAATTATGATAGTTTCAGTGTTCTATAATGCTTTTCTCTGTGGACTGAAATCCATTCAATCCTTAATTTAAAGGCTGGGGCGCATATTGAGGAATGCAGTCTAGACAAGAAACTGCCTGCAGAGACAGACAGATTTATAAAGCATGAGGATTATAACTTCTACATTTTTCATTTGGTTTCTTTCTTTCTCCTCATGTGCCAATTAAATATTCCCCAAACCATCTATGCTACCACACAGATGCTTTAACACAACAGAGATTGCACATACAAAATTAGATTCTGAAGCAGATGTCTTACAAATAAATTATTATCATCTATCAATATTCTGATCACTCATGACAATTCAGGACTTGCCCACAAATGCTACACTGTAATGTCATAGACATCATCTTCTTTTTCTCTGATTAACATATTTCCAGACAGCTTTGTACATTCGAAATTTGAATGCCTTCAGTTACAATCATGTAAGTTCATGAACTTACATGATTCAGGGTGGAGAAAGAAACCATCAAAGTGCAAATCCTCGTTGACATGGGTGTTATCAGTCCTAACAGGACATCAGCATTAGTGTTTAGGTCTAGCTAAAATGCGGTACAACTGACAATTTAGTTACCCAAGTGTTTGCAAACAAGAAGAAGGCTCTAAATGCCACCATACATACAAACCCTGCTGATTTTACCCTCTCTGCTATGCCTCAGAGTAGTGTTATGTGAGTAAATCCATTGGTGATTTCAGGCAGTTGATATTATATAATATATTAATATATT
>VYXC01009031.1:0-72848 GCA_013397175.1 Platysteira castanea
CTGTGATTCTGTGTGAGAAACAAAATGAAAGATTTGTAGGGTGACTTTCTTTAGATTCCTGGGTTCAACATTGTCATAAGAAGGTTTTTTTCTATAATATCAATATGGTGATAACTACAAAGATTCCCAAAAGAAACATGAGTGAGAAGGTAATTTTGTATACTTTCGAAAAAGCAGGAATCAAAATGCATTGAAATATTGTAGTATATTTCAGTATGATATGTGGGATGTAATAAGCAGATTAACACCTAAGAATTAAGCTAAAATAAACTAACAACTGTAGAGAAAATAAAGAAATAAAACCACCCAAACTTATGGACTTGAATTCTATCAAAGCTAGAACTGCCAAAAGATCTGTCACACACATATATTTTATCTGTACATTACTTTTTCTTAGTGATTGCTTCTCTTTGATTCTTTTCTTGATTTGAACATGAGGCAAATTGAATTATGGGTTCCTGACATAAGAACTCTTTTCTCATTTCCTTGACCTATTTTTCAGCACTGCCTTGAGTTATTGGTGAGGTTTTTTTTATGCTCACTTCACTGTAAATCTCACCCTTTCTTGAGATGAGGTGGATATAAATTGGCTGAATCATAATTGACGACCTGTAAAATTAAAAAAACTATAAATTGCTTCTTTAAATTTGGGATGCAGTAAAACCCCCAATTTATCTATGATAAATATAGGATAAGGAAAAATGCATACCAGTACATGTGTTGTCCTGGCTTGTCTTCAAACAGTGCAGGATTTCTAGTTTTGGTAAAACTAAAATACCATCAAGGCACGTGCTTTTTACTGACAAACACAAGTGCTGGAACTGAACAACAGATAATTCACACTGGGATAATTTCCTTTGTCATTTTATGCTCCTTTTCTATTGATTCCTGAACACTTCAGTGTCTTGCCAGCTGCATTTCTCACATAGAGACAGCAGGGGACTAATGGAAAAATCAAGAGTGGTAGTGATGGCATGGGAAAGTCTTTTCTCTGGAAACAGGAGGACACAACTCCTGTAGGAATTGTATCTCTAGGTGGTACTTTGGAACAAAGAACACATGAAAAATGAACTGGTATCAACAAATGCTTCTATAGTTATTGTAAAGATATTTTGTGCATACACTTGCACTCCTGTTTTTACATAAAAATGAAATCGATTAAGGGCCAGAATGTGAATATGTAAAGGTCAAATTCAGAAAATGTCAGTTTTCAGAAACTGCAAGGAAGAAGAAATTTCTCAAATAGTTCAGCAAGGTTTGTTTTGCTTGGCAGAGGGAGTGGTTTTAAAGTGTGTTTTTTGTTTTGCCTCATGGTAGAATTGGTGAGATTGTATGACTGCCACCATTCTGGCTTCCACTTAGAGCGTAAAAAATTTACTTTCTTCATGGTACTGGTAATAGAGAATCAGACACTTTTTGAAGTGTTTCACATTTTAAATACAGCAGTGATTTTTCTTCTCCACAAAAGAAAATGATTTATTTCTAGTGTCACATTTCACATTCTCTGGTACAAATATGAACACTAACAAGCTGAGGGGTGCATGCAGAGCTATCACAAGATATCAGTGAAATATAAGTAAAGCCTGATTTTAATGGGTCAGCCAGAGATGAATGACTCCAGGAAACTGCAAAGGTCTCAAGATGTCAATACTTATTCTTCTTTTAAAAAATGAGAATAGAAAAAACCCCAACACCAAACCATAAAAGACAGTACTGCTGCAGTTCAAATGCTTTTCTTCATCTATTTTTAAGGAGAGGCATTGTGGTCACACTTGCAAATGAGCAAAACAAACCTCTGCGTAATTCTGAATGTAGATTTAGACAATTGAGACACTCTAGAAGTTCCATTATTTTGCTTTGTTATTAAGTTTGGCATAAACCCCAACATCTGAGTTTTGTGACAACCAGACGTCCTTGGCATGTGTCCCTATTGTTTAGGAAATACCAGATTATTTTGCCACTCATCATGAATATTGATGTGCCATAGAGATGACCCTACTTTTCCGCCTCTAGGGTTTAGCTCTGCTGATCAGCAGCTTGATGTTTTCCCACATGTTATCAAATACAGTTGGATAGAAAACTATTGCCTTGTGCCTGAAGAGCTTTCCAAGGTCTGAAGTACTAAAAAGGCATTGGTGATCTCTTGAGATCTTTTATTTTGTTTGCATGAAGTCCATTAAAATAATTCTCTTTTGCTGAGAGTGTGATGCCTGTTGTGAGGTAGCTTCATGCAGTCACAGAACAGTTTAGGTTGGAAAAGACCTTTAAAGATTATTGGGTCCAACTGTTAACCCAGCGCTGCCAAGTCCACCACTAACCCCTGTCCTGAAGCACCACATCTGCACATCTTTTAAATACCTCCAGAATGGTGCCCCACCACTGCCCTGGGCAGCCTGTGCCACTGCTTGACAACCCTTTCAGTTAAGAAATTTTCCCTAATATCCAATCCAAACCTCCCCAGGGGAAACTTGAGGTCGTTTCCTCTTGTCCTATCACTTGTTACTTGAGAAAAGGGACTGAGCCCCCCTGGCTGTGCCCTCCTTCCAGGGAGCTGTAGAGAGCCATAAGCTCCCCCCTGAGCCTCCTTTCCTCCTGGCTAAACAGCCCCAGCTCCCTCAGTCACTCCTCATCACGTGTGCTCCAGACCCTTCCCCAGCTCCATTGTCCTTCTCTGGACACACTCCAGCCCCTCCATGTCTTTCTTGTAGTGAGAGGCCCAGAACTGAACACAGGATTTGAGGTGCCTCACCAGTGCTGAGTACAACTGGTACAGTGCTGGACAACCAGTGCCCTGGTCCTGCTGGCCACACTGTTTCTGGTACAAGCCAGGATGCCACTGGCCTTCTTGGCCACCTGGGCACACGCTGGCTCGTGTAGAACCACTGTCCTGTGGATGTTTGCTCTCAGCTTGTGTTGGGACTCCCGTGTGCTCGGTGACACACTCTAGCAGGTGATTTCTTCCAACATTTTCCAAAGCACTACTGTAAAATGTTACATATATAGGTATTTAGAATCCAAAATTTTAAAGATAGACTAATGTATCTGAACATTTAGCTCTCCTAGGAGTTACTAACTTTTATACCATCTGCTGTGAAGCTCTTTGATCCTAAAGGTACTCATCACTTGAATAATTTTCTATCCTGAATTCACTTATATGCTCCAGTGATGCAAAACTCAACGAGACATACATTTTGTTCCAGCTTCAGTGATGTAGCACAGGTCCTACTGGTGATTATGGTAGCTTTTAATGAAAAACTAGGGAATAAGTAAGCAGAATAGAGCTCTGAAGTTCTGCTTTATCAGTGGGGTTAAGAAAAGAACATCAGAAAAGCAGGGAGAATACACATAAGAAACATAAATGTATCTCTTTGTATGTGTGTACATATAAATAAAATAATGGTAGAGTTTGGGGTTTTTTATTTTGTTTTTCTTGGTTTTTTTTTTTTTTATTCCGGTACTAAATACTGTGATGAATTTCCAGAATAGTAAAATGATTTTGGTCACTTTCTTGCAGTCTTAGGAACCTGCATTCTGTTTTCATTTGGTCTTATGCTTTTAGATTTTTTTTTTCATGCATTTATTGAAAGAATTGCCTTATATTACTGTCTGTTAGAATGCCATCTATGTTCTTTTTCAAAAGTGAATATCCTACATTTTATGTGTCTCCTCAGATGAAAGGGATCTTAAATGTTGCTGAAAACAATTTCTCCTAAAACATTTTTGCGTTTTATTGCATTATAGTGACTGTCCAGATATGATATTGGTCACAGACTCTGCAACCACATCTATGCCAGAAACCTCCTAATTTTTTTCAAAGGGCTTTTATGAAGCTTTGAAATTCTTGGGAATCAGTTGACCTAAGTCTTGAAAATGTGAAAAGTAATAAAAGCTTTCTAATATTCATAATAATGAAACATAAATTGCGCATTAGATTTTACGTCTGTTTGTTTGATAAAGTAGCTGCTGCTTTGACCTCTGTTGCCCACTCTGAAGCATGGCAGGACTTCCCTTAGTGCAGCGTGTGCTCTTGTCTTCCTCCTCCAGCGTTTGGGACTAATCAGCTCCTACAAACAGAGACGAGACTCTCCTAACATAAAGGAAATGTACACTGCTGCTCTGTTCTGACAGTTCGTAATGTTTCAGGCAAGCGCTTGCTTGAAAGCCAAAAGAATAAAATGCAGGTACAATCTTGTTTTCTTCTCCCTGAATTGCTCCCTGTTTACTTCTCTCAGTATGTCAGGCTATTTTTCTGTTATATCAGCTGCCGTTCATTTGAGGTGTATGGTAAAAGAGGGAAAAAAAAAGCCCTCTGGAAATACTTTCTCCAGTAGTTTGCCTATTATGTTTCAAGCCATATTTTAGGTATAATTGAATGAACAGTTTCAGGAGAAGAAATGACTTAAAAACTTTCCCATTTCCCCCCAAAGTACCTAAGGATTTCAGTATCAGTTTCCATCTGCCTGGTCCCCAAAGACACTGCCTGTCTGTGTCTCTGGATTTCTTGCTTGCACAGAGTTGTATGCTCCTGTAACAGGTCTGCTGTGCATGCCAAAAGGGAAATTGAAAACCTGTTTCTGACCTGGAGATGCTGGGCAGTGAGGAGGTGATAAAAATGAATGCCTGGCTTTCATGGAGTTACTCCCATCCTTTAGCTTCTACTAAGGAAACTTTAAAACAGAAGGCATTATTTTAATTTGTGTGGTGACAGGATTTTGAGAAGAAGTGTAAGTGCCCCAAAGCAGAACAGAACAGAAAAAAAGATTTAATACATCAAATATATAAATCTCTCCTTCCCACAGGTTTTTGCACAGATGGTCTTGGGGTAGTGCCAGGAACCTGCAGGTGCAGGAGGCCTTCCCTTAGTCCTCACTCCCTTCAAGCAGCTCTCAAACTCACAACTTTTTGAACCCTGAAAGTACATTGCTTTTTCCTTCTCAACAGATGAGGTACAAAGGTTTTGCCAGCCAACTAGAAAGCCTGTTGCTTGAAATGGTTTAGAACACTTTGTCTTACCCTGGAAGACACAGGCAGCTGAAGAAAAAGATGTCCAAGTTATAGCAAGCCTCAGAGCTGTTACTGATTGCTTTGTGGAAGGAGGTGAAGCAGCTCTGTGGTGTTGCTATAGAAGCTGCAGCTCCTGAGCATCATCTTGAGAGATCCAAGGGCCAGGAAGGCTACCCCAAAGACAGTGATTAATGCTGCTGTGTTTGTAAGCTGATTCCTCACTGATCTGAAGGAAGCCTCTGGAGGCCATCTAATCCATACTTTTGCCTGAAGGAAAGGTAAACTCCACTTAAACCACTCCTTACAGACATTTGTCTAACCTGATCTCCCCACCACAGATGGAGATTGAGCAACATCCCTGAAGGATTTACTCCAGCACTTAGCTAATTTGTCTCTCTCTCTTTCATCTTCAGCTACACATTGCCTTTTGTCATCTGCCATAGTTCCGTAGCTTTCGTGATGTCCTTATTTGTAAGGCTTGAACTGAAAGTAAAACAGGGTGATGTGGACCTCCTGGATTAATTTAAAATATGAAAGTGAGGACCAAAAGAAAAGACTTATTTCTTTTGCTTAATATTAACCAAATGAGCTCTGCTGGTGTGTGGAATGGGTTAAATAGAACTACTGTGCTTCCAACTACCTAAAGAGATGTGAACAGATTCTGCTTCTGAAGTACATCATGCTGAATAATTTAGGGACTCTGGGACTGCACACTGTACATAAAGCTATTGCAGGGCATAATATATCATTAACATGTATAGAGGCTCTCTGTAATTTGAAATAGAAAATATATACACTATCCTAGCAGGAAACACTGTATGCTTGATGAAAATTTTCTGTCTGAGAATTAGTGTCTTTGTCAAAATGACAGATCAAAACTCTAATGTGAAATTTGTGTTTCAATAAAATTAATGGGGCCCATCACTAGGATTTGAGAAAGCAGCTCCTGATGCTCTGACGCTGTAGTGGTCGTAAATAAGCCAGATCAATTTCCCAGAGAACATCCAGACAGGCAGAACAAGTCTGCACTGCAGCACCTGGCAGCCTGGAGTGTGCTGGGCACGCTGGAGCCCAGGGGCCTGGCAGCAGCTCTGCTGTGCTTCGGGGGGGTGTGTTGCACATGTTGCATGTGGGGATGCAGCTCTTGATGCACAGAGCTGCACGGCTTGGGGCCAGAGCAGCATCAGCTGCCCTGCCACGGCCCACTGAGGGTGTGCTGGGCACAGCTTGCTGCAGCTTGGAAGGTTTTCAGGCCGTGCTGCCTATGGTTTCATTATTTTGAACAAATATTCAGTCAAAAAAGTTCATATCTGTTAATAAGCAAATCAGTTTTGTGTTTCTCAGTGCTTGCTGCTTATAAGAGTGTTTTGTTAAGGTTTTTAGTAGGAGCTGGGAAGATGAGTCAAGGTTTTCCATGAGGGAAGATCAATACGTGATTCATCCATCTCATAGGAATTATGGGTGGAATACTGAGTGAAAATGTGTACAGGACACCAGGTAGGAGGAACAACTCATTTGTTTAACTCACTGGGAATAAACCATTCACCAACACTTCTGACTTATGTCTGTAAAAACTAAACTTCCATCCTGAGCTGGTTCTCACTTTATGGCCCTTCTATTCACAGATCTATGCTGGATTTGACCTTAAAGCATCTTTGTGCACGCTGTATTATTCAATGCTACTGAGCTCCATTAGAATTCTAATGAACACTGTAAAATTACCTGTAAAATGATGTTGGTCCTGAAAGTTATTGCAAGTAGTCAGAATATTAAACTCAGTGCTGCTGACTTCTGGTGGCAGTTTTAAATCTTTGATGCTTTTAATGGTGAATATTAGAAAAACTGGATACATCTATATCCATACCTATTTTTGGGACATTCTCTGTGCTTATGCAATGAACTGACTAGAAGCAATGCAATTCCACTGGTAACCTGGGCTTATTGCTGCTTCCTATGTGACACTGCTCTAAATAAAGAGCTTCACTCAAACAAAAATTACAACCTAGGATTTCTGTGCAAAACACTGCATGAATATCTGTTTAATAACCTGCTGGGGGAGGTCACTGGCTGCTTTGTGCTATCTCCATTGAATGGCACTGGGCTTTTCATGTTGTCTGACAAAGCTGCTGTAGAAAAAGGTTAGCACATCTCTGCCTCATCCTCCAGAAGAGTATCTACTTGTTTCACGGGTGTGGTAAGACTAGGATGGGAGCTCAGGGCATGGCTTTACCCACCATGAGTGATGAACACGTTTATTATATGTTATATGTCAGGATGCCTTCAGAAAGCGGGAACAGCACCAGAGCTCCTGAATAACTCTTTCAGTTCTAGGTCATCTCTAACCAGAGGATGACTTGGCTGTGTTTCTGTTCTGCAGTGTGTGTCTTAGAGCTTGCCTGTGCCTTGTAAAAAGAATGAGGGACTGAGTGAAAAGTGCAGATTTATGCAGATTGCATTTGGTGAAAAAATGAGCCCCCAGCTTCCCAAGTAATTCTTCTTTTCCAAGATGATTGAAGCATTTCCTATTTTTAAGGGGAATAGCATTCACATGGGCAGTTGGGTGTCACCAAACCAAGAGATGCATCCAGAGCCCAATCCTCCCTTGTGCTGAATTGTGGTGCAAACTGGAGCAGTTTAACAGGAGAGGTCAGGAGAGATTTGACCTCTGTAGCCCAAAGTTTGGGGCGAACTCTTTGGAATTGAACAGCTGAAGTTTGTATTCACAGTCCAGGACAGACAGACTGAACTGTGGTTCCTGGTATAATTAGTGCATGAATTATGGGAATGGTAGGAGGTTGAGGGGGTGAAAAGAGAGGGGGAGAGGGTAAGAATCTCTTTTCTTACTTTTTCCTTGTAAATCCCTGCATGGACTATTTAGTATTTTTTCTCTTAAAAAAAAAAATCTGCAAATGGAAATGCTTTATTTTGGATAAAAATAGGTACTGTGTTGGTACTTTTCACTTCTTTTTTCATCAGTTTGTCACTGATGACTAAGTGATGGAGTTCTGAGAAGTGTGGTTTTAGTTCAGCTCTAGAAACCCATGCAAGGTTTTCTCCGGAGCAGGTAACATCAAGGCATAATTTATTTCTGTGCCCTGGTTTCATCTGCCCATCTGTCCTATCTGTTAAGCCTCTATCACTGCAGATATGAATTTCTTCCAAACATTGACCATGCCAGAATTTCTGCTTCTGTTTTAGGCTGAAAGCCTACAACATCTGCAAATTAGAGCTGGCAACAGGAGAGAATGAATTAAAATGAAAATCTCTCTGTGGCTGATATAAATCACAGTATAAATTTTATAGCCATCTGAGGTAGTTGGACATGAAAAAGGCTTCATACAATCCTGTTAATAAATGACTTCTTTTTTTTTGAAGTTAAACTAGTTTTTATCACATCCAGAAAGGAAAATGGGTACAAAAAAAAGTTTTTAATTTTATGGTAATTCTAATTTGAATTTGAATTCTTATCAGTCAGTGCTGTAATTATTTCTAATTGTTTCAAACTCGCAGAGCTTATTATAAACTGTACTCCATAGAATATTCTCAACCCTAGAGTACTAACAAACTGCCAGACGACCAAAATAGGCACACAAGAAAAAAGTCACTTTTCCATACAATCTGCATTAGTTTTATCATGATTTGATGCAAATAAGAATGGTATTATTGTACATAATTATACAACCAACTGATCATTTACACATGCAGAAATGCAGCTTGATAAAAATACAAACGAAGGAGAAATGCAGATTGTGTTTTCCTGTTTGCATATGTTGCTGGCTGTGTTATCTATTTTTTTCGAGTCCTCACTCTCTAGGATGCTGAGGTTAAAGAGCAGTCCCTGGGCTTGGCTCCATGGCTGGAATTTCCAGATGAATTTTTATGGTCCAGCATCAATTCAGTGAAAAAGATGGTGTAACATCCCTGATTTTTTTGAATGGAAGGCAAAATAAACCAAGCATATTTGCCAGCCCAAAATTCTGCCTTGGAATAATTGGGTTTGCAAATTTTCAGAGACCCTACAGCATATTTTTAGATATAGCTGGGAGCAATGTCAAGTGTGGCAGTGTCTCTACACTGCACAGTAAGAAGGGGTCACTCAAAAGATGTCTCATCTAAACAGTTTGGTTTGCAGGGCTTTTTTGCAGGTTTTGGAGGAAAAAAAGGGATTTCTGTGTCTCTATAAGTACTGGAAGGATAAATCACCTTGGCTCTTATCAGTACTTTTCATTCTAGTCTAGTATTTCTGTTATCATAATTAATTCATTCTGTGCTTATAGGAAAGTTATCAAGTTCAGTCTTTTCATTTCTCTGTCTTTTTCAAGCACAACACCAGACTGATTCCCCTCTCTTCTGGTTTCTTCCAGTGCCTCTTCTCACCCCACTTGACCAATTCAGGTTCTGTCAGCCTTCCTGACAACCATGACCTGACGTACTTGTGCTCTTTGTGATCTTTTAATGGGTTTTATTTCTGCTCACGCTCAACAATTCATTAACTTTTTTTTTTTCAGGTGTAAGAGCAGTGATATTTCTCCTTTTTTTATCCTGTCCTTAGCCTGTCTTTGATGTTACAAGTCAAAAGGCTTTCTAATGTGCATGGTGTGTGGAACAAGGAGGGGCTTTAGCAGGTTGCTGACCTGGTGCCAGTAAACCAGAGAGCATCAGCACGTCCCTGCCAGGCAGTCACCTTTCTTTTGTCCCCTTCAGCTTTCTTAGACTGATTTTTAAGGAAGCAACACCACTTTTTTCATCTTTTCGTTTATGACTACAGTCCTTTTCAGTTTTGATCTTACTTTGAATAGCAATTGGAAAAGAATATTCAAGCTCATATTCATTGTCTAGGGATTTAGCAAAGTCATGTTAGGAACAGTTCAAAGTAGCTCCATATGAAGTTGAGAGTGCTGGTACATTTTAAATTTATATTTGTTTGAATAATAGAAGGAAGGCACTTTGTTATATAGATGCTGATTGTCTGTATCTGAAATGAATGTTTTACTACATTAATGACAGGTTCTCAGCTACTCATAGTTATGTGGTTGTTTTTAATCTTACAACTGGGTGAATTCTGAGGTCTTGTTGACCTAAGCAATAGCAAAAATTATATTCTGAAAACTGCACACTGTGGAACCTTATATAGAAACACAGATGTCTGGATGGTGGTTTGAGTTATGGGAACTATGTGGTTCTTCAGATTCCTCGGGTGTTTCACGGCTTAGATGGCTGTTCTGCACCAAGAAATGGATTGTGCTGTCTACATCAGTGCTGAAATGACAATTTAAAGTGATGGCACTGGTCCTACGTTGGAAGCAGACTTCCTGCTTGTCTCTTTATAACTTGTGGAAGAATCAGGCAGTCTGCTTATATACGAGAAGTTTTGAGGCTACTTCCTTAAAATCTTTAATTTTGGAGGAGACACCTTAAGTAAAAACTTCTAAGATTTGTCCTCCTGAGAGCCTGAGGAGACCAGCAGCTTTGCAAACGGGAGATGAGGCGGGTGAAGAAAATACAATGACTGTGTGGGAGATAGCAATGCAAATTCAGGGTATCTGCACAGCACAGCAGGACTTTCTGTCGCAGAAGGCAAATTCAGCTCTGCACCTCCCGGGAGCTCCATGGTGAGGAGTCTCCCATCTAACTCACGAATGACTTTGCAACTTTCCAGGGAAACGCCTGGCTGAGGCCTGGGGCCCAGTGTTGCTGGGTGTTCTGTGCACATCTCGGGCCTGTGCTGTGGGAGCAGGGGAGCTGCGCTGCTGGCGGTGAATTCCTATGTAATTCTGGATGACAGAGATCAAGAATTAAGAGCAAGGGTAGCTGCTGTGACTTTTCCTTTGCAGGTTTTGCAGACTGTTGCAATGCAGCCAGGTAATAAAACCCTGTCTGGGTAGCTGGCTGAGGTCTGCAGGAATTCCTCATTATCTCTCTGAAATTTATACTAATTCTTCTGCACGTGTGTTCGAAGTGTTCTGTGTGTAATTTCACTGCCATGGGAGGGAAGGTGTCCCAACGTCATTCTGGTTGTGCACTTCATGTTGCTGTGAAAACAGATTGCTGCTGATAATAAATATTTCATTCTGTTAAGACGACTTTTAAACAATAGGAGAAAAGGCCACTATTTTTGAGATTATCTTTGAGAAGTACTTCCAGTTTTGTCAAACTTTTCCTATTTAAGTGGAAAGTTATTTTTTTTCACAGATCAGAGGACATTATGAAAAATGTTGATGATTACTCATTTAAAGTGGCAGCAGTGTTGTGACTCACTCTTTTCATGGGCATGATTCCCTATATTCATAATGGATTTTGAAAACTGGAACTGGCTTCTGCCAACAAATTAAATATTAATGAATGCAGGGTTGCATAATACAGTTTTTGCATAGTGTAATTTTCCCCAGGAAACAAAATGATGACCTCTTAAAAATAAACTGTGGGGAATGCTTTATAGTCTTACTTTGCTGTGAGCCAAAAGGTATTTGGGTGAAGTCTTGAATATCTCTGCATTGGCATATTTGTTGTATACAGAGGCTCTGCAGCTTTGATGCATCAGATGAAACTCCTAAAAGTGGATTAAATGGTTCATCACAATGACTGCTGCATTAGTTGTAATCATTTAATTATACTTTTGAGTATGGAACAGTTCCAGATCTGTCTAAAGTATACACTGCACAAGCAAGGGAGTGAGGTTGCTGAGGACAGTGGAAAATCAGGAGTTCATCAGCACACATAAGTAAGCATTTTCTGTAAAAAATGACATGGAAACTTTCTTCCAGACAGCAGACAGAGATGCTTGACTGGTCCTCAGCTCTTGTCAATCAATCCATGAATCAATCAAATTGTACTTTCAGTATGGATTAAATTTAAGCTGTCCTGGGTTACTGCCTAACTCTTGAAATGACAACATGAACCTTCTGTTGTTACCTAAGGCTGTAAGTGGGGATTTGGGTCAAGGCCTTCAGCAACAACTTGGGGAAAACAACTGGATTTTCCACAGCCAAGGGAAGGGTAATAAATAATAGCAAAGCCCATTAATCCTCTTTTCCATTAGTGGCAATGTCAGATAAAGCTGCTTAGTGACTCTTGAGGAATGTTACGTGGATGATTTATTGCATGTGTAGTTTTAGATGTAAGTGTAATTTTGAAATGTGGTACCTCTACAGACTCACCAAGAGATAGAGTAGGATAGCAGATGAGTTACAGCACCATACAATGGCAATTTCTGTACGTCTCTTCAGCTGATTTCCCAGCCTTTTCAGTTAGTTCTGGCTGCTTTGGGTGGATATGAGCCTCATTTGCTGCAGAGGCTGCAGGACACTTTGTGGTAACTGGTGAAATTAGAAAACTCCTTTCTTTGATGATGTACTTGGAGAATGAGTTTCATTTGGTTACTTTTCTCCTGCCTACCTGCTGTTTGCCATATGACTATTTATAAAATGAGCTAGTAAAAAATTAATCTACTCTACATCACAGATGCAAAGAGCAGTTATGGTTTTATAAACATTTTTATTAAAATGTGGGGATTCATTTTAATGGCATATAAAGAGGAATATTTACCCTGTATTGAAGAGTGGGCTAATAATGAATGAACTCTAAACTTCCATCTCTATTACAAATTTAATATCCCTATTGATTTAAAAATGCAAACTGCTTTATGCCAGGAGATGACTGTTCCTCAAGTTCTCCTTAAAAGCATTGCTGTTCCTGACCCCAGCTGCATTTGCTTCTGGGAGAGGACTCAGCTACTTTTTTATTCTGCTGGAAATTCACTGCGCCCAACGAGAGTGTGATGGAGCAATGAGCGTAGTGCACCTGCAGGCCGGGCGCAGGCACTTGACAGCAGCATGACTCAACCCTCCATCCTCCCAGCCTGGCATTCAGCTGGATCTGCCTCGGGTTTGACTAAGAGATAATCTCCTAGGTTCCAGACAAATGCATCTTCCTAACACTTATTTACTCCATGTTGTATTTAAAGCTTTAAGATACATTTATGCACCGCTGTGGTTTGCTTAGATCTGCACTGTGATTGTGCTTTGGTAATCACTTTAAAACTGTGCGATGCAAGGCAATTGAGGAAGAACACGCAGAAATGATTTCAAAACTGGTTCTTTTTAAAAAGAGAGCTGTTAAACAGGTTAGTCAGAACCGTGAGTCACCCCAATTGAGTCACACTTACTTTTTGGTGGCTACAGATTATCCAGTTTTCCTGTTTCTCCAGGCAGCTATGAGTAATGCTGTGGTAAAAACTGTACTGCTTTGGAGAATGGCTTTTCCCTGCTCTGCCTGAACACATTTATGCACTGGGCAGTTTATAAAGTCATTCTTCGGCCCATTCTCTCAAAACACTTGAGGGGCTGGTTGCATGATACAAGTGATGAGAAATGTGCCCAGTGTTGCATTGAAGGGAGAGAAAGGAGAGCAAGGGCCCTCACTACCAATTCATGATTGGCACCACTTCTGTGGGAATTGCTATTAGTAGGAAATACTAATAGTTATCCTGGTTGGGATTATCCTTTTTGCACCCACAGGAACTTTGGGTAGTTAATCAGAGCACAGAAGATCTGTGAGGAACAGAAAAAATGAGGAGGTGGGAGAGAGAACAAATATGCCCTGAGATGGTAACTGGGTTGGTGCCTTAATAGCTGTTGGAGCCGAGTTTGGGTGTGTTGGAGAAATTTTTTTCTATATTTGTAGTGAGCATGCATCAACACAGCTGTAGTGTTAGGCATAATCCCAGAGGCTCTACAACCATCATCCCAAACACTGAATTAGCAGTGCATGTATTGGCCAAGTGCTTTCAGCTTGGTGGCTACCTAAAATTAGTCTGAAACTGTGTAGGTGCTTAAATGTGGGTTTGAGAGCCTGGATTTGGGTTAGAAAGTGTAGGCTGTAGTTCTTCAAGCTTCAGCAAAGAGAGGGAGGATACTGTAGCTCTGAATATTCCTGAATATGCCTACTTTTAGACTACAGTATTCATTGCTCTTTTTTAATAAGTATTGTCAGCATTTTTGTTAATATAAAGGCAAGATGTCCTTTCCTTGTAATCTTAAAAAAGAGAAATTACAGTCGGGTTTTAAGGGATTATTTATTATTTTTCACTGGGTCTGCTTCTGAGAATTTTTCTAAAGACTCTAATTCTCTCTACAAATGGATAGTCCACCTAGAAATAAAACTTTTTTCTGTGATTGGTATCTTTCTGATTGATGCTGCAGAACTGCTAGATGGAAAATATTATTAAAATTAGAATGAAAGTGTCTTTCTTACATTTACAACTCTCTCTGAGTAGTATAAAACCAAAACCAATTTTCTTTAGTTTATCAAAGGGTCAGGGGACTTAACAATTTGAGATAGAAAATATGATCATGTCATTAAGAACACTCGATGTGCTTTACAACAAAGGATTTAAATGCTTCAAAAGGGAAGAGTAATTTACACAGCCCTTTTGCAATAGATAGCAAAGTGGTAAAGCTGCTTTCTGCATAAATTTCTTTCCCACAGGGTTCTGTTCCCTTTCAGCAGATCTATACAAGAAATATTCAAGTCACAAATAGTTTGCATGGGGACCAAATTTATGCGAACAAGGTCATTTGTTCAGTGTCAGCAGTTGTTGTGAAGTTGCACAATGTCTTCCAAGAGAAAATTATTGCCTTCAGATTCTTTCTGATCCTTAAAAGCTGTTGCTAACCTGGGACGAGAACATATTCTAACAAATAACCGACTGAAAGGGAGAGCAATGCGTTTTGTACCCGAAGGGCTGAGTGCTACAGCCCTGCAGTGAGCTGCTCTGAGATGCTCTGAGGCAGGAGAAGAAAGCTCCTCTGCAAAGTCTTGTCAAGTGAAGTTTGTCCTGCTCCTTGGGAGAGGACCTCTTAGGAGTTGGAAACAACTACTGAACTTGTCCCTGTGAAGGTGAGTGGCTGTTGTGGAACGTTTCTGTGGCTCCATGGATGGTAAATGACCCGTGGGCTGGCTGTGTCAGGGCTCGGACCCTGGTATCTGGGGCGAGAGATTCCGTTCCTAAGGAAAGGGGATGTCCCAGTGGCCCTGGCACAGGACACGTCTGCAGACAGGCTTGGGCTCGGTGCTATCTCAGGACAGCCCTGAGCAAGGGAGCCAAGCCAGCCCACAGGATAAACACACACACACTTAGCAGGAGGCAGTGCAGCAGGAGAATAAAAAGGCAAGAGCGCAGATGGTGTGTGGTTATGTGGATATTTCCTTGGCTGTGTAAAGAATTTAGGTCGTGGATTCCAGCAACTGCCACAGGTTCATCTCCTCCCCAAAGTACCACTCTACAAAAGAATATCCTTCTAAGTCATGAGAAAATAAATTTGAATATGTGTATAAGACATTTATGTTTCATAACGTGCCATTTTGTTATATTTTCACCAGGGTTCTGATTTTATGCCACGAAGTTGATCATTATGTAAGAAGATTGTATTATTTAATTTCTGTAGAGTGTTGTGACCAGTCCTGGCTGTTTTACTGTGTTGAAAGACACAATGTGCTGAGAATGTACCTTTGGGTGAAATACAATGTCCTCTGTCTTTCCCTCAATATAAAAGAAAAAAATACTTTGCTTACTGGAAAAAAACCCCCAAACTAAATCCAGTAAAACCAAAGCAACCCAAAATGTATCGAAACTTAAAGATATTCTCAGACCTTGTCAGAACAAACTTATGTCTGTGCTGAGGAGCTATGGATTGCCCTGGTAAATTGGAATAGTGCATGGTAGGACGCAAGCACAGATCATGAGCCTGGATAGAAATAGAAGCCAAACAGAGGAGGACTAGTTGGGAGAAGAAATTAAAACAGCAAGGTAGAAGCTGACCAGGAATTGACCACAGTCAGTGGTTGCTAATATTTGGTGGCTTATTCACAGCATTTTGGTGAAATACAAGGGCAGGGGAATATGGTATAACGGATGAGACTTTTCTGATGTCAGTGGATCATGATATTAGAAAAGTTAATGGCCTGAATCAGTGGGTTTCAAATGTCACTGACTACACATTTCAGAGCGTAATAATTCAGAAAATAACTTGGAAAAAAAAGTAGGATTTGTTACCTTGCAGTTCCAATGGCAGAAATGAGAATGAGCAACTGGAGGTTTATAAACCCCCACAAAAAATGGATGAGTTAATGCCCAGAAGACCTCCCTTGGCTGCCCATCATAACTGTGTTTTACCTTGGGACTGTTTGCTTGTATTTGCTGGATTTATTCTGGATTTTGCTTGTGTCTTCCTATCATATTCCCCATGAGTTTTCTTTGTTTTGTCCACCACGTTATTTTCTTTTCTGACATGTGGACAGCTTTTCCTCTCTATGAGATTAAGATGGCTGGGAAGAAATATTACGTCTGAATTAATGGCCAGGAGTAGGTTGACTAAACGCAGCTCTTTGTAGATTTTTCCATGGCTCAGAATGGGCTCTAGAGGGGCCTGTGAGAAGTTGGATCTGTCTTGGGTTTATATTTATATGATGCATGTAGCAAGTTCAGAAAAGAGCATATAAATAAACACATTACATCAATTTTGACTTGATGACATCAGCTTCTTCTCTGACCATACTTGCCCCTGAAATTAATAAGCACTTGGCAGAGAAGTAACCAGGTTCCAATGTATAAAAATACTGACTGCAGTGAATGGGGTTAAAAACCTCTCCGTGGAATCCTGTGTCTTGCACAGTTGTACCCGTTCCTGATGTAGGAAGGAATATATCTAGGTTTTTAGACATTTCAAGTGTTCGGAGTAATGCAGAGTAAAGCTAAATTCACTGCTAGGTGTCCATGTATTACTGTCTGTATTTCCTTTTGTTTCCGAAAGAAAAGTAGTTTTGGTTTTTTATTATGACACAGGAGACTTAGGTTACAGGTTATGCTTTTGTAACTGCATTCATTGCTATTCTCTTTCTGAACTTCATTCAGCATTCCTGGTGTCGCACAAACAGTAGTGGTTATTCAGAGTTTTTTGAATGTGATGTAAATGCATAAATAGAAAGTAGTTTGTTAAGTGGCATAAGTGTCATATAATGGTGTAGTTTTATATTTCATGTCTTGGGTTATTTTATACATTAATACTTCATAATCTGTCTCGCTCAGTTAGATTTTCCTGCAGTGCAATGCAAATAGAAAATAGGAAGTAAGCTCTTGAGAAAGAAATATTCAAGGGCTTGGATGTTCTGTATTCATACCCGAAATTCAGGCATATCAGGTCACAGGGATCAATCCTATAATTGGGCTATAAATACTGTGGGCAACATCCTTGGGTGGTGTAATTGGCAAAGCTTTGCATGGCCCCCTGGTGTGGCTGCCCAGCACTGTGAGAGCAGCCTGTGGGTGTTTTCTGCTGGTGGGCAGAAATACCCATACAGGTTTTGTAAACTAGGAAGAGGCTTACCAAGGTTTCATTGCAAATCTGTCTTTCATGTTACCTGACCTGTCCCTCAGATATCAGTAGGACTAACTGGTGAGGGTCATGTGGTTCACAGTGGTTCACAGCTTGGGGGGAAGGCCAGGGGTCCTCCACAAGCACTCAGTTGCTGATAATGGAGCTCTTTGACAATGCTAATTAAAGAGATGCTTCTGTATGTCACTGAGAGTAAGATCTGAAATTAGACAGCAGTTGCTTTAGGTTGGGTTTGATACATGTCTTCTAGATTGGTATTGGTTTTGTTTTGTATCATTCTGGCTTCTTGGCTGCTGGGAAGATAAAGCTCCAGGTGAGGCAAGGTAGTATAAGCTGGTCTGCAAGTTACAGAGAGGAGAGTGAGCAAGATCTGCAAAGTACCTCATAGGTGTGTGCATTACAACAGGCAGCTGTGCAAAAAGACAAATACTGAAGTCTTTGAGGTTTATGATTCTGTGAATAGATGTTCGGAATGAACATAAAAATTAAAGATATGTGTATTTTCCCTTATCTTGCAATGTTCAGAGGAAAAACTGGTTGTGAATAAGTGCTGTGTTGAGTCTAGCCTGACTGGTGTAAACCTGCTGGAAATAGTTTTGTCATCTATGACAGTATTAAATCATCTGCAGAGGATCACTGCAGCTGAGTAGTAGCTCAGTCAGTAGCACCACTTAGGCTGGTACAGCCAGGCTTACCATGCAGCCCTGTGAGTGCTGGATAATGGTTCTTGGGCACCTCTACAGAGATTTTCAGCAGAGCTGATGGGACTTCATAAAACAACTTGTTCTTTAATAACAAAATTAGGGCATGGTTCTGTATTTCCAGCTGAGCACTCTTCCTCAGACCAGAGGCCTGTCTGAAATCAGCTGAAGCTGCCTAAGCAGGGCACCAGGAGCCTGTAGCCTCCCAGCAGAGCTGGGTGTGGGCTCCCTGCCCCAGCAATTGCCTGCGCTGGTGGCAGCTCTCCCACTGCCACTGCTGGTGCTTGCTCAGGTACGTGCACCTGGGCTGCAGGAATGTAATCCAGTGATGGGATGGTAGTGGTCCACAATCTGCACAAAATTACATAGCTCCACGGTATTTTTCCCTTTAAAAGAGGAGGGATCTGTGCCTTTTGAGCTACAGGGTAGATGTGCCCCCCTCAGTGCAAACTTGGGTGTACTGTGGGAGTGTGGATGGGATTCATGGGCCTGCTGCTTAGCAGGCTTGAGCAAGGAATTGTGTGCAGTTTGATTGCTCACTGAAATATCTTCAGAAAAAAAAAATATATTCACAGCCCTGAAGGTCTGTGCAGGTGCACAAGGTTTTACCCAATGCAACAGAAAGGCACCTTATGGAATTTTCCTGGGTTGGATTAGGAGAACTCTGTTTGCACCTACGCTCAGCTGGAGTCTCTTCCTGCATGAGCCTGTCGGTTCATTTTAAGACACACAGCAAGATCAACGGAGTGCTCTTTCCCCCAGGTTCCCCTCTCTCAGATGATGCCCCAGTTAGGTCACTGAGGAAATCAAAGATACAGGAAACTGGTTTGAGCGTTCGCCAACTGGTCCGTACATGTAATTGCTGTATTTTAGTTTAATTTCTCCTGAGATGTTTCCTGATGTCTCAGAGAATGTTGCCCATAAAAAGGCAGGCTGCTCTTCAAGAAAGCAAGTCAGTGAACACATGAATATTTTGAGCCACAGCATGTAGCACTCAGTATTTATCACTACAGGAGAGAGCATGTGACTCCTCTCTCACGTGGCAGCTCCTTGGTTTATGCCTTACGGATTGGAAAACAGCAAAAGTATCCTGCAGGATCACTTTTGAAGAAAGGGCAAGGCACTGGAGCAATCCACAGCGCTAACATTTTGCTGTGGAATGATTCCTGCGCTTACCCCTCAAGCAAATCCAGTGTGTGGGAAGACAACAGACTTGCTAAAGTCAGAAATGAGTAACTGCTAAACAAAAGTCAGGAGCGTTGGCCCCAGAAGTAGCAGTGTGACCTGCCAAGGGAGCATATTTCATCTGCTCCTCAGAGCAGTGGAGCTGAATGTGTTCTGCCGTGGCAGCAAGGGCTGTGCACACAAACAGGTGGGACTCAGTGCACCTCCCGGCTGGTACAACTGGAGAGCGAGAGCAAGGACGGCTGCAGCACTTCAGGGCATTGTTTCTTGGCAGGAACACACATGCTCCAAGAAAAACAAATTTGCTCAATATTTTTATGAGTCTCTGAGCTCAGCTGGCTCTGGCAGGGATGACGACTTCATCCAGAGAGACAGTAGTGGGGAGATCATTCCAAGTTTCCCTTTATTTGGGTAGTGGAACATGAGTAACTTCTTCCCTGAGCTGGAGAGCGTTGCCCTGGGCTCCTCATCCTGCGGGGTGTGTGTGTCACACTGTGCCTCTCACATCCCTCCAGGGCACCCAGGGCAGCTCCCTTGTATGGCCTGACTGCACTGCAAAATATAAATGCCTTTGATGCAGCAATTCCAGCACAGGCACTCTGGACTCTGTGGAATAACAAATAATAATAAAGAAAATAGTCTGGCAATAAATGCTAATCACACCCTATAGGCTTGCACTGAGTTTGTCATTAGGTAGTAGATATTACATGCAGAGATGTTAACTTTCCCAGAGCCTTACAGAGTTTAGAGTTCTTTGTAAATGTGTAATTTCCCCTCTAAAAATACAGTTTATTTCCCAGTACAAATTCTTCATTATTCTGTAGCTAGCGTTGAAAGGCCCCATCATTTGTCTGAGTCAGACATACCCTTGAGAGAAAACAGTCATTTAGTGAGATGAGCAAATTCTGGAAATTGAGGCAAAGGTTCTGTTCTGCAGGTGAACCCAAAGAGCCACAAAGCCTGCAGGGATGTGGGTGTGGTGGGTGTGTGACTTTTTAGACAACTGCAGCTTGGAGAGCTTCACTATTGCTCCTTTTTAAAATGACATTTTGATTGTTGCCCTCTCCTGTTCTGCTGAAGCCAGAACTATTTCTGCCCACTTTTGTCTCGCTCCCTCTCTCTCCTTTTGCAGACTTACAGTCTTTGTAAGGCACTCACTGCCAGCTAATGCTGTTCTGGGCTTATGAACATATCATTTATTTTGAATATCTGTTTCTGTTACGTGCAAAACCAAGCTGGATGCTGTGATTCCTGTTTCACTCTTCTTCCTGACCTAGCAGTACTTCTTCTGATGATACCAACCAAATAAAGAATGGAATTTCTATGCCAATCTATTTGTCAGCCATAAGTAGGCAATATATTAGTCAAACTTCCACTTTTTAGTAAACAGCAACATATTTCTGATTCTTGGTATCTCCAAAATGTATGTAGATATTTTCTTTGGTGATCTCTGACATTTTTGTTGTCAGCTAAGGGCTGTCATGTGATGTTTATGTTGGCTTGATCAACATTTGGCAAAAGAGGGTAAGAACAAAACTGGGTATGAAATGGGAAGCTTTTCCACAGAGAAAGTCTCTTTTCATAGACAGGATTTGCAAAAATATGAATCACTGAAACTGTTTAGAAGAAATAAGGAAAAACTGATTTAAAAGCCTTTATTTTCAGAATTTTAGAAATACGTATTCTAATGCATTAAAAAAAAAAGTCCTTAGAAGTTAATCTGCTATTCAGCGGGGAAGTTCAAAGTTTACTTCACATACAGGTGTAGCTTTATTTTCACTGAGACTTCTGGATGATGAGAGGCCTGGCATGGCATCTGAATGTAGTGATGAAATATATCTGGCACTGAGAATTTCAGTGTGGTGAAGAGTGATGTTTCATAGCATTACAGCCCTACATGGCTTGAATGTCATTGCTGAAAATAAGGAGGTAACAGCAGTTTTAGGTTTTCTCTGTGCCTGGGACTTAGAAGTAAGCAGAGGTACAGGTTTGAGAACCTTTGGCTCTCCCTTGTGAGGCCAGAGGCCCTTTGCCTTCTCTGGTCTCACCCCGAGCACATGGATGGGAAACAGATGGAAGGAGCCAGGGTCAGCCAACAGGGCCCAAGCCAACATCAGTTTTGAAACGGGTGTTTGCCCCTAAAGACAAATTACTTCCTCCTGGTAATGGAAGAAAAGCAAAGTTATAGTGAGTCTACTGTAGTTCCTCTCTTGTATTCCCCCGGAGCAGGAAGGCTCCATTAATCTGACTGGGGCATTGCTCTGAAACAGGTTCCTGAGTTTGGCTGGCCTTTGCTTACGTGCATCTGTTATTACTATTCCTGTTTTACAAGAAATTTCATTTTTGTTGAATGATTTCACAGCCTTACAAGAAGAGACTCTCCACTTACATTGATCAAGTGCTATCTTTAAAACTAGTGAAAGTGTGTGAGTGAGCTGAAATGTAAAGAGCTTCCTAAAGGAGATTTAGGAATCGCTGTTCTGCACCAAAGTCCAAACAACAGAAAAGTGATGATGCTTCAAACTTGGTCTCAGTTCAAAACACCCCTGTCTTACAAACTGATCTTCAATCATGTTATCTTAGCAGTAATAACATCAAAGCTCCACAGTGTGTTTGCAATGAATTCGCAGAGAATTAGACCTTAACTTACGCACCCACAAATGGAGAAGTCATGTTTGTAAGAGCATTCTCTGTTCACTCTCTATCTTGTGTGGGTGTGTGTAGGTACCCAGCCCTTCGTTAATTTCTACTCTAGCCAAGCTGTGATGCTTATCAGTGTGATTTTGTGATAAAATGTAGTGTTTCTTCCATTACATACTTGAAGCGCTAGCTGTGAACCTAGCCAAACCACTGAAAATCAAGAGTCAAGCACTTAAGCATTCTGGAATATATTAACTAAAAATAATATCACTTGTTCTTAATGACACTGTACTTATTGAGCATGTAAATCGAGCTTTTGATGCCTACAACATCTAGAAGCATACCTTTGTTCAGTTGCTGTCCTGCAAATAGAATAACAATAAAGACATTTATATTTGTATGGTCAGAGCAAGGAAACTGGTAACAGGAGGAGAAAAAAAATTTGAAATTTAAGTTTTGAGGCAGAATTTAACTGCTAACTGTTACATTTAGCTTTTCTGTTCACTCTTCCCTCACAAACCCTGCTACTCTGTAGGGCAGACGTCCTTGGAGACTGGCTGTGATATTCTGATCCCCAGGTAATTGCTGCCACTATACACATCGGCATATATGTACAGATATAAGCAAGAAAAGAACAAGCAGTGTGTGCGAGCAGGTGGGGAGCCTGGGACGAGGTGAAGACGCGGTGCATTGTTAGTGCTGCTGGTGAAAGGGAAGCGATTGTCAGGGCTGCGATTCCTGGCTGCCGCTGCTGCCTGGGAATGTGTGTCAACACCACGCAGAGGCACAAGCTGCTGCTGCGGGGAGGAGAAGGAGGAGGTGCCTCTCTTTATCCCCGCTCCGCTTGATGCTGGCGTCTCAGACGTGCCTTTGTCACAAACAGGAGTGCGCGCAAGGCGTTGTTGTCTGCATTGCTTTCTCCCCCCCAGCACAAACAGCAACAACAAAATCCCATCTCTACTATGTAGCAGTGAGATTATTTGCCGGTCGGGGTTTTTTTTTGTTTGTTTGTTTTTGCTGCTGTAAGATTTCAGGATGATCCAGTTGTGTATTCACTGGATTTGAGGGGTGTTGTTCCAGGGGGAATTCCACTGCTGCCTCAAACCCAGCAGTTTGCAATATCCTGAGCTGACCCTGCTGAACGTATTACATCAGGTCAGAAACATTTTGTTGCAGGAGCACAGCAGCCTATTCCTTTCACAGGAATGGTTTCATCTGCTGCTTGCTGTTAGCTTAATAACCTTTTCCTACTTGAACTGTCCTTTCTGCCAGATTTTCTTTTCATGGAATCTCTTGGGGTTTGGCCATGAGCTGTGTGTAAGAGACCACTAAACAAGAAAACCTCCAGACGACTTAGCTGGGCAACCCTATTTAGTAATTAAACCCCCTGCGTTTGAGGAGCCACTTACACAGAGAAAACATTTAAAGGACAGAACGCCAAATACTTGTTTGTAAACCTAAGCCTTTATTAGCAGCACTGTTACAGCTATAAAAGATCATGGTCTGAGCCTCACCGTCTACCTGCACCCCTGCCTGAGTTCTGAGCGCTGCTGGATGGGCTTTGTGAGTGTTGTAGGACTAATCCCTGTGGTTCCTTGATTATGAGCATGTGCAGAGCAGCCCAAGGTAGAGCCGTGCATGCGGAGCGAGCACACAGAGACGTGCCTTGCAATGCCATGTTTGTGCATGTGTTCCTACAACTGAGGAGGATACAGGGAGCCTGCCTGCCTTGCTGATTTATCTGATGTTTTCTTGTTTCTGTTTCAGCATTCAGGATAAGTCCTTCAACACGACAGCTTTAGCAGAGTAAGTGAACACTTTAAAGATGTCCTTATTTTTAAACAAGAACGATGAGTTTAGTTACTGTACAGAATAATTGCAAGTGATATGTGAGAAGCTTCCAAGCTATCTGTCATATATTTTGATTGCGTTTTCTGTAATCTAAAAATATTATTGACTGTATGGGAAGGATTGCATAAAGCAGCTTCCTTTAAATGCTCTGTGACCATCTAGCAGTGAAATACCTTTTTTGGGAGACTATGCTGGGTGCACATCACACATCTTTAAATGCATGATTTTCAGTGTCGGATAAACCTCCTGTCAAAATATCGCTCCTTTCTGGTACTGATGATCCTGTCAAACACAAGCATGTCTGTTTTCTAAGGACACATGGTCTCTACTTACCACAAGCATTGTTAGGGAAAAAAAAATTACTAGCAAATATTTAAAAATAAACCCTATCCATTATTTAGACAGTCCAAGTACCAAAGACATCACTTCTTTGTAATCAATTCCATAAACTCTTTAGAAGGCCATTTGTATATATCATAATCATAAGGATGTATATATTGATTTTTCTTGTTGTTTTACAGAGACAATAGAACAGAACAAGGGAGGACATTAGAAAGTTAGAAGGCAAAGGCTCTAGGAACTATTGCAAATGAAATGGTCTTTGTCTTATTTTAGTCTAAACCACTTCAATATTGGTGTTCTGTGTATTATTATTTTGCATGCTTTTGATAGTTTTAAAAGTTTTTGGGTAAGATTCTGCAGCAGTAAGGTGCCAAGCTGTTTTTCAGGAGGAAAATGATGTATGGATTTGCTTGTGTAGGTGAGTTTTACACTGCTAAAATGCTCGTAATCTAAATCACTGCAGCTGGACAGTGAGCTGTTTGCTGAGTGCTGTGGGGACAGGGTATGTTTTGAAAGCAGGCCAAGTTGTAATCGTCTGAGCCATCCCTAAGTGTTCTCATAACCACTACAGGAAAAGTAATAGTTCATAGAGATCTAAATAATTTCACTCTCTCATATTGCTTTGCTTTATTTGCTTATATCCTTCCTTTATTTATTTAATTTAATTAAATTTAGTCACACTTCTTGTGTTTTTGGGGAGGATACGAGAAGATTGCACTGAAGCTAATAAATCATGGAGGGGTTTTTGTTTGCTTGTATGCTTGTTTGTTTTCACTTCCTGTGTTCCTGTTAGTTAAGTGATGAATTGTGGTCTGTAAAATTCTGGGTTGCTCCCCTTTCACAGAGAAATAGCCAGATAACAGATAATACATTTTTCATATTTTTTCTCCTTCCCTTTTCTCTGTCCCTAAGTACATCCATTGTTTCCTGTAGAGATTCCCCTGGAGCAGCCTCCAGGCCTGCCTCACCCCTGAGGTTTCTGGGACACAAAGGTGATGGCTTTTCTCGTGGGGCTTTGTGTTAAAGCCAGGAGGGTATAAAAGCTGGGAGTGTGGTGCCTGCTCTGCCCTTGGCGAGATGGAGAGGGGTACAGGGTGAGAGCCAGCAGAGTGGCAGAGCTGAGTTGGACTGGGCCAGGCATGAGGGCTGGATCTCCCTCATTTCAGCTGCTGTTGGTTCTGGTTTGTGGGGTTTCACGTTTAATCTTATATTTCCAAAAAAAGGGGTAGAAACACATTTTTAGAAAACAAAGCGCGTGAACATCTGAAAAACACTGTCCAGTTGAACAAACTTGGTTTCCAGAGTTGCCTTCCCTAAGACTTGTTTGGACCCTTCCCCCAAATCTTATTTTTGAGAGCTGCCGAGGATACACAATTCTTACTGATTTCAGCACTCATTGTTTGTGTTGGCCATCTCTGAAAACAGATGAAAATAGATTTACTTTTATTTAGGGGAAGAAAGAGAGAGCTTGCCATGCAAATTTAGACATCCCCATTTAACAATTTCTGGGATTTTGTTTGAATTCATTCACCATTTATTGGTGGTGAATGCAAAGGCATGATATAAAGCATGATATAAAGCCAGTGGTACAGCACTTCCAGGAACATTTCTCCAGACAAGGAAAGCCCCTGGGGGTGCGAAGCTCCCAGCAAGCCAGGCATGCAGCCTGGTTTGGGAGCTGTTCATGTGAGCAGCTGAAAGGTCAAGTCAGCAAGAGGGAGCAGGTTCCACACTGCTCTGAAACGGCTCCTATGGAAAGGTGAAAATGGAAGAAAGTTAAAGAAGCTGATCCCATTAACCCAGGGACCCTGGAAGAAGCACAGAGGCAGTTCTATCCAGAGTCAGAGCAACACTCCATCTAGGCTGGGATCCCACCTGTGACCTGGCTCTGGCCCATGCCATAAGATCGATAATGGATGTCCTTACTTTTAGGAGACATATCCATCAGTCAGGAGCTGGATCGGGCACTGAAGGGAAAGGATTCACATCACTGGTTTTGTCAAAAGACAGCTCTGACCCAGTGTAAGCTTCAACCCATTTGGATTTCTGACCTGAAGCTGTTGTGGCATATTCTTGGGTGGTTTAGGAGTGAGGAAGATGCTGCTGCAGTTTTGTGGTTGGTGGGAACTTTCTCTGCTACATGGCCACACACTATCAGAAAACTTACCAAACTCCTAAACATCACCCTGTCTATTAAATACAGCTAAAGCTGGACAACAAGATTTACAAGTTACTGGTGAGAGGAAAGGAAGGTGTGCATGTTTGTTGTGATATGTGCAGACAGAACACAAGGCACCAACACAGAAGATGCATTTCTTTAAGAAATCAAGGTAAAAACACTCCATGCTTTAATGACAGATATTTGCATTATATCACAAATTCATCTTTTTAGAGGTCCTGCTATGGTCCCAGCCTCAAGCACTGTTTTGTGTGAGAGAGCTCTCAGCCTCCTGGTTATTATTTATTCTTGCTCAGAAAAAATTTTTTGTTGGAAACCTTAGTGTGTTCCTTCTGAACGTCCTCATGATCTTTTAAATGTTGTGATGGTCATTGTATTCTCTGACTCCTTATTGCTTATCTCTCCTATCTACTGCCATCCAGTTACTCCAACACATTTTGTCACGCTCACTTATGTTGTTGTTAAATTGTGTCCTGTTTTATGACTTCTGTCAGTTGCTGAATGCTGAGTTAGGGCTTCTGCTTCTCGAGATCACTTCCTTACAGCCAGCTCAGCTCCCCCAGTTAAGGAGAGCGCTCACACAGGCTGGGCTGCTGGACTTGTGCTCAGCCGTCCCTTGTCCCTCCAGAGAGTGGTCCCCATTGCCACAGTGGTCGTTCAGCACTGAAGGCTGCTAAGTGAAGTGACTGGTGAGAGGAGGGGGGAGCAAAACTCGTGGTAGAGCTGCTTTCTCCCACTTCCTCTCTCTGAGGCACATGCAGGAGGGAGAGTTTGTCCCTTTATGGGATCCCTGGACTTTGCTGGCCATGGCTTGACTCATGGTGCACACCCCACCTGGTGGCACCTTCCACTTCTCCCCTGTCTGTGCTGGGAGCTCTGTCCATCCAGCTCTGACCTTGGCACTGTCTCCTCACAGCGCATTTTCTTTCTATTGTTTCCCACCTCTGAAATATTCCATCTAGCCCTACAGCCAAGTTCCTGGTTCCTTCCACCCTGGGCTTTCCTTATTCATACCCCAGTGTGTCCTGTGCTCACGCCTTGCAGGGACAGGCCAGAGGGGAAGGTGTGACTGACATCCAGAGGCAACCAGGTTTCTACAGAGAATTTATCCATTTTGCACATCAATCCCTATCTTCCACCCATCACACCACTTTGCCTTGTGGGGAAAACTGCACTCACTGCAGGAATATTGTGTGATTAGGGGGATCTGCCACTGTAGTTCTGTGCTCCAGTTGTGAGCAGCAAATGCTTTCATGCATATGCTGATGTATTCAGGAAGTGCAAACACTTGAGTGGCCCTTTAAATATTTTCTGCTGCAGTCTGACTTTTGATATAGACACCAGCAGAAGACTGGTGGGAAAGAGGAATATATTAAAACCCTTGCCATCAAATTGCGATGCAGAGCTATGAATGTGTCACTTAATGTACTCTGTTCTAAGTGGGGCAGTTCTTCTCAAAATTTAACAAGTCAGAGAAAGTACAGGCTGCTTCCTTATAATGAAGAGGTTCCTCTGCCAGAAAACTTCAAGGGATCCAGGCCTCCTTAGAGTCTGTGCCCTGTGAGTATGAACTGAGGGTGAGGAGAGTGCCCCGGCTTTACCCTAGCAATATCAGGCTGGGTGTTTGCATATTTTAGGAGTGCATGCTTAAGGATGCATGTTTGTTTGAAGACAGACTGTTCGTGGCCTTGGCAGGTAGATCATCCTGCAAAGTTGAGCCATGCAGCCACAGGGGCATGTTCAGCTCTCAGTGGTTGTGGTTTAGTGTATTTATCCAGACTTCTCTTGGGATTAGGCAGCCTTAGGACAATTCTGTTGTTTGTAACTTAAGGGGATGTAATTGGTAATGGTTGTTCAGGCATCTTAAAAAACACTGCTAATCGCTTTTTAAGAGTAACTCTCACTTTGTAATTTACTTGGGGATTCTTTTTCCTGCTTCACAAAGGGTGACTGCTCTATGATAGTTAATTTTTTTGGTGAATTTGGGAGAAAAACATCCTTACTTGTATCTAATTATTTTGAGGTTAATGTGAAGTATACTACAAGCAATTAGAATACAGAATTTCTTGTAATTTTTCTGTATTTTTCGTGGTAACATCTGAATTCATTGTAATTATTTCCATTTGTCTGAAAATGTCATACCAAACTGCACACACTTAACATCTCAAATCCTCTTCTTCCTCTGAGATGTAGATTATTGTGGAGCAGCTATAGCATTAAATGACCCTAACTAAGGTGTGAGGAGAAGAAGAAATGTGTTTGTAATTTGAGCTGCTCTGTCATGTTATTAAAATCTACATTTCTGCAGCTGGCAGAAAATCAGCAATTATCTTGTATTCATTTTCAAGGTGTGACGGGTATTCAGACTCTGTGCATGAAGATCAAGCAGGCAGTTCCAGTCCCAGGTATTCTCCTGTAAACTTTGTCTGAAATCCATTGGCATCAAATGAAGCTGTGACTGCTTCTGTTAGACCATTAGGAAGAAACCTTTCTTCTCAAGTGAATGCAGAATTTCTGGGGTATTCCTGAAAAAGCTGACAGTATTTCTGGGAAATGCATACTTATCTTGTATACTTTTGTGTGATCAATATGAAGATTAATTACTATTGTTATTATGTAGGTAAATATATTATGGTCTTTATTCTTAATGTCATATCATACTCTTCTCATTCAGATGCAGCTCTGATGTTTATACATTGAATTTTACAGCAGCTGGTACAAAGCAGTAGTAAGCAGAGTTTTGCAACTGTGCAAGGGTATGCTCATTCCTGAGCATGTCTGGGAAAAAAAAATCCTTCAAATTGTAATTTAACTGAAATATTCTTGAGGCATGCCTCTCTCATGGTTATGTTAGTACATATTGATTGCTAGAGTATGCAGCTTAACCTTTCAGGAAGATTTTAAAATCAGATGATACCCTAAAATTAACACTTGTGCACATAGTTGGAGTGCCCATGGGCTATAAAGCTGTAACTATAACAACTGCCTTGGAGCTCACTTGAAGAAGGCATGGGCAGCAATGGTGTTCAACTCCACAGGCACCCTGCAAGCATCCATCTGGATGCTGATGGGCCACAGATGGAAAGTGAGTTTGGCAGCTCAAAATCCTTAGGAGAAAACATTGAACTAGCAAGTTATGCTTTCTGAAAAGAAAACATCTCAGGGGGATTTAATTCAATAGCCCTTGACTCCCTCAGCTGTGGAATTGTCACACAGGAGAGAGGTCATTTCACAGCTACCCCTTAGGACGTTACCAGCTGAAGCTAACGTCTGAAATCCCACCTGACAACCGAGCTACAGCCAGGGATTTTGGAGCAGCGATGCCGCCCAGCTCATGCTGCCAGCTCATCAGGCAGCCTTGCCTTCTGCATTGCGGTAACCTCATAGTGCCGCGGAGGTGCTCCCAGTGGAGGCACGAGACCAGGCTAAGGCTGGAGTGACTGGGTGTGGGTCTCCAGCCAGGTCTCCTCAGAAAGAGCTCGCACCTGGTAGTCTGGGTGGGGATTGAAAATACCTGTCCCAGATCCCCAATTAAGCATCCATGAGTAACAGTGTCTGTTTAAGCCAGCAGGTGTGCCTCATACAGGAGGCTGTTTTCTCCAATCTGGGAGCACGATACTTGTCCCTTCCAGCCAAACACATCTCTGGCTGTTCAGACCTTACTTTGAATGGCTTCCACCCTCCTTTTGTCCAAGGGCCCTCAAAGCCAGAGACTGTCAGAAGGGAAGTGTGCTGTAGGGAGGAATTATTTTATGTGATGGTATTTTTGTGAGATTATATCTTACTGTGAATCACTGGGTGGGGGAAGCTTTCTGCATGAAAAAGACCATTTCAGATTTTATTTGGGGAATGTGAATTGTAGGGCTGAAGCTCAAGAGTGCCTCTAAAGCTAACATTTAAGTAGCTCCACAGTTGAGTGTGTAATAATGCTAACAGTAGTTTAGATCCATGATGTGTAGACCACTAAACTTAGTAAAAGCAATATGCCATGAATAGCTAAAAACTTGTTGCTCTTCTTCCTTCATAATGTTTTGACAGGTGTCTGAAATCCTGCCTGATGCATTTCAATTTTATTTTCTTACAGAGACGATGATAACAAAGAAAATTACCCGGACAACTCCGCTGTCTTAGAGGAAAGGCAGCTGCCTTTGCAAGACACCCAGCAGCACAAGCAGCAGGTTGTCATTGACTGCACTCTAAAGCCTGAAATGGGCAACTTAAAGCTGAGGAAACCTAAGCCCATTGCAAAGCTAGAAAATGGGAAAAGCCATGAGGAAAGTCAGGTAAAGAATTAAACTTACCGGGGCTAGGTTTGTGGCACAATGTCTGAGCAACTTTTGAAATGCAAAGAGGGACTCCCTGGTAATTCATGGTGTGATTTGAGACCCCACAATAACCTACCCTGATTTCCAGGGACCTGCAGTCTAGAACCCCCCCTGTAATAACAGACAATTTCTTTCAGCCAGGGAGCTGCAGAGAGGGTTGTGCTGCAACTGCTTTCAGAAGTGAGTGGAGAGCCTAGCTGAAGATGAGCAAATATTTCTCTTCAGTTTTCCTGTGTTTCCTTGCACCAAATATAAAAACTTGGTAGCTGCAGCACTTGATTAGACAGTCTCTGTTTTGTTTATTTGATCAAGGATCTCTTGCACCGGTGTTTTGGCTGCCAATAGAGAGATTTCATAGTTTCCCTTCATCTTAATTTCTGTTTTTCTCACATTTAAGTAGTAAGTCCATACCAGTGCAGGTTCTGGTAGCAGTGCTCTGGCCCACCATCCTCCTAGGCTGAGTTGTGAGGAGCAGAACTATAACTTTTGTAAAGAGTGTAAAGGAAGAGTAGAAATGAGGAAGCTTCTGCTGCTGTATCTGGAAATACTTTTGCTGTGATGACTCAAGAGTTACCCCTCTCAGCAGCTGCTGAAAATGCCTCTGCTCTTCCCTGGTGCTTCCCAAGTTGTGTTGGATATGTGGTGTAAGAGGTAGAGCTCTGGTGCAGATTTAACCCCTCAGCTGGAAATATTCTCATATCCAAGATAGTTAATATTAATGTTGGTAGATTTGTTGGCCTGCAGTAGGCACAAGCCCTGACATCTGTAAACGCAGATGTTTGTGTTCACGTAAAATTGTGCATACACAAATACAGATGTCTGTATTTCCATCTCTTCTTTGATGTCTCATGTATGTGGCTACTTTTGGTCTCTCCTCCCTTCTTGGTTGTGGATAGAAATTTGCAGAGCTCTTTCTGAAGTGCTTCAAAGCCATCATACACTAGGAATTATTTTGGACCAAGTTTAGAATGGGATTTTGTCATTTTAGACAGAATGTCTTACTTTCTAAGTGAGAACTATCCTTTTGAATCCCTGAAGGAAAATGAAAAGCAAATGGCATCCCAATGGTATTATTAGAGTCTCTTTCAGAATATCAATGTCAAACTCTTGCCCTGATCTTCCTGCCTGTTCTTCTGGATCTCGTCCCAGAGACAAAGCAATAACTGGGGGTTTTTTGCAACTGTACTGCATTACTAGGGAATATTACTTAACCTGCAGGGAGATGAGGTGTGCATGTTTATCAGCTGAACAGAAAAATGATAGGAATTTTGCCCTGTGAAGAGCAAATGGAGGCAGATCAAGTAGAAGAGTCATGAATAAGTAGTAAACAGGGCAAGGTCTGTCTCGTGGGTCATCTGTTGCTTTTTCAGCCTCTTCAGAGCGCCCTGTGTCTGTCCTGCCTGTACCTCTCACCCAGTGATAGCCAACACAGCACGGATCTGCTGCTCTGTGGCATTTTACATGGCCCCAAGGGGCTAACTGGAAATGGCAATATTCTCTCATGGGAAACTTTTAGAGTATATAATTAGGCTGCCATAAAATACCAGTGCAACTTAGGTATGCAGCCTCTGGAAGGAAAAATGGTGCCAGGCAGATAATTTTCAGATGACTCAAGGGCTGGAGTTAGGAAAGACAGAAGTGATGAAACCCTGTAACAGCAGGAACCTTCCTTGGTGAAAGCCCTTGCCACCAAGCCATTTGCTGGGATAAATTATGTCTCCCAAGCAGCTGATGTCAAGCTGACAAACTGCATTTTCTGAGCACCTGCATTTGTGAAAGAAAGGCACATCATGATTAAACTGTTCATCCTTGTTTTCCTAAGATTATTGTCAGATTGCTTTTACAGCAGTCTCCTACTTCCTCAGCCTGACTTCTCTGTGGCATCAGAAACAGGGACACCAGAGCAGTGACAGAACCTCTGTTAAAGGTGTTGCTCTAATAGCAAGGAACTGTTTGCTATTCACTCCTATGTGTTATAAGCCCGTGAGTTCCTTTTCCAGAGAATTGTCCCTTTAAAATTAGAAAAGGCTACTGGGAGATGAGTAAGTTTGCTGCATGTGTTGGAAGGATTAAAGTCTGTTTGGGTGGGAACCATTTTTGTGTGCCTTTCAGTTGTGAGAATCCAAGGCGTTTCCACTGTAGAAAGGTCACTGAAAGGGAACAGATCACTGTGATGAAGTAGAGGAAGGATGGCCAGCTTGGGGATTTTGAGCTTCACACGGCTCTCAGTCAGCTGAAGCATGATTCCTGTGCCTCTGATATTTTTGGCACAAGTGTAGCCCTGTGCTCATGTGCCCTAGGTGTTCATGAAGAAAAGGTTATTAGATTTACACTGATGATTAACAAACCCAAGTGTAATAAAAGAGCAGCATCAGGTGATTTCATTTGACCACTTATCAGATGACAGAATGTCACCAGAGTAAAGCTGTACTTTGCATGTTGCCTGCAGTTATTTCCCCGGGGGCAGAGCTGGCTCTGGAGGCAGCTGAAACCTTTCCAAACAAAGTATGGGAGGAGAGGAGGCTGCTGGAATGAGGCTGCACTGCTGCACTGCAGCCATTTGGTTTCATCTTTCCCAGGGTTCCATGAGCTTCCTTAGCAATTCTGAAACATTAATCTAGAGAAAATCAAATTGATTAGGATTTATTTGACTTCAAGAGGTGAGGAAGCATATGCCCAGAACATACTCCAGGGAGTCAGTGTGAGAACAGATGGTGAGGAATAGGAGGTCTTGGTTAGGAACAGAAAGTCTGCTTTCCTTGCCCAATCCTTTCTCCTGTCACTCACCTTTGGTGCACAGTCATGAATATAGATTCTTAAATGAGTCATCCTCAAATTCCCTACTGATACTGAGACATATTTACAAAAGGACACAAATCTTCCTAGCTAACAGGCAGAGACAGTAAAAGTTCAGTTTTAAAGCCTTATTATCAAGGTAAATGGCTATAAAAATGAAATGGTGGCTTGACAATCGCTGCCTAGAGATGAGAATGCCAAAAAAGTGCTGAGTTAAGTTTTGTGTTTTGGATGTAAACGAAGTGGGAAAATTGCTTGGGTGTCAAAAAACTTCCAATAATTTGACATTAAAATTGCGAATTTAAGTGCACAGTAATCAAAAAACCAGAGGTGATGCTAACATATCAGCTGCACAAACACATGAACACACCAGGCAGTCTGCAAGTTTTGCTTCAGTTTCCGGGTATACTCTGTTTATGTTTGTTATGATGCAACTTCATTGTAGAAGTCACCCTCTTCAGTGACAAAGAAACAAAAATGCAGTAGAAGACGGGACTCTGCTGCTGGTGCCTGGGATTTCACTGCTCTTTAGAAAGAGGTTCCATCGAGGGTGTTTCCCTGGTGTTACTAGTTAACACCCTAATGACTTGATTTATGAGCAGCAACAAAGACATAAAAGAGGAAAAAAAAAAGCATAAGCAATCCAAAACCACCCAAGTCCTCAAACATCAAGCCTGCAAGCAAGGGCTTATTGCCAGCACATGCTCCACTCCTCAGCTTTCCCCTTCTCCCCAGCACCGAGCTCCTGGAATTGTTGTGTTCTCTCTGCCCTGCATGTTCCCAGCTGAGCAGTCCTATCCAAACTTCTGACTTCCATGCATCCAACAAAGCTTTGGAACTGGAGCAAAGTCAGGTACATTGCTTTACCAGGGAAGAGAACTCTGTTGTTTTGCAGAGCACACTATATTTTAATTTTTTTAACCATTAGACTAAAATATTGGATTACAAAAGCTAACAAAGAGGTAGGAAAAAAGTCCCACTTTGATTTTCACATTTTCAAAGATCTTCATTAACTTATTTCATTGCAATGCAAAGGAAATATTACAACCCGTTTTATAGGTAAGGAGATTGAGATGTGCCAAACACATCTTGTCACAGCTCTACAACTGATTTCAAAAGCTTTGAGTTAAAACGATGCTTTCCTCATTCCTATTCCTTTAGTCAGTATTTTGGACTAAATTGCCTTTTTTATTTTCTGTGTAGCAGATTGGGTGATGTGGCTTTTTTCCCTCCTCACGGCCTTCCCCTCCTCCCAGAGTGACACACTATTCATAAAGCTACTCATATTCTAGGGAAGGGAAAGAGGAAAATGGTTGAACCTTAAAATCTTATTTAAGTGAACTGCATTTACCTTTGTCAGCCAGAATTTTTTTGATGATACCCAAGTAATAAAATCTTACTGACATGTGAGGAAATAATTTCAAATGAATTATGTGTATAGAACCTCTTCGCTCTGAAGCTGACATCTGCTATTTAAGTAATAAACAGAAAATGGGTTACAGTCTGCTTTTGGTTTCTGGTGAAATAACATACTCCTTTGCTTAGAACCTTTCATCCTCTGTGTTTTCCAGTTATTACCAGGTTATTACCAAAAAACCAAGGATCCTCAATCAGCATCTGGTCTCAAGAGCAATTTTTTTCTGAAGCAAAATGTTCAGCTAAGATTGGATTGGTACTGACAAGGGCGCATTCAATTTTTCTTTTTGTTCCTCGTTGTGCAGGAGCTGGAGCGCGCATTGCCAGGCCTCTCCGAGCAGCAGGGGAAGGCTGCATCCTCAGCTCATAACTGTGCACAGAACGTGGCTTTGAAATGCCAGGAAGCAGTCGTGAGATTCCAACCAAGGTAAGCCTTGGGATAGCACAGCACATTTCACTTCTGATTAACTGTAGGAAAGGCTAATTCATTTGCTGCATTCTGCATAAAATATTCAGACTCCTGGCTCTCGTTGGCGCTTGTATTCTATATTTATATGTCTAGGACTGTTTGGAGAAAGAGGAAGGGATAAAGATAAGAATGCAAATTTCATCATTCTTTGAACCCCTTATATCTGAAGCGGAAAGAACATCTTCAGTTTAGAAACTTCAGGTCCTCTGTGCCAAGTTTCAAAAATACTTCTCCACTTCTTTTCTTTTCCCCCACCCTGTGCTGAATTGCCTCTGTTTCTCAGAGCTGCATTCTCATTGTGAAATGGGAATGGGAACATTCACACCTGATTTTAGCAAGGGTATCTATTTATGTGTCGTTTAGACTCTGCGTGCTGTGGTTCCAGGGCACTGTGTGTTCAGGTCGGGCATTAATCAAGTCCTGATGACATCAGCTGGTGATGGAGTAACTCAGCTCTGGTAAATATTGGAAGTCACAGTTTCTACTCTCACCCTTCATGGCCATGCAAAAGGCTAAAAAGGGGGTTTCAAATGATCCAACTGACCAGGGAAGGTGTGTCCTAAGAATAAGATTTAGTCCTTACTAAATCTGGGGGCACCGCTTTACAAATTCCCCATGCTCAGGTGCTGGTTTGGCTCTGCTTTTCTGTGCACAGAGTTTTTGTCAGGTGAGCCAGGTCTCTGCTCTTTGTCGTCCGTCTTGAGGTGCGTGGCAGCCTTGGTGCTCTGTGGCAGAGTCTCTGGCTCCCTTTGGAGGGCCTGGAGCAGCAGCAGTCCATCCCAGGGATGCTCAGTGGCTCAGGGCACAGCTGGTTGATTGCTAGGGCTCTCTGGCTCCAAGGTTTGTTTGCAGTCAGGACTGGGACAGCAGTGACAGCTGCCATCCAATGGCACTTTGGTGCTTTATGTGACATGAACTGGTTGCCTTCACCACAGCTTTCAGGAGGCAACATTGTAAATGATCTTAATTTGTGCTTTCAAAGGAAGTTTAGCAGAATGGAAAAGCATTTAATTAGCTTGGACAACGAAGTGCTTCTGCCCTCCAATGCTTATAAGTGCAGTTGAGACACTGCATCTCAGGAAGTGTTTCTGATTAGAAAGCCTGCCTTCTCTTTTTCTGGCATTCCTCACGTGAGGAAAGAATTCCATGGGTTTCTTGTGAAGAGGAGCTTACTGAGTGTGGTATCAGAGAGTGAGACCTACCCTGGCTCTGCTGGTGGGATGTTTGTGTATGGGTAGGTAATAAAATAACTGGTTGATTTTGGAAGGAACGTGATGAAAGGCACACAGACTGTAAAGATAAGAACCAGAGTGGAGTGTGCATGAATAAAACAGCAACCACAGCAAAGTTCCCCTGTCCACTTCAACAGTTTGGCCTTTCCAGTTTGCCTGTACTAAACCACTGTTCACTGTGCTATTTATTCTTGTTTGACACCACGGTAGCTCCTTAGAAAGCCTGCTATCCACAGGGGCTAAATCTGTTAAATAAGGAACTTTAAACATAGAGTAAACAAGCAATAACTTGTGGTCTCTGGCCTCTCACACACAATGCACACTTTATTTTAACTGTCTGAACTGTCCTTGAAAGGACACTCCCACCACCCAGCTGTGGCAGGGCACTTGGACTTACCTGTGCTGAAGTTCCCAGTCTCAGTTTGAGGATCGCTGTGTCTGGTGACTCCTTCTAAGGGTCACCACCAGCTGCCCCGTGCCTGTGCTGTCAGGTGGCCTTGGCAGGGCCACAGCAGGTGAGTGCCCACGTCTCAGCTCACACAGGTCTCTGGCTGCTGCACCTGACTGTCGGGCTCACAGCACTGCCTCAAGCACCAGGCTGTGAAACTGCTGCCAGGGGACAATGTCTTACCTTGTTTTCTGCCTTCTCTGCTGTGGGACATGTAAATGTTGAGCATTCAGTGTTGGCAGCAGGCAGCAGTCCTAGCTAGATTTGGATAGAACAAATCTGCCAGCACCACAAACCCCAGATTTCACTGTCTTCCACTGGTTTTGCTGGGCTGCTGGTAAAACTAGCAATGGTTTGGGGCACTCCACCTGCCTAGTGTCTGTACATCAGACAAAAACTCTCTGGTCTGTAGGAGGAGAAGAGAGGGACACAGTGCTGCAGGGGTACCCTGGGCAGGCTCTCTCCGTATATCAGATGTGTAGGCTGAGGGCAGGAGAAGAAGGATTTATTTCTGTCTCAGATGAAGGAACAAGGTTGGTTGCTTCTAGGGCAGCCTGTTGTTACTTCTGCTTTAACTTAGTCTCTACAGGGGACTACACCTCTGCCATTTGTCTTGCTGGGGGTTAAAGGTCTGAATACCTCTGAACTCTACAGAGGTTTTTAAGAAATATGTTCTGCTGAGCGTGAGGCAGCTAAAAACCAGAGCATCTTAACTTGTCTAAATATGGATTAAAGACTGCTGAAAGATGAAAAACTTTTCAGTACAGTCCCTGTTAAGCGGAGAAATCTAAGTTCAGGGTATTCTAACAAGGGGTGCTCATAAACAGATGTGTGACAGAGAAGAACAGAACAGGCCATGTAAGAACAACAATCCACAAAAATATGACTTAGAAGCGTGGATTGCTTCTTTGAGGGGGTACTTTGATTTTGTGGTAATCACTGAAACAATAAAGGAAGGATTTTGTGGGATTTGAGGAAAATGGAAGAGTAGACTTGGTGAGCAGATTTGCAGCCAGAAGATCCGTGAGGAGATTTGCAGCCAGAAGAATGAGGGAATAGTGTCTTGTTTTTGGCTAAGCTGTACCTGCCCTGTGAAGCAAGGATTTCAGTCTCAAGAGGTGTTTATCATGTATGATTTATGAACATCAGCATCAATTTAGTAGATGAAACATCATCTGCATAGAAGGAAACATTTGCATTTTATTTCCAGAACATGAATTTCTAGTTCTATTGCCAGTGGTTACACTGAATACTGCTCTGGTCATTGTGTGTAGCTGGGTTTGGATGAGACTGCAATATAATCTGCACCTTTGGTAGATAAAAGTTATATGCAGGTCCTGGGAACAAATAAAGGATTTTTTTTTTTTTTTAACAGAGCCTAGAAAAGCCAGTATGGAACAATAGACATGATTACAAACAGCTGCTCCTGCCAACTGCCTTCTCAAAGGCAATCAGCAAAACTGGAGAGGGCTGCAGGCTGTGTGCAGTTACCTGAGCAGAGCCTGGTGCTTTCCTCAGATGCTTGTTACAGGGAGAGGAGGCTGAAACAAGGCACTCCTGGGTGGTGGGAAGGTCAATGCTTCAAGCGAAGGCTGCATTTCAAGTCAGTGTGGAATTCAGAACTACACTATGGGGTGAAGTTTTCCGCCAAAGAGAAATTCCTGCAAGTTCCGTCTTCACCATTCCCCGAATAAACTGGGAATGAAGTGGTTTCATTTAACAGGACTTACCAGGTCCCAGGGTTGCTCCCTATTCTGTGATTCTATAGTTCTATTTTTGGCAGAGGCTGTAGGGTGGCAATTGTTGTCAGACCTATGATTGTTCTGCGAGAAGTGGAAAAGCTGGTAGCCCTGGGCTGCCCTGGATCTTGGGTCAGCCAGTCTCCCGAGGTTTCTGTGCTTCCCTGAGGGGAGGCCAAGCTCTAGCAAGGCTTTCAGTATTTAAGCTTGCAAGGCAAGTATCTTTTGAGAGCACAGTTCAGGTGGGAACTCTTGCAGTTTCCAGGCTTTCTGCTGAACAGCTACAACTCAAGGATGGGTGGGAGGCAGCAGGGAAGCTGCAGAAGTGCTGATGTCCCCGTGCAGACCTGCATGGGTGAGGCAGAGCCTGAGAGGCTGCATTTCCTCACCCGCACAGGCAGCCAGGTGAGCGGGGAGAAAGCTGGGAAATGACTGACTGGTTCCTAAGAACAGTTTCTTCAGAAATGTTGGTATTAAAGTACTGGTGTTTATGGTTCCAGTGTTACTTGTATCAAGGCATGGAAAAGTCTCTGAGCATGATTTTGGGTTGAAATGCAATTAAAGAATGAAAAGCAAAAGGGGGGATGGGGAGAGGATAGAGGAGCAAGAAAAGAACAGCTCCTGCTGCAGCCCCGGTGAGGACTGTGCCTGCTGAGTACGGCAGCTGCTCGTAGTACGAATAACAAATGCTGGCTGGGTTACGTAAGGGCTGGGACTGATGAGACAGGCACTGCTACACTGGCTCTCTGCCTGCCTTCCTATTCCAGCACTCAGGGACTGCCCAGGGAGTACCCTTGGATCCTCCAAGGTGGATTTTTCCTTCATTGCAGGTGTACACTTTGTGTTCACCCCAAAGCCTGATGCAGCTCTGCATTGCTTTCCGAGGAGTCACAGGTGTACTTTTGAAGCATCCACCTGCAGCCACATACTGAGGTGCTTGGAGTTCATAATGCTTTTTGCCATTTGGGAAGGTCTCAGAAAGGAGTCCTCTCTTTTCCTGGTGCTGAGATGTGCTGGTTGTGTGTTCTGCCTTTCTGAGAACTCATGTGGTGTATCTGGACAGGCTGAATCAGTGCCCTGACAGGAACTGAGACTTCCATTTAGGAGCTGTTAACTTTCTAGGTGACCCTCATGGTGGGAAGGATGAAACTGACTCCTAGACTGGACACAGGGGAGGAGTGTTGGGCCAGGATAGACTGAAGGTGAATCTGGAAAAGGAGTTTGATCCCACAGAATACTGTGAGGTCGATGGGCAGGACCTATCCTGGCACGGAGCAGGTGTGGCACTGTGGTGCATAAACACATGAATTGCCTGTGGTTGGGGTTAGTGTGATCAGAGCTGGATTGGAGGGAGATTTGCAAATTGCAGAGTGCAGTGCTCCTTTCTGGGCTTCACAGAGGAAATACGATGTGAATTTGCTTACGTTATCTTCAAACATTTTTCCTAGCTTTTAAAATTATGTGATTTTATTTGAATTTTATGCAAGTTTAAAAGTGATGTTGTGCATAATTCACAAATTCACGTGTCCTGGTCTGTTTTTTAAACAGTACAGTGCTCATGCAAATTGATCTCCCTTGAAGTCTGGTAGGAGCTCTGTTATGATAATTAGTACTTAGATTTTTTTTCTGTTATGTCCACAAGCCTCAAATGTACATGTTACTTATTGCATCTTTGCCATCACTGTCATGGAGAAAAGGATAATTCTGCCAAAGCCAGAGTCTATAAAGGAGGGTGAGAGACATATATTTGAGTAGTAGCCACAGAGAGAATTTAATTTTCATTTTTTAACAGGATGTAAATTACACAAAATAAGGGTGCTTGCAATTATTCAAAATTTCAGCTAAGGCTTGAAATAATTTTAATGTACTCAGCACAGATGGAAAATCAGGGCTTGTTCCTGCTGCTTTTGAAGTTAATGGATATTTTGTGATTGACTTTTAATGAGAGTAGCATCCAAACCATAGTTATTAAATTGTAAGCCCTGTGTTGCCTGGTGACAATCAGAAAACCTGCATTTGCCTAGCAGAGCAATTATGTTGGTGAAAATGAAAAAGCACACCCCAAAACTCTCTGTATAGAGTAAGATCAGCTCAGCACACACGAGACTGAAATTGTAAATGTTTGTCACACAAAAATAAAATGATTGCTCACCTTAATGATTTCAGTATCTCCGGAATCCAAAGAATGCAGAAAGAAGAGCATCTTACTCCAGTATTTTTAGTGTAAAAGAAACATTAAAATGAAAGATTAAATGCATCCCTAGAACAGCAGGCAAGAACACCAACCTGAATGAGAGAGAGGTTCATGGCTTCATGGCTGCTGTAAACCTTTTACTCTGCAGAGTGCAAGACTCATGAGTGATACAGCTGTGAGCTGCTAGCATTTACTGTTTCTTTCTGTCTTTTTAAAAAAATTGTTTTGTTTTTGTTTTATTAAGGAGAGTTCCTATTTGCTGTGTTATGCACCCTGAAAGGCATCATCCAAATGTATACCAGAAGTCTACAAACCAGACACGTGTTGTTTTCATCCTTTCCTTCATGTCTAGCTCATGTTCAATGCAAGAAATCACCCCAAATATTTTTTCTTCTTTAGTGAGTTACTTCTTCAGCTGTTTGTAGCCTTGCAGCTGCCTCCTTACATGCTATTAAACTAAACTACAAATATTTCACTCTTTCCTGTTAAATTAGTCCTTTTGCTGTTCCTATGTGAATTGCACATCTTGGATCCTGTTTGGAGCCAAGTAGTTGTTCAGCCTGGTGTAGCTGTGTCTGGTTTGGTAAGAGAAGTGGCATAGCCATCATTTCAGTCTTTAAATGCCTCATAAATCCAGGAAGAACTACAAAAAACCCTGTGCATATGTCTGTACTGATTTCAAGGTCTCTAGAGGCTTTTACAGCTATTTGTTTTTGCTGGGATGACTCTGAGCCTGGTAAAATATGAATTATTTTGTGCAGAGGAATCTGGGGTTTGTGTTAGGTTTGATCACCTCTCTGAGTGAGTCTCCAGGGGCCAGCAAACATCACCACCTTTTCAGCACCAAGAAATCTCCTTCTCTGAGACAGGTGCAGTTTTCTTGCTTCCCCTGAGTCGAGAGTCAGCTTGTGGTACACCCGTGTCAGGCTCTGACATCACATGTGGAAAGCCTCAGCTGGTTTTGGGGAAGGACAGAGCCGTGGTGGGAGGCTGTTGAGGTTGCTCACTTAATCTGTGGGAAGCTGTTTTTAGACTTCAGCCTCTTTCCTTGGTGTAGTGAGTTAGTAACCAGCTCTGAAGCTGGGAGCTGTGTGGGCCACATCTGCCTGGGTGAGGCACAGCTGCCTCAGCGGCCACAGTCAGAGGGAAGAGATTTTCCCCTTTCTAGTCCAGGGCCTTCCTTTCCTCCTCACACCTGGAGAAGCAGCAACACACTGAGAGAAAAACAAAGGTGTGCACACCTCTGATGGCAGCAAAGTGACACTCACTAGAATGCAGGGACATCTCTCTTACAGGATTTCCAGGCACCTGGGACCTTTCTGAAATTTGCAAAAGCAGAAAGCTGAGGATTGGGAACCTGAAACGCCATCAAATTGAAATATGGAAAGATTAATTCTTTATGGCTGAGATAGGGGAAAACTCTTGTTCCTGATCTAAAGCATGTGGGACACGCTGTGCTTAGATTTAAGCGTATGTTCGAGCTTTTTCTTGGCGTTAACCCTGTTAGCTCACCAAGACACTGATCATGCATCTGTAGAACTTTCTGACGTGACAGAGTGAGCCCAGATATTAATGTCATGGTTTACAGGACTTTTATTAACAGTTTAAATGTATTATTTAGGATTTCTGTAAAACCACTGTTGTTTTGAATGGGTTAGAAAATACAGATGTTATTTTCATAGAAATGCTATTTTTTAATAAAACAAACTTATTCTGTAATTTATAAATTATATACACACACGATGAAAATTTGGGATATTTGCAGCACACATAAGCAATCTATTGAATTAATTTTTTAAAATTTTGTTTTGTAGAATAGATCAGAACACAAGCATTTCACCAAAAGAAGCAACTGATCAACTTAACACCTTAAATGAGGTAAGCTTAACCAAAAGTTGAAATATGATGTTATAAATTTTGAATAGGTGTTTTGTTTTTTGTTAATTTTCAGGTCTTGGAATAATCTAATTGCTTAATAATCCTAGGTTAACTTTTTAATGAATCATTTTAGTCACATTTTTGGAGAAAAGCTTAAAAATGTGATGTGAGACTGCTAGAATAGTTTAAAAGCTAGAAACAAAACATTTAAAAAAATTTTTAAGCCAACTTTAGGCTGCTTTTTGTTTGTGCTAAGAAAAGAATCAAACACTCAGTATTGACTGAGTGAAATGACGTCTTTGAAGAGTGTTTGATTTTTTCCTCGTATTACAGCTCAAAAGGGTTCATCCATTAAATATGTTTTGTTTAAAAGTAAGAAGTTCTCAAGGTTGCTACATCCTGTATAAATAAACTATGAACAGTACAATGGAGGCTAAAAGGTGCTCAGGTTGTAGGATGGAAGGAGGGGAGAGCTGAAGAGGGGAAGCAAGGGAAGCCAAGTAACACCTGAGACACTTGAAACAAGCTGCTTTCACAGGGGTTGTGCCAGGAGCACAGTGTGGGTGGAGCACAGAAAAGCTGTTTGTGTGACCATGGCCAACGCTGGATGAGCCTGGGCGAGGTCCCCACAGTCAGCAATATCCTGGGAGGGGCGGGGGGTAAAGCCAAGCTTTGCAGTTAGGCAAAGTAGGAAATCCTGTAAAGCAGCTCCCCACACCTGGGGAATCTGCACCCCAGCACAGAGTCCACTCACACTGCAAGGGCAGTGGAGGACACGGGACTTACACAGGGAGCAGTCGGGATTTTTAGTGCAGGCCAGGACAACACAACAGCAGAAGCAGTGGGAGAAGAGAGCTGGGTCAAGAGAAACCCATTCCTGACAGACCCTGGAAAAGAAAGCTTTGTTTCCATAATGAGCCAGAAAGCATCTATATCTATTAATAGATGCCTGACTTTCATTAGGGGAAGACCACAATGCGTCCTTTTAAAGGAGTTCAGACCTAATCTTCTCCTGGCAATGAATTGTTTCCTCTGCATTTGTGTCACTGCTGTGCAGCTCACTGTAGAAAATCTCAGTGCTGACAAGCAGGGCACATTCAGTGACCACTGTAAGGGAGTACACTGAGCCTCTGCCGAGCCACCTCAGGCCCTGCGAGAAATCATGAAGTTATTGTTTCTTTTGAGAAGCCTCACTGCAAATATTCACTGAAGCTTCCGCTTGAAAGCTTCCTTTTAAAGTCATTGCAAAGGATTCCTTAAAGGCTAAGAAAAAATACTGTGATAAATAAATCAGTGTAAAATATTAAAACTGATTATTAGATCAGAAATTAAAATAAATTGTTAATAACCACTGAGGAACGAACAAGGGTTACAGCCTGGTGCTTTCTTTTGCAAAATCTTAGATTTTGTTATGTTTCAGGTCTACTGCAAACCCAAATGGACCTGTGCCATAAGAAAATTAATTCTCTTTCTGGAGTAGAGAAAATGGTGTCTCTCTTCACTGCTCACCCGTGGCACTATGCAGACCCAGGGCATATCTTGTTCTATCTTATTGTTGCTTGTTTGTTCCCCATAAAGGAAGTTCTGAATTGAAAATGTCATACGCCTCAAGGCACAAATATTGCCTTAACGGATACTGCAGAGATTTATTTATGTTCGCATGAAATGTACCTACCTTATTTTAACCTGAACTCTCAGATTAAAAAGCTGTTCCAGTGTGACATATAAAACCATTAATTTCCTTAGAATGAAAAACTGAACAGGTTGAAATTTGCTCAGTTTCTTTCCAATATGAATCACTTCAAAGACTACTGAGTGCTGAAAGCTTGGATTATTCTCCTTCTCTGCCGCAGCCAATTTCATAAATCCAGTAAATCCATCAATAAAGTATAATAGAATAGCTGCCTTCCTGTCTGGGAGGCACAGGAGCAGGCCCAAGGGTGGGGTGCCAGCATCCTTTTTATTCAGGAGCACCATGTGTGGGTCAGGGTGATACGAGTTTATGCAGAAGGCACCAAGCCTGGGCCCTGCTCCTCATCCCTGCTCTCAGCCTCCTGCCTGAGACTGGGCAGAGCTCATGTGTGCAGGGCACACCCAGGCCTTTTCCCTTCCCCTCAGTTCTTAAATTTATCAAACCTTTGGATGTCCACAAGGATGAAGCAAAGGATGCTGATAATATCAGTGCTTTATCAGGGAAATAAATTCCTTCTAAGGCTAGAGGCTCTCATTTGTCACATTGTCTTCTGTCAGGCTGTGGCCTCCTAGACACACTGACCAACACATTCCACAGTGCTGATCCTGCTGGGCATGGCCCCATGCCACGTCAGGCTACTGCCTCTCAGTGCCACAGCATTTTGGTGATGAGCTGGGAGAATTTGTTCTTTCAGTGTCCCATTCTCCAGGGGGATTTAACAGTGTGTGGCATTCATCTCGAAATGTAAGAGATTATCTGTTATCTCAGTAATTCCTTGCCCTAAGGCCTCTCCTCTTCATTTTCAATGATCACTGGTTGGAAGGAGGGATGGTCAGCGGAGCCCAGGCTCAGCTGTTTGTAGAGAAGGTGTCTCTACTACAGTAGAGAGTACCACTGCGAGTGGCAGTCCTTTTCTACTCTACTTTCTCCAGCAACCATGGGTATGACACTTCAGTGACTGTGTTTTCTTAAAGTGTTATCAAAAATAAAAAATAAGTGAGAAGGACCACACTGTTTCTCTTCCTGTCTTCCTCCAGCTTCCTATAAATATCTTTATTTTACCATTATTTGGAACAATGTACAGTGCTTTTTCTCTAGTGGAATTGGTTTAGCTCAAGATCTTTGAATTGTCAGTTGCTCTAAGAGGCCATGAGAAGAGATAAGAAACCTTTATTTGAGACAATTATAATTGCTTCTTTTTCAAACTTTCAGGATACTCTTCTTAAGAGACAATAATATAGTTATTTTCCCAAGGCAATTTAAGGACCCATTTTGATATCATTATGTCCTTTCATTTGCATTATCACTGATACAGAATGCCATATCTTAAATTACTTCAGTTAGACTGGATTTCCATGTGGGAGCTTTCTCAAATTGATGATGGTGCCCAGCATGGCCTAACTTTTCCCTCTGTGTATTTCAGCTGTTTGCACTGGCTTCTAGCAGATTTAGCAACTTTTTTTGACCAGCCACGAGCAGAGGTGGCCCAGGCGGGCCCCAGGGACAAGTCTGGCCATGGGAGAGTTGTGAGCAGCGTGGGCATAGGCTGGTTCTGCCCCGGTGCAGATGTGCTGGCCGTTGTGCTTGGCCTTTGCTCTAAGCTGTGTCTCCTGCCATGTTTTCCTGTGAATTTGTGGTGACTTTTCCTGGCTAGTGCAGCGTGGCAGTGCCAGAACACTCTGCTGTGGTTTAGGAGTAAGATGGGTCTGGTGGCACACTCCAGATTCATCATCTCCCTGGTAACATCAGAACGATCAAAGCTACTTAGTGTTTTTCTCTCTACATTAAATCCCTGTCAAGGGCACACTCATGAAAATATATAAGGTATTTCTATCATTATTATTATGATATGATTTTCTTTTAGTGTTTTGGCAGTGGCTGGAAATTTGCCATCCACCCACCTTCCCCAGATGGGTGAAAAATACCATTTAGAGCAACTGAATATAAACCAGCTGGTGAATTACAGCATAAGCATTGCTGAAGTAATGTTTAACAATGTAGTCTGTGAGAATACTTTTACACTGAACTTCCCATAAATATTAATGTATCATAAGGAATAGTGATGCCAAGTTTTCTTGAAATGGGATTTTTCTTGTCAAATGCTTGAAGAAACAGTCCATGAAGGTTAAGTCCTTTTGTCAGACATTCTCTTCTGTTTTCCTTATTGGTATGTTCTTATGGTTCGTTCATGTGTTCTCCCTAATTTTCATCAGCTGTTCTCATGGTAAGGTCCAGGCTTACTCTGATCCAGGGATCAGAGTCCTCAGTGGTTTGTAACCAGTTTGTAACTTTTGCTAGATGACATTAATGACTGTAAAATTCTGCCTGTCTGTGATAATTCCACAGCCCCTTTGTTGGAGTTCAGTTGGGATGAGAGACAGTGGGAAATGAGGCCTTCCTAAACCAGTGCCATGTGTACGAGTTAAGTCAGTACCTTTCCCTTGACAAGGAAATCCATTGCCACCTGAAAGCTTTTAGGGGCGAGAAGGTTTCCTAAATTTTCCTGAATTCTATAAAAGGAATGAAAGGATAAAGGCAGAAAGTCTTCCCTGCTGTTCTCAGACAAAGTAGTTTCTTTTTCTTTTTTTCTTTTTCTTTTTTTTTTAACCTAAAGTTATCCTTGGGTTCATAAAAGGAGTGCCTTACAACAAAAATAATGCAAAGACGTATGAAACTACTAATTACATAGCTAATATATTGTTGCACAAAGGAAATCAGGCCAAAAAATGAATTTATTTTTCATTAAATGAATCAATACATTCATTTCAGGTATTTGACAGAGTGGGGAAAGGAGTTTGCCGGGTATAAATTTGAGGAATTTTTCTCTTGCAATGCAGATTATTTTCTTCAGGAAATGCCCTTCATAAATATGTACCACTAGAGTGACTTAATGTTATACGTACATTCTGTGTGTGCCAGCTGCTTGGTTATTAGGACAGCCTTGTGTGGTTTTGTTTTCTGTTTTAAGCTGTATTTCCCTTGAGATGGGGGAGCTGAATGTGTGGGGAGTGACTCATTTTGCCCAGTCAGATGGTGATTAGGGCTTTCACAGCGTTTACATCACAGCCAGATGCTTTTGTCAGATCGTGCAGCTCAGTACTGCATGCAGCGTTAAAAATTCAAATCAGAGATGGACCACGCATGGCACAGAGGCTGGAAGGGGTGTAACAGATAAGTGTCCCTGTCACTGATTTGCCTGCAGCCAGTGACAATGATGTGTTGATTTCACCTTTGCAGCAGATCGCAGCTGATCTGCTGCCCTGTAGACTTGGCAGCAGCCTACATAGAAGCCGTGCCTACATAAAGAAGTGTCTCTAAAACAGCCAATTAAAAAAAAATCTCTCTCCCAAGAATCCTATGAGTGAGCGTGTTCTCAGTAACTCTTTGTTCACTGCTGTGTGCTGCACTCACAGGCTGGAGAGGGAGATTTGATTTTTTATGAATGGTAAATGGGGAGGGACATAATGTCATCAGATCGTGATGTCAGCCCAATGAATGAAATACTTCCTTAATGTATTGCTTCAAGCCCGAGAAGAGGGACACCATCTCAGTTTGGCTTCCTAGAATAAATCGCCTTTTGCTGACAAAGTCGTCTTTCCCACGTGCCATGAATAATCCATGTAAATTGGGACTTAAATAACCAGGAGTCAAGAAACTCGTGGAATAGTGCACGTTTGTTCTCCCCACGTCCTCCCGGAGCTGGCAGTGGAACACCCCTCTGCAGGCGCTGCCCATGGGCTCCGGGAGTTGAAGAGCAATTGCTGATCCCTGTTGTTCTCTACCCAGCCCAATGTTCTGCTTTTGTCTGCAGAATTCTTTGTTGAAGCTGCAAGCCCTGGAAACCGATCTGTGCTCTGCGTTTCTGCCAGCCCAGGAGGAAACTCCCCAGCTGCCGGCACCCAAGGACACAGCCCCTTCTCCAGCCCAGAGCAGCGTGCAAGCTGATGGGGCCAGTTGTGGAGGTAAGCCAGCGTGCCGTGATGTGCTCTCATTTGCAATTATAAAAAAGCCGTGTGACTTGCACTTTAAAATCAGACTTGCAGCCCTCTGGGAAACAGTGCAGAGCTAATGCAAAGCACCATTTCCTCCTGCAAACGCTGTGTAATGTAAAAAGGGGTGATACCTGTTAAAAGAACAGAAATGAATGGCTGTAACCCTCTGATTTTCTGAGAGGGAGTTTTCCTTTTCAGACAGGTTTTAAGAATCCCAGTTCTTCTATTTTTAGTTTTAATCTGTTATTTTTCCCAAGTAGATTTATGCTCTTTACTTCCTATGTCTGTATTGTGTGAGATCACCTGCCATATCATGTAATTCTATTTTTGTCATTCTTTTTGTCAGAGCAATATCACTTCATTTCTCCTATTATTGATTTTAATTTAATGCATCAGCAGAGAGATAGCGAAGGTGAGTTTTACAGCATGTGGATTTTAATCATTCATGGTCCTGTATTATTATCCAGCTGGGCAAATTGTGGTGTGTTCTCTCTCCCTTTTCCCTCAATATGGAAATAAATAGCCCTAAGGCTCAGCACTATTTTTGTCAGTTCATAGCTTGTAGTCACAGGGCTGGCAGAGTCGTGATGCTCAATAGAAGAGGAGTCACTGCTCGTGAAAAATAGGTCAAAGGCAGTATGACTAATGCATCTCACAGACAAGTGACATGAATACACAAATACCTAAATCATGCAGCATATATGGTTCAAATGAAGGCAGGTAGGTCAGTAACCCCTCCGCAATTGATGTTTCATATCAGAATAAAAATTCTTCTGGGTTCAGAAGAACTTATTTTAGGAGCTGCTTGCTCAGCATTTTTGGCAAGAAATATTAAGTTATTTATAAAAAAAAAAATCACAAATGATAGTGTTCTACTTTAAAAATTCCAAAGTTTGAGGTTGTCATTGCAAAATTAAGGACCAATGTATGTAGAAATCAGATTATTATAAAGATGAAGGAATGTAAAAATGCTAAATGTCCTGGGTTTTAATTAAAAAAAGAGAATGCTTTAGTCCAGCCAGGCAAATATCTTAACATCTTGGATACAGGTATGGAGCCTGGGCTGGGGCTAACCTCGGTGTGGGTCTGAAGCAGAGACAGGTCTCATTTGTGTGCTGCATAGGCAGAGACATTCCGCAGCCCATCCAAAATCTGCACTGACTCCTTTCCTTTGTGGCAGGGTGGGATTTTCCTCCTTTCTCAGTAGTTTGCTGCATTATTTTGTTCTGGTGGTTTTATAGGTCATTGTTAGGAGGGTTCCTAATTGTTCTCCTTACTTACTTTTTGCTGTTTTGATTAGATTTTCTTTTTATTCCTGCTAGTAGTGATCCCTGCTTCCAACGCCCTCTCTACTCCCATTTCCCCTCTGCAGCCACATGGGGAAATGTTGCATGATGTAGCATTTCTCTCACACAGTTTCAGAGCATGCTCTGCCACTCCAGCAGTCCCAACTCGTGCTTTAGTTAAAGCTTATCTAATTAATGGGTTTTAATGTGCTCTCATTCCTGCTAACATCTGCTTTGTGGTTTGTGGCATTTTTAGTAACTTGCCATTTTGCACAGACAGAGCTGGTCCTAATTCTGTCTCTTGAATTACTCCTGGAATCTTCTGATGCATTGAGCTGTCACATGGAACTATTGGCTGTTTGAGCTCCACCTTGGATGGAAGTCCAGGGATTTGTACCAGGCTGGGAAGAGAGTTTCTAGAGGATGTGCCGTATATGCTCCATCTCTAGTTATCAGCCTTTCCTCAGTGAATCAGGCAAAACAAACACAATTCTTTCGTTTGCCTCCCAGTCAACAAAAACTAGAGAAGTGTACATCATATGTATTGAGAATGAAGACAGAACAGCCCAGTAGGATGTCAGTGTGCTTCAGGATGCCGATTTTAAGGGGATGAACAGTAATTTATCTCTGAGCAAAGTTAGCAATTTCCATTTTACTTTTGAATATGTGAAAACTGAATCAGAGTTGCCAAAGTGAGATCACTAAGAATTGTGAGGAGTACCTAAGCTAGTTTTTAAAAGGGTAAATATAGAAAAGTAGGGTGTAATTTCTGTAACTTTTGGATATGAGAGTCCATCAAATATGTGCCTGCAGCAGTGAGCAGCTGAACCTAACTATAGGAAGTTCTAAATTACTTTTAAATTAAAAATGCTGATGGAGGCATTCACAGATGTAACGTGTTGAGGGCTGAACACACTATATCTGCATATTATTTTTTCTAGATGAGAGATTTGTGTGTGTTATTGTTTTACTTGAAGAATGTGACAGGCATAAACACAGACTTGTACCACAGTCATATGAAGTCATATGAAGTCCACCTGCTGAACCACGCTGCAGATCATCAGATAATAGAAGTTGGCTTTAATTCCTGTGGTGTTCTCGTGTCAGTGCTAAGCTGGATGGAGTAGCTGAGATGGAAGAGATGCTAAGGGACAACTCAGTGGCTTGGGTAGAGGTGGCTTTAATTTCCAGTTCTGGCAAAAGTAGAGGCTAAAATTAGACCAGACACATGAAGACAGGTAGAAGTTTGGTTAATTCATGGGCTACTCTTAGGATAATGTTTAGTGTCTTGTTTGGGATCTACACAGAACTGGAATTCGGATGATGGCCTTAAGTGTTAATTAAAAATGGAGTTTGTTAAAGCTTGTCATCACCCTGAGATGTGCCACTGAAATGAATCAGTCTGAATTATTTGCTGACCACTTCTGACCATTTAGTAGTAAATTAATGCACTTCTAGTAGGGTTGAAACTAAACCCCTTCTTGGGCCATACCAAAGTTGCACTAGTGGTCAAGCCTTGCAGAGCTTGCTGTCAGAAAGCCCTGGTGCCAGGAAAATGGAAGTGCCCCGCCCCTTGGGAAATATTCCCAAATTATATGTCATGCAGACAATATTTATATTGTGTCCCTTTTGTTTGCTGGCAGAATGAAAGAACCTCCTTGAACTTTGTGTGCTTGGTTTTACACTGGAGCTGCACCAGCCAATACTTGTCCTTTGCATTTAACTTCCAGGAGTGCTTAGTCTTGAACGTGTGCATTTTTTCTGTTTCTGAGACTTTGCTGGGCCTATAAAATTGCCTGGTTGTAGATGTGAGGGGGAGCAAATGTCTGTGACCATATGGTTTATCAGTGGCACAGGCTGTCTCCTGCAAGAAGGGAATTTCTAGGAAATAAGAGTTCAAATGTTGGAAGGTTATTTCTTCACCTACCACACACAGCCTGCCTGATCCTTTTATCACATCGTTCTCCTTTCACAGTGAGGGCACTGTTACTTAATATGACTATAAAAGAATATATTCCTTGTCATAACAGAACATGAAAAACTCTGCAACTGTTCTTTGCCAACCTATTTCACAGTGATTATGTGCTTCTTGAAGTTCAAAGATGGTGAAATTAAAGCAAGGGAAGCCAGGTTCTTCTCACTGACAACACTGTTCTTCAGGAAAAAAACAACCCAGGAACAACAATAGATCAAAACCCAACCAAAAGTATTAATTTTTAAAAATCTTACCGGGTAAGGAAAGAGTACTTTCCAAAAAGAGAGAACACTTTTGTTTGCAGAACATCAGTTATTCCAACCATTGTCACTCCCAGGACCCATCAGTGCTCTACCCCTGCTTCTCCCAGGTGCCTTCCTGGGGTCTCTCTCTGGGAGGATTTGAATCTCATACAAGATTTAGGAGATTTGGGTGTTGCTCTGGTATCTTGGAGAGCTGAATTTGACCTACAGCGTATGAAGTACTCAGAGGAAGGACGCAAGGTTAGAATTAATAATCAACCACATTGTCTCATTGTGAAAATGCTTAACATAATTATAATTGATGATGATGTTAAGAGTAGATGAGCTTATAAATACAAGAGCCACGTGTAACTTTTGCTTTACAGATTACACTGTGATTATACAATATGTGACAGGATCTTTTTGTTGTCTGTAAAGCAAAAGCAGTTGGATAGTGCCCAATAAAATTATATTTAAGCCATTGTAACTACTATTTTTTAGATAAATGTGGGGTTTTTTGTTGCCATTCAGAGCGGTTTTTCCCGCACTGTCCCAGTGCAGCAATGGGGATTTGCAGTTTTGGAATCTGTTGGGAAGAGGGCAAATAAAATGTACTAAAAGGTTCCATTAAAATCCTGAAAGAAATACTCACTCTGCATGGGAATGTCATGTCCCACGTGCAAAGGAGAAAATCAAAAGAAGGTGAAGGTGAAAGAACTTACCTAAACCTGCCTGTTCTTCCGTGAGTAAATCCATGTACAGTTGTTTTTCTGTGCAGTTTTAGACTTTCATTGAGTAAAAGGATTCTGTGAAATGTATTAGAATGCATGACATATGGCAAATATAATACTGGTTAGAACTGACACACACGCTGCCTGAAAATGAGCAATAATAGATATGAATTAAAAGGCTGTATATATGAATGGGTTTAGAAAAAAAAAATAACCTAGCTGGCGTAAAATATCATGTACTGTGGAAACTGCTGTAGGGGAACCTGAGTCAGAGCACAAACCTTGCTTTAGAAGAGCAAGAGAGAGAACTTTTGGAAAAGAACTTTAATGAGGTTGTGGAGTTTCTCCCTAAAAGATATAATCTGCTTTAAATCCCAATCATCTGATAGTGAAAATATTGATTAGGTTAGATCATCCTCATCCATTTCAACTACTGAGGGTGAGGAAGATTCAATGAATATTCCCTTCAGTGTGCTCAAGTACAGCACAGAGAAGATGAACCCCTGATGTCCCCTGAGGTGGGCACTGTAATGTGCCATTTTTTCTCATGTTACTCATAAACAGAACCCGTGTGATGGGGCTCATCAATTCCTACTTTTTCTAGCTTGACCATCGCTATAAAACAAATGTTTCCTTCTGAGGCACCTGAGGTGAGGTTTGCATTTGCAGCCCAGGACATTGTTAACACAGTACCACAAGCATCACTCCTCCAAGGAGCAGCCGCTGCCCATGGCCCCGAGTAAATAAATTCAGTGTTAGTGGTGGTGGTTTTTATTTTCATACCTTGTGTTCTTTGAGCCAAGGGTCTGTTACTGCAAACCTGAACCAAATCCTGCAGGATGCTGCAAGCAGCCCTGGAGGTTCTTAGCAGCAGGACATACTATATTTTTGACCTTCCTTTCTCTTCACCAAGGGAGTAAATGATAAATCACAAAATTAAACCTATTGTGGACACTCATCATCTTCTTCAGGAATGTGGCTTTCAAAAGCACACAGATCTATGAAAATATAAGCAATGCCTCTATTCTGGGAAACTCTCCATCTTTACTTCAGAGTTTATAAATACACCCATCCACCTCCCCCTGTGGAACTCAAAAGGATTTATGTTAAGCCAGTGACAGTACTTCTATTTTCTCATCCTCAATGCAATGTCCACCCTGCATGCGACACTTTGCTGATCTGTTTGCTGTTCACTTTGAATACTTATGCTTGGAACACTTCTGCAAGGACAGATTTTCATTGATCTAGGTAGCTCAACCCCATGTGAGTGACCCGCAGTGCACACTGATTTATACTTTCTTTCTAGAGCCTGTGCCAGCCCACAGGGACTGGCAGAACGACATGGAGAGCAGCCCACAGGAGCATCACTCCCTAGGGACCAGCCGACTGCTGTATCACATCACAGATGGAGACAATCCTCTCTTGTCACCACGCTGCTCTATCTTTAGCCAAAGCCAGAGATTTAATCTAGACACAGAGTCTGCCCCTTCTCCACCAAGTGCTCAACCTTTCATGATGTAAGAAAATCTATTCTAAGTCTTATGTATTTTTAAACCTTTTTCTGCACTTCACAACCTTTGACTCTACATGGGGTTTTTTTTAGTCATTGTTGTATCATAAAGAGGAAATTTTCATACTGTGGCATATTTTGACATGGGTAATTTGCAACACCAGAAATAGGAACTAGCATTTCCTGAGTCATAACAGTGTACAATATTGTTCAAAGTCTTTGTTAATTATAGTTAGCAAGAACAATTTAAAATGTTTGTTAGTAATTAGTATGATGAATGAACAGAAGATAGGGCTATCAAGGTATAATACTGAAAAATTCTGCTGTAATTGAACTATAGCTTGAGTCACTGATGAGAGGTGACCTTGTCATGAAGCCTGTGAACAGTCTGTGTGATTTCCAGAAACCAAGATGTGAGGTTCAGAGATGAATCAAACTTCCTTAAAAGCCAATATACAGAGCTTTAGCTTCAGCTGCATATGGATAATAATCAGCTCTATTGACTTACAACTGTAAATAATCAGAAACTAAACCGTCTTCAAAATGATGTTTATTCCCAGTAATGAAAAACTCCCTGAGCTTACTTTTACAAATCATGTCACCACAGTCTCCTGCCATACTTGGAGGATTTGTGAATAAAGGTGTGGGTGTTAAATGTAAATACTAGATCAGACTTTTGCCTACTAGATTAATTTTTTGAAATATATTCAGAGATCCCAAATTTAATTAAAAAAAGAGAAAATTAAAGACAGATGATGAACCCATTAGAATACCCTAGGGGTACCTTCAAGCAAAAGCAATTATTTTATGCTTACTTTGTAAAGCTAAGCTGTCTCTGTCCTGTGAAAGAATAGAATAGCCATGAGTTCTGAGGTGCTAACTAAGTGTTAAGCATGCCTGAAAACAAGGCATGGTCCATTACAGCCAGGTCTTAGATCCCACAGCTCTGCTTTTGGTTTTTGCAGGCCAAGAAGTTCTTCTAGATGTAGCTGTGAAGACTGCAAAGAACCACAGACAGTAACACAACTTACCAAGCATCTTCAGAGCCTCAAGAGAAAAATTAGGAAGTATGAAGAAAAGTTTGAGCAAGAAAAAAAATACCTGGTAAGACAACAATTGAAAAGGGAAATACTCCAAGATGGAGGCAAGGATCCCAGTGTATTTAAACTTATTCAAAGCCATGTGAGATAGGGTATTTTTGGTAAAATGAAATAGGAAGATCTTCAATGAGGGAATAACTTTTCAGCATCTTTCAGTGTATGCAATAGTTCTGAGACTCTAGTTTACATTTTCTTTGGATTACTTTTGTTGCAAAATACTCATCTTTGAGAAGTGTGAATCAGTGAAACACGGCTGACAGGCTTGTGAAATAAAATGGTGCAAAAGATGAAAAGCTACTTATTTGCTTTGTAGGAGTCATTTGCCTAGAAATTTGTTCTGTGCATATTCATTCAGGCAGACTCCTGTAAACCTCCAAAGCCTGGGGCTCAGTAGAAGCTGACGGCAAAAATCAGAGAAATAAAACTTGTGGGGGTTGTTTGAGGTCAGTGGTGAGTGCTGTGCTGGGAATTGTGCAGTATAAGAATATCAAAACATGCCTGATGCTCAGGATGTGTACAACATGAAACAGGGAAGACATTTTCTGACTATATTAAAATGAAACAGATGATATCTTACCTTGTAATCCCTTGTTAATGACTGGAAACTTAAAATTGTGAACTGTATGGCCCTGTGGCCATCATATGCTCCTAGGAGCACAATTTCATACCTAAACAACCCTCAAACTATGGCTAGAAAAGAAATTTATTTCAGCAGCTTGATTTTGCAAAACTGTTTTGCCATTTTAGTTATCTGAGTTTTGAAGATTTAGTGTAAATTCATTTTAACGTGGAGGCAATTTCTAAATGCAAAAAACCCCCTGATATACAAAGCCTTTGTTGTTTGTTTCTTTTGAAATCACTCTTGCACGGGATTTTTCATTTGATTAATTAAGCGGGTCAGTTGAAATTTTTAAAATGCTGTTTCCCAGGAGAGTCCCTGTCTTAAAGGAAGGGCTTATTCCTGCAAGGGACAGAGAGCTTCAGTTACTGTCCTGGAAATCACTTAGGAACTTGACTAAAATTAGGTATTTGATCAATCCTTTTGAAGTCACCGAGATTATTTATCCAATTAGTCAGAGACTGAAACATTCATTGCTGTGGGTTTTTTGGGATCAGAGACACAACCCTGAGATCCTTGTAGCACTGTGTCACAATGGGGAGAGATAAGCCATGACAAATTAATGCCATGATCAAGCCAGATGCTCTGCAGGACACTGATAGAGTGCAGTCAGAACCACGGACATCTTGTAGCACACTGGGGTGGGGAGGGTTTGATCTGTTTGATCCTTTTACTGTCAGTTCCTTCTCTTTCTTTACATTCTTTGTGTTTTCCTTTGCGTTCAGCCTTCGCACGGTGACAAGACTTCCAATCCTGAAGTTCTGAAGTGGATGAATGCTTTGGCCAAAGGTCGGAAGCAGCTCAAAGGTACATAATAGCCAGTTGTGTCCCTTTGCTGCTGAAGCTTTTGGAAGTGGGAGTGTACCTGGAACATTTTAAAGTCAGTTTTGTAACCTCACTGCTCTGCTTATTTCTCACAGTGCGTGGCAATAAGCCTCCCAATGGCAACAAAGATATTATGTGATATGATTCGCCTTGATTCCTGAAAGAAAAAATTAAAGTGAGCCAGTTCAACCTTCATACCAAGGCTAGAAAGGGGAAGGGGGAAAGCCATCATCTCTCCCTCATCACTATCAACATTCATGACAAAGGCGAAGTTGTTCTGAATTCTTTTATGAGTGTAAAAAGAAGCTAAAAGTTTCCTTGTAAGAGCACAAATGTGGGTGCAAATGTTTCTTTAAGGCTGAAGATACACATCTCTAAGGATTTTACTTATTTTGGTCATAAAAACAGATTTTTCCTTGATATTAAATTTGGCCTTGAGGGTCAGGTTTTGCCCTTGACTGTCTGCATACCACTCCATTAACATCTGGGGGTGTATCATGTGTTCCCTTGGGGAGTCTGTAGCCAAGAGTGATTGATTTTTTTTAAAGGCTATTTATAATTTATCTGAATCTTTTTTTCCCCATGTTATTAATGGGTTCTCACTACTAAATAAACTGTAGTATTATCTTTTGTCTTTGTTCTCAATATAGTTAATAATGTAGATATAGAGGATGTGATTGTGGTAAATAAAGAATTAGAAACTCATCTTTCAGTAAATTTCTTCTGGAAAGTTCTCCCTTGAGTACTGTCCTGTATGATTACTAGATGATGATGATGATGGCGATGGTGATTACTATTATTCTTTCCCCTTGAACTCTGTGTTGCTCATCCAGGAATGGCAAATGAGAAGAAATGGCCAATCTACACGGTTACTTTTCTGAAAATTATATCTCTGACTCAACCATTGCTTCTCCTATCCAGAGGGTGTAGCTTTCATAGATCAGCCTCACCTTCACACCCCAAACGCCTCAATCCTGTGACAGCTTTTGATTTTTATTATCCTGAGTAACAGCACTGCTTTTAAGTGAAGCCAGATTCATGAGGTTCACATGACAAGTACAATTGAAGTGGAAAACACTCAAATGCTTGTAGGTCCTTCTTCAAGTTTGCAAGGCTTGTCTATCCTTTCTAGCACTATGGGTTTACTAAAAATTACTGGTTTTCCCTACAAAGCTGGCCTATATCCTCAGACTGTCACAGCTAAAAAATTATGGTACTTTTTCTGCATGGATTTCAACAAATTTAACACAGTTGGAGACATCAATCTCCTGCCTTGCCCAAGGTCCTTCACCAGACAGGCCTATGCTTGGAACAAAGTCTGGTTTTATGGGAGCTAATTAATTCAATTTCCTTGTTGCTCTGTGCAGGTCCCTGGAGCTCCAGGGGCTTTGGCTGGGTGTCAAGTTAATACAGTCACACACTTTATCACATCCAGGCAGGATGCTGACTGTGAAGCTTCTGTCCTCTGCTGGGCTGCTCAGGTGCTCTTCTGCCAAGGGAAGTAATTTAAGAAAGTGGCTGCTTCTCCTTGTGAGGACCACTTGAGCAGCCCGGCTAGCGTGGCAATGTGGCCTCTGGAAGCGAGAGGGACAGTTTAAATTGCTCGGGGGAGCAAAAGATGTTACATGTTAAAGTGAAGCAGAATTACTTTCCTACATATCTGTGGTATGATAATAATTGTATGCAAGACGCAGGAAAGTTTTGGGTTGTTTTTTCCTTGTTGTGTCAGAGGAAACTGCTTTGCAAATACTTCTAATCAACTTGTTTGCCATGCAATTTGCCTTTCAGAGCTGAAACTCAAAATGTCAGAAGAGCAAAACTGTACCTCCACAGCGCCTCAAAGAAATGAGCACTGTGAAAGCAGTGGGAGCGCTAAGGAGGCTGGCACACAGGAGGCCACAAGCATGGACCCAGCTCCCTCAGTGGAGGAAACCATGGATAGCGTGTTGAGACGACTAAAGGAGAAAAGGCAACACTTCAACCTTCCTGAGACTATTAAGGTATTTAAGAAGCATGGCTGTTCCCTCAGAACTCTCTCACCTGAGGCAGATATTGGTGTGTGGCTGGCTCAGGGTGTGCCGGGCTGTGCGCATCCTCTGTCTGCCGGCACTGCAGTGCATTTTCTGCCTGAGGTGGAAGCTCTAGTGCATTTTCCTGAAGTGACTCTTTTGAGCAGAGTTGCTCAGGTGCAGAGCTGCAGAAGGCTTTTCCAAGCACTGCTAAGCATTTTTTGCTCAGAGATGTGCATGTGAAACTGCCAGGCACTGCTGGACCCTGCCAGCAGCGTGAGAGACTTGAGGCTGTGTGCCCAGAACTGCCTTTCCTGCTGTACTGGAGACGGTGGCAGCACAAGCACCTTGAGGCCACAGAAACTGTGCTAAAAACATCCCTGAAGGTATTTTGATGATAAAGGTCCCCTCTCAGCTGAGAAATGCTAAAGCCTCTGCACAGTCAGTAGCACGCACTGAAGTGCCAGGGACAGCACAACCACCCAGACTGCTTTGCTCTCCTGATCTTGTACATTTGTGCTGATCCTGCCTCTACCTTTCCATGTTCTCAGTTGCTCTTCTGAACGTAGGAGCAATATTCCATGAAACATGGTTGCTTCGCTGGGCAATAAGTTTTTGTTTTAAAACTGGTACATATATTAAAATTTAGCTGTGCCTTCACTCTGGCACACTACAGGGTTCTCTAAAACAATAGGTACCCCCAACCTCCCACTTTTCAGGGGGGCTGGTTTTGCTGGCAGATGATGTTGCTGTTCTGATGCTATTACAGCCAAGCAAGAAAATAGATTCTGCCCTCAAAGGTACCTAAAATCCAAATGTTGACAGTAACATTTAGACTTTGGCTGCTGAATGAAAAAGGGGAAGGGGTGAGGGGGTGAAGAACTAAATGCTAAACTATGTGAGAACTAAGAAATTATTCTGGGTGGGTTTCAGTAGCAGAGTGTACCCAGTAGAGATAATTTTTAATTTTTGTTTTGTTTCTCTTTTTGGTTCTTAAACAACTAGTTGCTATATAAAAACCAGAACTGTGCGTAACAATGCCATGGTTCTCAGATCTTGAGCTCTGCATACATGACTGGTTTTTTAATTGTTTCTTTTTATATACTACTTTTTTATAAAGAAAAATGAAATGAAAAAAGTGTTTCATAACCAGAAAACATAAAAAGGCAACAAAACCATGCTGATCTGTATATAGTTCTAAAATCCCAACAGTGCAGGCTGTAGGGATAATATATTTGTCATTATTTTTTTTTTAATTAATGGGGTGAGATCAAATGATACCAAAACAGTTGCCTGTGAGGAAATCCTGTCCAAAAAAGTTCCTTATAAAAGTAAGTTGGGTGTGGGTATCTGTCCCACTCATTTTTCAATTCTTTTGGACTTCGCCTGATTTTCCAAGAAAACCTTTTAAGTCTGTGAAATAGCAGTGCTGACTTGAAATGTTCTCACAGAAAATGAAGTAATGTAAATTAAATGCTTGTTCATGCCAATATTTTCAATTTTTAAAAAAATCTTATTAATTTTCTTCTTGTTTTCTTGTGGAGAGAACTCGTGTTGTGAAAACTATTTGTTAGCAAAGGTGCTTGGCAATATTTATCCAAAACTGCTGGGGAACAGAAGCTTGAGCAGGAATAACATGAAATCGAATCGATCTATTTCAAAATGACATATTTTAGTAGCTCCCTAAGCATAACATTAAAAAAGATTGGATTTTGATTATGAATCATCCTGGACTTTTGGGGGAGAATGAGGTTCGTGGCACTGACGATGTGAAATGAATCAAGGATATCTGTGGTAACAGCAAAGATCAAAGGCTTCATTTCAGCTACAAATAGCTTTGGTGTTACTGTAGATGTATTTTATGCACAACATTTTGTTTTCTATATAACATTTAGATCCTGCACTAGAATCCGAGCTAGATAAATAGTAAGCTAAATAGCAGCTAAATGTTTCTTTTTTGATATTTAGTTATTTTGGGCAAAGATAGCGTTTCCATAACAGCCTGCCAAGCTGTCCCCTGAAGTTCACTGTGGAAAGCCTCTAAAGCTTTCCACAAGCTGAAACACAAGTGAGAGAATGTGTGTCCTTAGAAAGGTGCAGAGTAAAATCCCAGTATGTCTAAAGAGCACAAACCACAGGATCTGAATAGGAAACAGCAGAATGTGGTTTCCAGAGCAAAACACCCCTCTTGCAAAAAAGCCTGTGAGTAAAGTTATTGAATGAGAGGGCGTAGGGAAAATTGGGGTTGGCCTGTGAATGGCTCAGTAACCCACAAAGGGATGGCCATCTGTCACTGTTTGTGTCACTGGCTCCTTGTGCAGGGAGGTGGTGATTTATGTAATAGCTCACCGTGGGTTTAGGTACAAGGCTTTAGGAAAAAATAAAGATTAAGAGCATGAATGTAGGAGTTTGGGAGACAAAAACACACCTTGACTCATATCACTCATAAAAGGTGCACCAAGTTCCCCAAAAAACAGATCCAAGAGCCAACTCCCAACTTTCAATCCAATCCGGTGGCTGGGGCTGTGGCTGCTGCCTCGGTGCCCTGCGGGAGCAGCAGCTCAGTGGTGCCCAGCTCTGGCTCACCAGCCTTTCCCAGTGGGGCAAGCTGGGAGCTGGCCTGACCTCGGCTGACAGGAGCTGGCAGCGCTCTATGGAGGTGTCGTGTCACTCGTTGCCTTTCTTTAAACTTTTCCTTTCTAATTTTGTGTTAAATGCTGCTTTGTAACGAGCCACCACACATCCCCTAGTGGCAGACTAAGGCCCTGGGAACCTGACTCGGTGCCTGCGTGGAAACAAAGCACTGCCTTTGACAGGCAGTCCAGGCATGCCCAGCCCTCACTGGACTGTCTGTCCTTCTGTCCCCAGAGTCTGCATTTTCTGTCTGGAAAAACAACACTGAGCTTGAAGGCATAAGCATGCAGGGAACTGAACAGACTAGTAAGGAAGATAACTGTATTCAGCATTTTGTGTGTCCCTGTTCCAAGTTATGAAAACCAAACTACTGCCTTATCTTTAGGTGAAGCCCCCCTTTTCTTTCTTTATATGTCACAAACAACCTCTGCCTTCTGTTTGAATGTTTGCAGCCTGTCCCCTGAGGCTTTGCTCAGGCTGGTTCCCTTCATGTATGTCTTCTCATCACTGACCCACTTCACTTCATCTTCTCCTTGGCTAGGAAGCAGTGTTTCTATTTAATTAGCATTGAATCTCCTGCTGCTGTATGTAGCCTACAGTCCTAAGATGTCTCAGACAATTCTGTAGTTTGTGACTCCAGCTGCCTTCTCTGATTTTGAAATTATCAGCTGTTTCAAACTTAGCTGAATACCAACCTGTCTTGAGATTGCTAATAAAATGAGCTAATGAAATAGGCTCAAATACTAAGCCCTCTTGGGATCATTTCTCTTGTGTAAAATCAATATTAATGATCACCCCATTTCTTACTAACCATTCAGCTGCTCCAGGCTTAATGGTTTTTGAAAGAATTAACCTTGTATTAATTGCAGAACTAGCAATAAATAAACAAATTAGCTGATTTATAATACTCCTGCATTCTATTTAGCAGCTCATCTCTTAACATGAATGACAGACGATTTTAGAGTGATAAACTCATGCAGACCTTTGAGGAAAATGTGATTAGCAGTTCTGATTAATGGCTCGGCGCTGTTTTTGCATTTGAGCATCAAACAAAAAAGGTTTTGCTCCTGTTGAAGTTAATAGCAAGATGCTCTAATATTAGAAGGGTGTCACTTCTTCAAGGCTTGATATATCTTTAAAAGTAGGGTCTAATTAGTAAAAGCATTTCTCCCAGTTGTCACTAAAAGCCCCCTCATCATCAGCTTTCTGCAGAAAGGTCCCCTGTGTGTGTGTGCCCCCAACTCCATGGTTCTTCACATTGCTTCTCCTGCCCCACCTCTGAACACTTGGCCCTAACCCAGGCAGCTCCACTGCGATCTGGCAGAGACTGTGGGAAATGACATCCGCTCCATGTGCTCCTGGGTGCTCTGGCCCAGGTGAGATCATGCAGGTGTCAGGAGCAGCTCTTGTTGGGGAAAGGGAGGAGACAAAGACCTGTGAACTCCCCACAGCAGACACCTGTACAAATACTGATTATTCACCAACACTGAGAAATCAACGTTCTTTTGGTACCAGTGATTCATATTGCAATTTTTGAACAGAAATAAGGTGTGCACCACAAACGGGTTGGGTTTGCATTGCTGAATCTTTCTGTTCTATATTCCTTAGCAGCCAGGGCAAATCTATTTCTCTTTCTTGATGAATAATTAAAAAGTTGAGGAATGCCCTCTCTGCATTTTTCCAACTTTCTGAGTATTTTGTCTAGAATGGCGGTTGTTCTCATTTTTTGCAACTAAACATACTTAATATATAAGTCATGTAATTTTTGACTCTCTTCTTGCTGAGTTAATGCCAAGTCCCCATTGACCTCAGTGCAGACAGAAATAGAATTCATTATCAATGTTTATCTGGTAAGAAGAGATTATTAAACAGATATATACCTGTACCCTTGTCGTGAAATCCTAACTCACAGTCTTATAAATAACTTTTTAAAATAGGATATGACAAAAAAGCAAATGGCTTTGGAAAAAATCAATCTTCAGAAATGTCTACTATATTTTGAGAGTATTCATGGAGAACCTGTAAGTATGCCATGGAAAGATAGGTAAATTAAAAATTATCTAACTTCTCTAACCAACATTTTTGGACTGGTATAGTAAACATATTTAGATGAATTTTACACAATTAACATAATTTAAGTTATTTCAAACTAATTTTCAGGTATAAATACTGATGAATTTGGTTTATATGTTAGAAATTAAAGTAAAATAAAAAGTGGCTCTGTATCTCCCTTCATGATTAGAAAATGCAGGATTTGATGATTAAGTTGGAAGATTACATATTCACAGCAGATTTGGCTCTGCTATCATGCATGATTAGAGTGCTTATCAGCTGAGGAAGATTTTATATAGGGCACCATCCGAGACACGAACTACAAAACTGCATAACCTATGGTATGTGTTTGCCTTTACTACACAGCAGGACTTAAACTATTAATTAAAATCACTTCAAGGGATTTCTTTGCTGAATGTAGGTGCAAACCAAAAAAATGCCATAATTGGTGGGATGATGATTTGAAAATTTGTCTACACAGCTGAGGAACTTCTTTTTGATATCAATGTCTGTATTCTTGTGGCTCTCTATTTCTGGCTAGTAGCAGTTGTGGTAGAGGAAAAGGGAACTGGACCAGCATTTGTCCAAAAATATGTCAGCTGTTAAAATTATGATCTGATTCTGACCTCATTTTTGTTCATCTTCTTTGGGCTTGGAATGAGAGCTGAGAGATGGAGTGAGTATACAAGAAGGATATGAAGAAATTATATTTCCTAAGAAGGAAAACAAAAAGAAATTATTAGTGCTATGTTGAGGTAAAAGAGACTTGATTCAGAGATAGAAAAGAGAACACCAGGGCACCTTTGTAGGACAGGGTTCAGAGAGGGTGTTTCTTCTCAGGGCTGAAGCAGGTCTGTGACAGCAGCCTTGAAACACAGTGGAGTCTGCTGGGGCTGATGTTTGCCCTGCTGATGTCTGGAGTGGCTCAGCACCATCTTTATCCAGACTTACCTGAACAAGGTCAGACAGAGAGGCCACTGACCAGGTGTAAAGCAAAAAATGATCTATTCAGGCTTGTTTGGCATTCCCTGGAGCCCTTACGTGTAGTAGTTAAATGGAACATGATGCCTGGGGAAGAGAAGTGGCCTGGCTGGAACAGGCAAACCCTGGCATTCCACAGTGAAGTGCGGCTCTAGAAGTGGTCCCTAAGCACCCCATCAGCCAGACGTTTGCAGTGTCACCAGCCTGGGTTTGTCTACTGCCCCCTTTGCTCCTGCTGATCAGGCATTTGTCTGTCTGAGCAGCTCTGGACTGTGCCATCAGGCAGTTTGTGTCTCTTCAGGCCTGCCATGTGTTCTCTCATCTGAGCGGGTGCACCCAGGCCTCTCTGCAGTGCCAAAAATCAGTGAAATTGCACCCAGTCGGTGCTCATAGGTGTGGGAGCTGATGAACAGAGGCTGATGGTGGACTAGTGGGCACATGACCCTGTTTGGGCATTTAACCCGTGAGGAAAGTGTTACTGTGGGGGGTGGGGGTGTGATGGTGTGGTGTGGTTGGTTGGTTTGCAGAGGGGTTGTCTTGTTGCTTCTTTTCCTTGAAGAATTTGCTTTTTTTTTTTTTTTTCTTAATGCAGTAAGTCAATCTAGAGCACAGCTAGTTTCCCTGTGGTTTATTTTTGTATTTATGAACATTTGTGGCTGGACCAGGCTCTTAACACCTGATTTAAAATCATATTCTATTCCAAATCCATGCTCCAAGTGCTCATGAAAGACCAAGAACAAAGTAAATGAGCAGATGAGAGCAGTGAAGTCGGTAAATCCCAACTGTGGAGAGCAGCTCTGGTGAGGAATGCACGCAGCAATCCTGCCCGGAGCCAGCCCCATGTGCCGGCTGCAGAGCCGTGTTCTTGGCACTCTCCATCCCACGGGGCCCATGAGGGCATTGTCCCGGGCAGGCTGTGGCATTCCTGCTGCTGTCATCACAGCTGAGGACGTGAGCTGGCAATGCAAGGCACAGCAGCCGCACATCTGAACTCCCACTGCTCTAGCAGCAGCCTCGGGCAGAGAATAACTCACCCTCTGCCTCTGTGGCTCCAGAAAGTGAGGAAGCCACATTGGGTATCCTCCATTAGAAAACAGATTATAATTTTCCTTTTTAGAAATGGTATGGATTAAATTACAGTTCCGATGGAATATCTGTGGAAGCAAAATAGATTCTGCTCACACTCTTCTAACACCTTTCTCAGCTTTACGGGAGAAAATGAGAACCTTTTAAATTTACTTTTTATTTTTTAATTTTTGAGGGCTGTTTTGTTATGATTTCTCTTTAGGTAACTAAGCAAGAAAAGAGTCTCATGAAACCTCTTTACGACAGATACAGAATTATCAAGAAACTTCTTGCTGCTCCATCTTTGATCACAACAATTGTAAGTTGGAAGGAATTCAGCCATTGTCAAGGAAACATACAAAACACTGTGTTTGATTTGTACCTGTTATGTCCATTTGGCAGCAGTAGAACTACTGATATCCAAAAAACCTGCTCATTGGCTAATACAGGGTGTTGATACTTCAAACAGAGCAAATGCTCTGCAAAATTCAACTTCTATGCATGCCAGAGGTTCCAGTGTACAGCAGCAGTTTCTGAGGCAAGAACTGCAGTGGGCTGGGTAAGACATCAAAGCCTGGCAGTAGCTTTCCATCGTGGCAAACATCTGCAATACAGAAGGAAACCTCTCTCTTTCCATGAAGGACTCTGCTGTCACTATACCTAACTTCTATATTTTATCAACAATGCTTTTATCAATCATGTAGCACATAAATGCAATTTGTAGTACTTCAAAAATATATTGGTGTAATGGAACAGTACTGGTCTCATAATCAGTGCAGACAGTGAAGTCTGTCTGCTTGGAAGTTAATTAGCATGTCTACCAAAAATACTAATCTAACAGTAATTTGGGCTAGGTTGATTTTAAAAATTATAATTGTTGTGTTAGATGACAGTGTAACTTTACATTTATTTGGAAAATCCCAGTGCAAAGCTTTGTACACCTGCACATAGGTATTTTACTGAAAAAATTCTCTGAATTCCCCCTAGTGTTACTTGTTAGGAGCTTTGCCCTGTGGAGTTTTTATGTTTAAGCCTTAGTTTCAATAAGTCAACTTTTCTTCTGAAGATGGAGTAATGTTAGCAAGACGCCAATACCAGTCTATTTTAGTAGTTAACACTAGTGGCTATAAAACTGTGGAATCTCTCCCTCCAACTCTTTTTATAGTCAGAACATCTGGATATAACACACACACAGGAGATGGTATGTAAGAGGAGTACAGGTTCCAGCCAGACTGCACTGCTTACATAAATACAGAATGTTAGTTAAACCTTTGCTACATATAAGGGATTTTGGGCAGACAGAAATAAGATGCTGGCTGGAGATACTTGGGAGCAGGGCCAGCTTCTGTCCTTTTTACTCCTGGTGGGCAATACACAGTAACCCAGTGACCCCAGGAGTGCCTTCATGAACAGCCTCAAGCAGACCTGGTGTAATCTGCTTCAATGAATACATCTAGGATGTCAGATCCTAATTCTTTCTATTGCCACCCTATCAGCTGTAAGTGTTGTAATCTAAACAATTAATTTAATGATGTTTTGCATTTCCCAAGCAGGAAGAGGAAGATTCAGACGAGGACCATTCTCAAAGCAGCCACGAGTTATCGTCTGGTCCAATGTCTTGCTTCCCCGTCGAAGAGCACCTGTGTTATTCTCAGGAGGAGAGTGAGCCTGCACATATTTCACCTCTGGATGAAAAGAAAGTTTACAGGCAGACAGCTTTGTCTATGTCCAATTTACATGAAGCAACAATGTAAGTTCTCTCTTTTTTTCCTCCAAATACTTTAAAACATTTCATGTAGAGTTTGTAAGTGAATTATGAGCCATACCTGTTGCATAGGAATATTCTACACCAAAGGAGTCATTCAGTGTTTTCCTATGGGAGAGAGGAGGCAGAGGAGATTCGTTGTTTGGGCAGCCATACCTGTGGTTTGAGCTGTTTGTTCAAACAACTTTGTGCTAACTCCAGGAAGAGAAAGGTAACTTGTTGAAGACTGTGCTTTCCAGGAACAGATGTGTTCTCATAGCTTAGGGAATGGTATCTTTCTTTTGTGGTTTGACTGGGACGTCTTAGATGCATAAATGAAGCTAACTAGAGTCTAACACAATTGAGAGTAGATAAAAATTACTTAGATTTCCATGTAACTCAACTATGTGTGCAATAGTTTGCTCATAAATACTACGAAGATATTTCTGTGCATTTTGTTATTATGCAAAAAAAAAAAAAAGAAAAAAAAAAAAGAAAAATTACCAGAAGCAAATGTCATAACAGAATTCTTTCTCTGCTTAAAAACCTTTTTCTCTGAACAGTAGTTAAAACATGGCCTCCAAAAATGATGCTTCAGGGTACCACTAGCATTTCCACTGCATCACAGTAATGATTGGGAACAGCTGCAAACAGGAGCAGGGCTTGGATGTTGACTTTAATTCAGTTACAGCATTTCCTCCTGTGAGATGCTGAGCCCTGTCAACCCCATTAGTTCCACAGGGAATTAAGGTCACTAGCAAGATTCAGTCCTGAATGCTTCTCCTCCCCTGCTGACCAGAGTCTCTGCCTTCACTTTATGAAGAGTTGGGATACCAGTAAAAGGGAAGGAGCACAACTGTGTATGGAGTGGGGTGGAATGTCTCAGAGCTCTGGTCAGTGCCTGCCGTGGCCCCAGAGCAGAAACTCTTTGCTACCCAAATCCAGGGCTTTTACAGCCCTTCCAAGCACAAGGGGGTTCACGTTCTTGTCTCTGTTTCACAGGCCTGTTCTGCTTGAACATCTCAGAGAAACAAGAGCTGATAAGAAGAGACTTCGCAAGGCTCTTCGAGAATTTGAGGAGCAGTTCTACAAACAGACAGGAAGGTAACTCAGCAGCTCAGCTGAGCCCTCTCTTATCCCTTTTGGGTCCTGGGCAGGAGTGTTTGTCTCTGCGAGGGTGAGCAGGCCAAAGGGGCTGCACCTAAGGGCTGGAAAAGACCCTGGAGTTGTCTGATCCCTGCAGAAGTCCATCTATCTCCCTGCTGAGCTCCTTCAGAATGTGGTCATCCATGAGGAAAGCCTGGATTTGGGGATCTTCTAGGACATGCCTGCAGTGGGTATAAACCCCAGCCCAGCACAGGATATTCCCTGAGCTGAAGGGAGGCTGCTACAAGACTCTGAGGATGTCAGTCTGCAGGGAATACACTTGGCAGTTGGGCCATTTTTAAACAGCCAGATTTTAAAACCAGAAGCCACTGTCTCTTTTACCCGGAATAAATACTGGCCATTTTTCACTGTTTTTCCTCCTTTTCATTTAGCAAACCTTTTTGTTGAAAACTGGAGGATGTGGGCACTGATAACAGTGGTATCAGTGCCCATAACTGGTAACAGTTTTCAAAGCACTGTTATGACTTCTCTGCATATTTGAGAATCAAGTAGTTATGCTTCCACAGCTGCCAAGAAAGTTGTCTGGTATATGAAAATTCAGTATTTTAAATATTATTTTATTTCTGTATATTAGAGCTTTTTGGCCCTGTCAAATTATCTTTAGTCATTAAAAGTTGGTGTAAAAAAATCCAATCCTTATCAGTTGTTGCAGAAATAATTTTAAAGACTGTTTCTCTTCTTACTCATAGAAAGTGATGGTGCTTTTATTTGCTTTTCATAGGAGTCCTCAGAAAGAAGATCGGGTGCCAATGGCTGAGGAATACTCTGAATACAAGCACACAAAAGCCAAAATCAGGCTCCTGGAGGTTCTCATCAGTAAGCATGATATTTCCAAAACGATTTGAAGTGAATGCAATGCTGTGATATTGTTCTCTAGGAAAAAAAAAAAAAAAATCCAAGCAAACAAACAAGTAATGAAAAAGAGAAAGTAATTTCACAGGTCTTGGTCTGCTGCACAATTATTTGACACACTGAGATTTTTGATGCACTTTACCAATTATAATAGCTGGGATGAGAGAGGACAGCAATATGCAAGAATATTAAGCACGGGTGAGTGGACTATAGTATATATTTTTCCTTTTGAAAAAGCTTTGAAGTGCACTGTGAGAATGTTAAGAAATTAAAAGGACACTGAAGTAATGTAGATTCTCAGTTTGACCTGCTCCAAAAGTGTGAGGAAATGCTCTGCAGGTTTTTAGTACATCTTAGTACATGATGATGCGCCACACGTCCGTTTCCAGAATTAACATGCACTATAATTAATCAGTAATGTTGGCTCTCAAGGTGCTGATTCGCTAGATTAAAAGAAATGAATTAAAGTGAGTGAAGGAAAAACTAGGAACATACTCTAGCTTTCAAGACAGAGCTGCCATTCAATTCCAGTGGCTTCAGAGAAAGGTCCATAGGAGGAACCAGTGCCAGGGCTGGGAGTAGGGCAGAGTGATGCTGCTTGTGCCGGAAAAGGCCAGTACACGACTGCCACATGGAACTGCTGGTGTTTTAGGAACAGAGAGAGAAAGTGCTGGGCAAAATGACATAGCAACGGGTCACTGAGAAGAGCTAGAACAGATGTACTGGCTGCTGTCCTTTTCACTTGTTCACAGGACCTGGCTCACAGAATTTAAAAGGCAGTAAATAGATCAGCTACATGCTAGTTTTGATTTCTCTATTAACCTTTGCACTTTGGTTTGCCTGATGCTATAACATTCGCTTCTCTAACTACCAAAGCTCGTTTAGACGCATGCACTTTGTAAAATGTTGAAGTACTTGTGTTATAAATTGCCACATATATATATAAAAGCAGGACTAGATTACTGCATTATGCTATTTTGAATAGATGAAGTACATGGTATATAAGTGAGTGTCACAGTTATCTGATGAGGACTGCTAGACTTCTTGTTTACTGAAAATAAGGTTATAAAAAGTTATTTTTCCATTGGAATTATGCATCTTTCTTACCTTTCAGAGCACCACACTTCGTAATACTAAGGAGAATTGTCACTGTTTGTGATAGGACATTGGTGTGAAAAGTGGATCAGTAACAGAAAGATTATCAGCAGGTTTTGTACTAGAAATGAAAAGCAGGGATTCTGGGAAATACCTAGCCCAGACAGAAAGGAGGGCAGAATTAGTCAGAGAAAGAAAAGGGACTGGAACCAGTTGAATCATGTTTAGTGTTTTGCTCTACCTGTCATTTTGTATTGACCACATAGTATAAGCAGCCTGTTTTCTATCTTGGTAAGAAGAGTTTGATTTTATAAAGCCTATTATGTACCAACCATGTTTGTATTTATCTAGTGTGTAATGGCATGATGTGGAAGATGTACACATCTTCAAGTAGTTTGGAGGAAAAAATATGAACACTAAAAAAGGAATTTTTTATTTTGCAGTTGTTTGTTGTTTCAGTGTACTGACAATAATTTATAACTTAACTTTTATGAATCAGAAATGGTCTCCATAAATCTGTTTTAATTAAAGTCATCTAGAGCAACAGGAACAGATACAGAGCTATTTGAAGTTTACAAACTACATCTTTGATAAGGGAAAATGATTTAATGACATATGTATACAATTGATATTAAAATGTAATCTATATATTCTATATGATTGTATAATATTTTATACAACGGTACAAATAAAATATTTTTCTATTATATTTATTATGTCGAGACACAGTTTCTGTTTTCAGTTAGCTAATATAAATAACATAAATAACACTGTCAAACAACACGTTGGAAGTGCTGACATTTCTAGGCTCTGAAATTCAAATCATGCTGCAATTACAACCTTTCATGCTGTTCAGTTATCCCAGTACTTGTTCAGTAGTTAAAATGAATGCATATTTAAACACCATTTATAAGCCGTTATTTTTATTTTGCTAAAGCAGTTTATATAGGATTTTGTTATGTTTGGCAAGAAACAGAAAACAATTTTTGCAGCATCTAGGTATAAATGGTTGCCAGAAAGAAATCCAGGACTCCTAATCATTTAAAGCATCGGGGGAACAGAAGGGAAAGAGGGAGAGAAGAAATACTAAGAAGGCTATTGGAGATTTTGAAGACTGGTGGTTGCTTTTGGTGACAGCGGCATGTGCATGCTTCTGACAGAACCGTCTGACTATGGAAATGGGCAACAGAGGTTTGAAGGCTCCTAAGGAATGAGGGAAGTTTTAACGTCCAACACTGATATTGCAGGTCTTGCAGCTAGGATCTTTCTTTGCATTTGCAGTAGACAAGCTCATTAGTTGGTGACCGGTAATTTCCGCAACTGTGCCGAGGGAGAGATCCACAGGATCAGTGTAAATTACTTCCAAAATAACATCCTGGGCATGATGGTAAACCATGACCCCGTCTTCTTCATCGCAGGTCAGAAATTTGTTATCTTTTATATTTAGCTGAGGAAGGCGCTGCTTACAGAACTCATCTCCTGGTGACCCCACAGGGGCGATCACGAGGATGACGTAGTGGTAGGCTGTGTACATGCAGTAGAAGTCTCCAAAGTACAAGTTAGTGTTTGGGTTGAAGAGTTTTTCAGCTGCAATCTCATACCTGTATCTTCCATAGGGTGAATCTTGGGGTGGCTTCCCAGTATTAAACTCAGTGTTGCAGCTAAAGAAGATGCCTTCCAGCTTCCCACTGATCGGAGAGCCATGGCTGCCACTGTTATCCTTAACAGAGGGCTGCATAGCATTCCCATGATGCTCTCTACAAATGAAGGACTGGTATTGTTTATTTTGTAACACATGGTAAAGAAAACCTGGAAAGTTAGGACACCATGCTGCTTGGAAACAGGACTGGAGGAACACAAAGGAAAACCATTAAACTGAAAGCTGTGGTTAGTGTTATGGTCTTAGCACCAAGAAAATCAAATGATATCAGACTTGGGAAGAGCTAGAATAACTCCTACTCAAGGGGAAAAATCTGCTTTTCCAGGCTGCCTTCTCTGTCAGCTGTCTGGGTATTGCATGCAGGCAAATAAAAGCACAAACAAAAAAGCCCCCAAACCACAAGTATCTTTAATTAGCTGATTTGTTCAGTCTTACACTACATTTCTAACAATAAACATGTGTTCAATATTGCAAGTCAGTCTCCATATGCTGAATACACTGTCTATTAATATGTGTTTTTAGCATAGGCAGTATATAGCTCATGTAGAAAACTGCCAGTGAAAGTAATTTCTGAAGGATGCTGTTCAGAGAGGTTATAGGCAGGAATGTATGGTCTGCCACAGTCTCTTTTCTCCCCAAATGATCATTTCAAGTCTAATTGGTCTAGTGCTGACTTCAATCAGAGTAGAGCTGGGCACAGAGAATTAGGCAATTTGGTTAATTTCCACTTTGGTTGGTATCCAGCTTCTGCAGTCACTAACCCTAAGGGAAAAGACAGACTAATTTTTTTTTTTTTTTTTTTTCAAAAATGACTCATTTTAATTC
>VYXC01009031.1:80778-103829 GCA_013397175.1 Platysteira castanea
AAAAAGGTCAAATAAGAAAACTATACACCGGCTATTAAGAAAAATCTCATGAAAAATACTCTCACAATAAAAAGTCTCAGGGAAAATTAGTGGGAATATTTTCTGTTTATCCCACTGGCTTAGAAACCAACAGGTATTTAGGTGCTGATAGAATTACAGCCCTTATATTTGTTTGGATGGTTATCTGTGCCTTGGCAAACCTTATCTTTTAGGTAATGCCAACATTACTTTTAAATTTGCAGAATGTTCCATCTCATTCCATGTTTCTCCAGACATCTCTGTATTTGAACTGTTCTGAGGTCAAAGCAAATTTTGCTGGATTTGGTAAGTACAGATTCTGCAATGCCTTCAATATGTTCCTGCACCAGAGGCTTGAGGAAAGAGGCCAGATGAATATTCAGGTCACAGTGCTGAATGCTGCAAATTAAAATTGCTGGAAGCCTTCCTGAAGTGCATCAGAATTTGTGGCTCTGCTGTTGAAATGACATGTGTTGCTCTCAGGAGTCTGTCACTGAACAAGGACAGGCGAGAATACACACATTTTACAAATAATGATGAAGAGCTAGTCAGGAATAAAAATGTCTGCCTTGCGCTACATTGTACAGGTTCCAAAGGTGCTCTCAAATGAAACAGAAAAGGTAATGTGCAGTTCTCTGCAAAGCAAATGTATTTGTGTGTACATGCACATTGGCTGGAGACAGAGAGGGTACTTTGAGTAAACCAAAATTCCATCAGATTAATCAACACCCACCTTTGCTGGATGTCCAACTCCTGTTTCCCATGGCTTGGCTTTGAAAGGTTAATAAAACATGGAGATTCATCTGTTTAAAATAAAGTATTTGTGCCCTGATTTTTTAATGAAAATTACCTTGTGTTTGAATTTGTTGGAATTCTTGTTTTCTTTCTTGTTGAGGTCAATGAAGTAATGAGTAATGCGATCCTTGGATTTAGAATCCATGTCCCAAGAAATCTTGAAGGAATCACACGTGATGTTACTTATTTTGATGTTGTGTGGGACTGGAAGCTCCTCCATCTCTGCAATCCCACTATCTTGTGATTTATTCCCTGCATAGAAAATAAGCACGGTTCGTTCAGTGAAGGACCCATTTGATCACTGTTTGTGTGCTCTAGTGCAAGCACATCCCCGAACAGCCTTTCACAAAGGCTGCCAGGGGTACTCAGGAGCCAGTGAGGTACAATTAGGGAAGTCTGGATGTCAGTGATGGGAAGCATTGGAAAGGGATGAAATTCCTCAGGTGAATAAGCACTAACACCGCGTAAGCAGGTGCACAGAGCGGCTGGCATCACCACTGTGTGTTTGCAGGCTGACAGTACAAACCAGCTGAAGCTATCAAGTGCTCCAAGGTTCAGTTAAGAAGCCAGCAATGCCCACAGTTAACATCATGGCCTTATCCATACCTGTCAGCAAAATGAACACAAGCAGAACTCATACTCATCCTCAAACCATTTTTCAACCACAAAGCACAGCCAGTCTCTGCAAGGTTTATAGATGGTGGATGCATATGCACATATGTATACACTATTTAAAACAGCAACTCCTTTGAAATAAAACAATTAACATTTTGATGAGCTATAGCAAGAGGTACACACAAGCAAACTTCATTTTCTGTTCTTTATTACTTCTGTTTTCCCAGCTGAGACTCTGCAGTTTTCTCGGGAAGTTCTTTTCTAATGTCTCTAAGTACATATGGGAGGCGAAAAAATGACCACTGACCCCAAAAGAAATCACTGGTTCTAAATTTAGGTCTCCCCTTAGTTCCCAAGGCAACTTTATAGTTCAGCATTCCATGAACATTAAACTCAGAAACGTTAGGTGTTCTTGCACTTACATAAGACCCAAGTCAAAAGTGAATAAAATGAAAAAAAAACCAAACCAGAAAGCTGAGAAAAAATACTGGGTAAAAAAGGAAAAATGTAAGAGATGTAAGAGAAGAAAGAAACAGAACAGAAAAAAAAGGAATATTGAACGTAGGTACGGATAGATAGAAACAAAGGAGAAAAAAAAGCTGATGTCTGTGCGAGATAAAGGAAGGCTCCCAAATTCTGGCCAGATGAGGAAGATGGGAAACTCATGCAGGGATGTGAGGCAATGCATTGTCAGAATTGTCACAGTCACCTCTAATTATAGAAAAAGACAGTATTTATACTTTCATCATAACTGGTAAAAAAAAAGATAAAAAACTGAACTCAGAGGTGTTTGGGCAGTAATAAAAGTAAAAAATTTACTTGGAAAACATTAGGAACATTTCAGCCTTTTAACATACTCTGCCAAAGACTTATTCCAGCATTTCAATGCACGAATATTACGGTTGGCCTGATTGTTCAAAATTCTCCTCATAGATACGTGAAATTCAATCACAGAGTCTGCAAAATTCATAGATCTCCAGCTAGTATTGTGAATAATGTATTTTTACTGATGACTTCAAGAACTAATAAAACTATTTTTCATTTTTGTTTTATTTTATGCATTTACATCCAAAAGTTTGTCTGTTCTTCAAAAATTCTATTGCTTTTTTCTTTTCTTTTCCAGCTAATACTGAAATCAGTTAGTGCATGGTCTTGCTCAGAATGCCCCCCTATTTGTGCCATACACAATGACATTTTCAACAGCTGCACTGGCTGCAACAGACTCAGAAATACCAGTCATTACTGAAAGCTTTCTCTTCATATGAAAGACATGGTAAGTGCTTTTCCCAACATGACATTTCAGAAAGCCAGCAGGGAGAAAATGGCATTGCTTTCTTTTGCAAGCAATTTGTATTTGAAAGAAGACTGAAAGCTCTGCCAGGTACACTGAAAAGGCTTCGTATGATCGGCTCTTCCAAGAGCCAGGCTCTGTGTTTAAGCATTGCTGCTGAGGTCCTCAGAGCTGGAGAGCTGGACAGAATGAGACCCTGGGACACTGAATGCTGTATAACGTCCTGAACAGACATGCAGCCAGGAAACCCAAACCATGAATCCACAACTCCTTAATGTGCAAATTATTTGCCTAAAATGAGCTTCTGTATTCCATACCCAGCCAAGGTGGCTTAAGCCTCAGGAGACGTGCAAAGCAGGAATGACCATTGACATTTGACAATTTTAAAAAGCCATTTTGGAGAACACCAATGGCAAAGAGCAAAAGCGCTTCTGGAAATAGGTATTGTTTTCTGTGCGTTTCTTGGTATTAATATCTGGCACACATCTTCAGATATCTGAGCTCCCATCCCTTTTAGTTTCTTTGCTTTTGAAGTGAATAAATAGCTTAAGTAAATGTAAAGCAGAAAATTTCCAGGTATTTCTCAGGGTGAGGGTAGGGGTTAGGGTTAGGGTTAGGACTGGGAGAGTCAAAGAGCCTACAGCTCCAGGAACACTGGGGCACTCCAAGGCCATCCTGGCAGGGCCCCAACATTGCTGCTCCTACATCTTCCTGGTCTGGACCACTTGTGGTGCTGGGGTTAGGGTAGGTAGTGGTTGGGGTAATTGTTACCTAGTGGGTAGTGGTAGTGGCTATGGGCAGTGGCTAGATAGAAAACTGGGTGATACAACACACATATTTTAGGGGACGTACAAGGACAACAAAGAAAATTAAGCACACCTAACATGCCAAGCTCGTGAAGAACCTCCACCTCTAACACTGGCTTTTTTCCCAGGATTGAAAGTTTGCTACAAAAAAAGAAAGCCCAGATTCAGTGGTGATTGTTCTGTTCATCCAAACCATGTCTGTCTGTGCTCAAGTACCTCAAAGCAGCCTCTAGGTTGCTGCAATCTTTTTATGGTGAGTGAAGCCACTGAATTAACTGGGAAAGACAAAAGCACGGGGAAGCCCTGGTGATATCCCACAGCCAGTGACTGGGAGGGAAGTCAGTGGAACTGTGGTGATGCCACTTCTGTGTCACCACAATGTTCCTCTCCACTGATGTAATTTCACTCATCTGGGCTGCTGTCACGCAGAAGACAGTGCACCAAGTGCTGGGTGTACTGACTCTGGGAAGACACACGAGACATTAACCCCTGCAGTTACTTCTGGGAGGTGTCAGCTCCATGAAAACCTAGCAATGTGATAAGGGAAACGTGACTCAGGTTTGTGAGCCAGAAATAAGCAAGGTGAGACTCTACTTACATAGTACAAAATTAAAAGGTAATGCTGGATTCTGGGAAGATACTTGAAAATCAAAAGATGTTTGGATGAGAATGAGAAGCAATTTCTGAGACCCTGAAAAATCAGGTTTATATATACACAGATACCAAGAGCACATGCAATAAACACACTAAAGACCACACAGAATTTTATAATACAAATCACATTTTTAAAAAAATCTCACCTTGTTCAGATCTTAAAATGCACGCACTGGGGAAATCAGAACGTGGTTTTCTCAAGTTAACATTTTCAATACAGTGAGAGATACTACCTATGGTATTTTGAAGTAGAAATGTTTGATGAGAGGGGATCAACTTCTTAAGAGCACACAGATACCATGACATAAGAAATCCTCTTATTAGACGTGGTTGCTAACAAGTGAGAACAACTCATTTACAAACAGCAACTCCCATAACATGAACAGAGAAACCCTCACACCTTGTGAAATACAAAAGTTTCTACCTTTTCTTGTCTTGATAATTCAGCTGATAGGTTATATATCAGATCTATAAAGGTGAAATATTGTAATTACAGAAATTTGATATAGACTGACAATATTTAAGTGCTGGAATTGAGACTGAATTCTCCAATTTACTGAGAAGGTATTTAATTTCTTCAAAAATTCAGTACAAGGGAGAAAACTTCATTCTGTATAACCATCAAAAATGACAGGGAAGTGCCAGGAAATTACATATTAGCTGCATACTTTAAATTTAACTAAGCAAAAATACGGTCTCGTCTTTTTCTCCTGAGCTCTGGAATGAATGGCTCCCTGTCCAACTGCTGGCTATACAGAATTGTTTTACAGAGCCGGGACAATACGTCCTCACCAAGCAAATAATTAACCTGAATACCAACAATTTCAATGTCCACTGCAACACCTTGTTCAAGAGAGACAGTGAAAGCACACAGAGGAAATACAAATGCAACAATATTCAAAAAATTATTAGATTGAGGCTGTTATTTGTTAGGCTACGTAAGTGCTCTTCTCTAGGGTAGCTATTCTATTTCAAAGCTCAATTTTTTATCCATAACCACAGAAGTAATGTCTGTGTTTTGTTTGTGCCTCTTTTCATGTACAAAAAAATGAGTGAGGTCTCAGACTCTTAAGTTTCTCTCTCTCCTCTCCCCCAGAATCCTGGTAAACTACCTCCCAACAAAGATTTTATATTTATATAAGCATATTTAGGAATATTTTCTAAATAAGGATCTTCGTAAAACTAATTCCTAAATTAGATAAAGAGAGAATGCCTGACCCTAGAAATCCTGTTAGAGGGATAAACCCCTCTAAACCTTCTCCTCATTTCCTCCTCATTGTCTGATACTACTGTTGTTCATATTCTAGTAAGAAATGTGGACTGTGTCCAGATTTTTTTAAAAATAGTTTCAAAAATAAAGCATTACTTAACTATAACATGTATACCTATATTTACTGAGTATTTTCGAAATGTTCATATACATTCAGGTTCTCTTATTACTTGGTTTTAACAGCTTAATTTAGCTGTTTCCTGCTAATCTAGGACATTGACTTCAGCAGGAATATTCCACGTGCAAACCAAGAGAACACAACTGGACTCTGTGACTACAAATGTGCCTTCAGTACAGGCATCTTCTTCAGCTGAGAATGCCCCCCAAAGTGTGCCCACATAAACAAAGCCCTGAGCAATCTCTGCATTGCCCGGTTTCTCTGCTGAAAAATTTATCTCAGCCCCTTACAAAGGACTCGATTCTTCCTCCTTCTCACACGGAAGATGAATGGACTCTACAAGTGGTGCCGTGATTCAGATCAGGAGCAGCCCAATCTCTCACTCCTGCCACGGCAGCCAGAGATGCGCAGGCTCCCAGCTCCCAGGGGGCAGGTCCCGCTCTCTCCTCGCCTGGTTTCTCCGTGCCTGCTGCCAGCCCCGGGCCTGAAGCCGGCTCTGCAGGCGGCCTGTCCCGGCCGGAGGTGCAGCACAGCAGCCAGGGGACAGTGCGTGCCCACGGGAAACCACCGGGCACGGGCTGCGAGCTGGGCCGCTTGCTCCGGTACCGGCCCGGTCGGGATGCTCACCCGCCCTTGAACAAGAGCAGGTGGGACTTCATGGGCGTCGTTTCCCCAAATGTGCGTTCCACCAGCACCGGTGGGAATGCACAACGCGCGTGTGGCAAACCCGACAGCCGGCAGCAGCCAGCAGAGGTACCCAGGTGTAGTTCGGGACAGGGTTATGCCACCAGAACTGAAGGGCTTTGGTTCACAGCTCAGGCAGCCTCTCAGCGGGCACTGAATGCAACATTATGTTCAAGAGGAAATTACGGGTATCTTTACAGAGAAGGTTACTATAATTAGTAAGCAGAAATTAAATAGTCCCATTATAATATTTCTGTGGAATATAAATTTTGGCATAGATACTAGGTTCTCAACAGAGGATTTGTTGGGCCATATGTATTCCTTGTAAGTTAATAATAAAACCCAAATATTTCTTAAATATGACAGCAGAAACAGTAACAAGAAAAAACCCAACAATGTTCACTGCTGTGATAAGACCACAGAAACCTGGAATAAATTTGATACAAAATATGCATCTGCTAATCCAAAAGCAAAGGCTACTGCCCAGAAGATTTTATGCCTATGACTTGCAAAGATGTTCAGGTACAATTTTCATATGATGTATATGAAATATAGATAAGAATTTTTATATATATTTTTATATATATATATGAATTTTCCAGACTACTGTGGAAAACATGAATACTTTTACTATGCTAAGAAAGACAAAAATACTGACAAAAACCATCACCCTTGGGCAATGAGTCTCCTCAGGCTCACTTTGCATCCAGTGAAGAAAGGCAGTTTCCTAGATGGGATAATCTGAGTACCTACAGGTAGCTCTCACATTTAACTTTGCCCTGGAGGAATCTAATTCTCTCCAGAGACTAGAGAGGGAGGTCACAGAAGTTAAGAGCTAGCTGAAGTCATCCTTTATAATTATTTCCTAAATGACATTTGTCAATTATACTGATTCTCATGATGTAACAGCAGCCTCTGATAATTTGCAAGATTTCTGCCAGAGAAAAAAGAAAAAGATCACAGGGATAAAAAGTATGTTTTACACTGTAGCCAATTTCTGAACTCCTTAGCAAAGGAATCTACATGTCACTGACTCAGAAATATCCTTTGGACTGATACTTTAAAAGGGACAAACTTTTCAAGAATGATTTCTCTGAATTTCTCTGTCAAATACATCAGAGTTCAACACTTATCCCCACAATATTTTTTCTGAAAGCACTGATAGGATCAAACATCGCAGGACCATTTAAGCTTGAATGTGGAGGGATTTATAACTTGCTAACTGCAATAGAGATAAATTATTTATTAACTGTAATTTAATTAATTTTAAATAAAAATAAATAATGCATTTAATTGCATCATTAAACCAATTTCTCAGAATAATTGTTTCCTTTCTTGCTATTACCATACAGAAAATTCAGATATATCACTGTATGTTGTCCTCTGTTGTTATCAGCCAAATTCTCTAGATCAGTGCCAATTCTTCCTTTGATTTTTGACCTATCCTTACTTGAAGCAAAAATTTAAGTAACAATTAGTAACATCTCCAGAAATACCTAAATGTTTTGGAAAAGTCTTTATGAAAACAATGGAATTTAAGCTGAGTTACTCAAGAACTTCTGGAAAAGTGATTGCAGCTATGCACGCAAGTTTCACAAATCCAAAGCATAACACAAAACCTGACTGCAAATCAGATCAATGGCTAAATTGGCAAGGCTGACCTTATTCTTTCACTAAGATTTAATTCTTATTTGATATCCTGACATCTTGGAAGTATTTAATATTTATACCTTACTCATTCAAAACGAAACCACATTTTCAGAATGTCAATAGCAGCCAAACCCCTAGAATGAGTACTGAAATGGAAATAGATGCAAGTCCCTGTTGATACAATTACCTTTTTTAGAGTTCCACTTACTCCTTACAATTTTTGGAAGAATATTTGTATGAAAACTGGATGCCTCTATGCTTCTATAAAGTACTTGTGTCCCACAAGGCTGGACCATTATTATAGCATTTTTCCTCTTTCCTTTTTACAATTTTATTACATGTAAGTTGAGGAGTGTTAGCACAGTAATATGCTACGCTAAACACACACAGGTTCACACAAAATCTAATTTTCACTGTGTTAAAAATATATATAGAAAATATGAAAAAGGAAGATTTTTATTTTCAGATGAAAATATGCAACTGGAAGGTTGTAAATAATCACGCAGGTACATATTTCTTCACTAAGGAGCAGGAAGACTGTAAGACTAAAAAACCACCTTGGCTAGAAGATTAAATTGACATCCTGCTATCATGTTTAGTCTTCTCTGTATCGAGATCTACTGAGATCTACTGTACCCTACCATGCTTTAAGGACTGACCAAATCCTTGTGGCAGAGAGCTGAGAAATGCTGGGATCTCCTTTTATGACCCATGAATACCAAAACCAAACAAACTGAATGGGCCAGATAAGCTGAGACTGAGTGCAAATGTCACCATCAACCATCAGCATCTTGCTGTCCACTGAGTGACTCCTGCCTGCAAAATAATTCATACCCGGTTCCCTCTAAAGTTCTTAGACTGCTTATATTAAACACAGCTTTATTTTTTACTCTACTTTGTCATGTAAAGCTAAACATGTAAAGCTAAACAAGCTTCTCTGCGACCTTCTGTGAAATGTGAGGGGCAGTGTGGCAAAAATAGCTCCAGCTGCACTCCAGCTCCTACTGGCAACCCATTGGTTTTCATGGCTCTGCCATCAGAGCCAGGCAAGGGCAGTTCTGTCTTCTGGAAACAGAACAGGACATTACAGCAGGCCACAAACAATGAGACACCACAGTATTTACTCCTAATTAAATGCTCCCATTTTGTTCAGCACAGCAAGCTTGCAGTACATGGGTGGTAAGTGGCTCTTCTCAGCGTGTGTTGGCTACAAGATACATTTGAAAAACAAATTTTAATTAAAATGTGCATTTCTCAGTTGCTGAAAGGGGAAGAAGGTACCAAGGGATGTAAAAGGCTCTAAACCACCATCTAGGTTAATTTAAATGCCATTTAAAACTGAAAATGGACTTTGCAGCCACTTATATATAGTAGAATTTGAGTATAAGGCATACCCACACTTATACAGAATTCCAGATTTGGAAAACAAGTAAGTACGTCAGAAACACTACTATAAAATCTATCCCAGATCAATCTATCACATGTACTTCATTCATTTAGCAGAACTCTGTGTTATTACGTATCTATTATTATCTATCTATTGTGAAATTCTGACCATACTGCAGACTGCACTCAGGCCCATTTTGTGATGTATTTTTGTAAGGATGCTATCTTAGCGCTGTTTTGCTGAAAACTGGGAGTAAAATTTTCCAGCAGACTCCCACCCTGTTGATTCCTAAAGGGGCAGATTTTGGAGCAGGAAGGGATACAAAGCTTTTAATAGCATGAGGTTTGTCTCTTCTGGTGAATAAAATGTACAGCTGCATCTGAGACTGTGGAAATGCCTGTGTCTCCAGGACAAAGGAAAACAGATCTCATAGATGAAGGCACTGACTGTATGACCCCAGACAAGTTGCTTGGGGCCAGATTCCGATCCAAGTTACACTGCTCTGGGTCACTGGCCTAATTGCTCCAGTGCTCTTCATCTAACAGTGTAATTGAGGCAAAGCACTGCCCTTAGTTTTCCTCTGCTTTTAATATTAACTGTATATTGGAGAAGTGAGTGGCCTTTCATGATTTGTGCTTCCACATGTCACTAAACAAAAGAGAGAGATAAACAAACTCTTCCATTTTAGTTCATGACTATGAACCTCATTCATACCGGTTTACCTCATTCTTTGGCTGGCAACAATTTGTGCCATTTATTGCAGCTGTGTCTTCATCTAAACCAAAATGTGTTCTCCAAGTCAAGTCATGTGAGTTCAAATTTAGCAAGATGAGGCAGCCTTGTATTCACATGAGCTTTAATGTGACCTGCCAGCTTGCCTGAAAACTGCAAGTGCCTTGATCACACAAGAATTTTTTTTCATTTAAAATCCACCTCCTTTCAACAAAGGGAAGCCCAGACAGAAAGGCAAAACTCATCACTTGAAGGGCAGCAGAGAGAACTCAAGGCTGGGGAACACAGTTTTACTAAGCAATTTCCTTGAGAAAGTAGGGTGCTCAGCATGAGTGGGCTTTTGTAACTCTCTGGACACCCTGGCAGTCTGCAGCATGAATGAGCATTTCTTTACTTCAGCACACTGGTTATTGCTGTGTGCTTTTCACACATATCCCTTGTAAGGAATGGGATTTGGCTCTGGTTTACACCAGTTTGTGCTTTTTAGCTGTGATTTGAAATGTGTTACATATTCACAATAGTCCAGGAAATTCTACTTTGTAACTTGTACTGGTTTTTTTACATTTAAATTGTATGCACGTTTCAGAATTGTATGCCGGTTTCAGACTTTCTCTCAGGCCCTGACAAATAAAGGATTTGGGGTTTTGAGTGCCCTTCTTTTTTGGCAGGAGTTGTTCTGTTTTGTTTCATTTTTAGCTGGTTTCCTTGGGCAACCAAACATTGTCAAGGCCTTTAGATGTAGGTCTGCCACTGGCTGACTGTTCCTAACTTCTGAACCTCTGACAAGAGCAGAGAGCTCTCAGATAGCTTAGGATGCTGCCAGTTTTAGGGTGGGCAAGCATGCAGAAATGAGAGGATCCTGCTAAACACTCCCTATCAAGAGGAAGGCTACAGTGAGTTCAAGATTTTCACTGTCACTAGAATACAAAGATGACACAGTTAAGTATACTGTAGTCAAAAGAAATCTTTCAGCAGAGTCCTCACCACATTGGAATTCACCCCTCACTCAGACATGGTATAGCACATTGGCTGTGCCTATTTATTACAAGTCTCAGCTGTAGCTCATCAACTTCCTGTCCTGATGGCACTTGTGACAGAACTCTCCTGTAGGTTATCTAACGAAAGTTGTCCAGTGAAGAGGAGAAAACTCAAAGTGAAGTTTTGATGTAATTAAATTAAAAGATACCTACAACAATTCTAAAAACATCAGATTCAAATCCATGGTCCTCAATAATTCTCAAATTGCTTTTTAAAAAAAGCACAGCTCAGTTGGACACTTACAGTATTTTCCATTACAAAATTTTCTGTAGTCTCATTATGCAGGCTATCAACAGCCATTGGATTGCAACAATGGCACCAATCATGATCATGGCAAGACAAAAATTGATTAGCTATAGAGGAAGAGCTGCACAACCATTTACAAATTCACTATGCCAAACAAGTCCCCTTGGGTATGGTACTAAAAAAGAATTAATATTTAGCTTAGATTTTCATCTTTTGGATTTAGAGAATTTAAAAGCATCTCAAGGAATGCTTTCCAGTTCCCACTCCCTACTATATGAGCTAATCTAATAAGCATACTGAGATACACTGATGGATTTAGTTTCCCTCTCTGGCTTCCATCTCCAGCACTGCACACTTGCACTCGGGCTGACAGCCCCTCCAGGCAGCCTTAGAGGGTTCCCTGATGGTCTGCTCAAGGAAGCAACCAGCTTCAGAAACAGAAACCAGCTGAGCATTACAGAATGTATAAAAATAGAAAAAGGAGAATCACTGTTTTATTTTTTTCACATGGAGATCCTGGTTCTTCCCTGCACTTGTCCAGTTATGAGAAAGCACAGCGTACTAGGTATGTTCCCACCACACAAGTCATGCTGGGCCACCTGGCTACCTGATGCATCACTAAACCTGAAATTAAACTCTCATGCTCTAAAAAGGCTGCTCTACTCAGATCCCTGTATATCAAGTATGATTAAGAACTCCATGCTACCTAAACAGTGACAAAGAGAAGTACAGAAGCAACATATTCTTTGTGTCAGGGTCCCAAAGCATGGCACAGAGCTGTTCATAGACAGAGGAAACAAAGAATTGTACCTGGAGTTTCAGGTGCCTCCCTCTAAGGGGGAAAGAACCTCTCCACATGGGCAGAGGTGAGGCAATCACAAGAAATGGCATGAGAAGTCTTACTGCCCAAACCTGTCCTTTCATGAAGAGTAAGGTTGTAGCTGTGTCATCAAAGCACAGCTAACACTCCCTAAAATTCCGGTCTGTTCCACACAACAGGGACATAACTTCCCTGTGATCTACTGGATTCAGTGAGCAGACTGAGGGGATTTTCAATTCTTGTGATTAGAGATATGTCTTGGAATTATACTGGAAGTGTAAAGGCTAGAAATTCGTCAGAAACAGCGCTCCAAAAGTCACAGGTTTACCACTGAACACTTATATTAAATTACCAGCATAAAGTTCATCATGAAAGCGTAAGTGCATATTTACTTTAGGTCATCAGATGGAAGATGGACCTTAAAAAATATAATCTGCTGCACACCCTGTTTTTAATTTTATCCCTTCCTTTATATAAACTCACATATCATTTCCCTTTACATAAGTTGCATTAAAAGGAACAACGACACAGCATGAGTCACTCCACAGATACTTGTACACTAGGACTTACAGCTGGCCAAGACTGAAAGAGCCATTTAACATCTTTTTATCCTGCTCATNAAGCTTTCCACTGTCACTAGAATATAACGATGACACAGTTAAATATACTGTAGTCAAAAGAAATCTTTCAGCAGAGTCCTCACCACATTGGAATTCGCCCCTCACTCAGACATGGTACAGCACATTGGCTGTGCCTATTTATTACAAGTCTCAGCTGTAGCTCATCAACTTCCTGTCCTGATGGCACTTGTGACAGAACTCTCCTGTAGGTTATCTAACGAAAGTTGTNGTCAAGGCCTTTAGATGTAGGTCTGCCACTGGCTGACTGTTCCTAACTTCTGAACCTCTGACAAGAGCAGAGAGCTCTCAGATAGCTTAGGATGCTGCCAGTTTTAGGGTGGGCAAGCATGCAGAAATGAGAGGATCCTGCTAAACACTCCCTATCAAGAGGAAGGCTACACTGAGTTCAAGCTTTCCACTGTCACTAGAATATAACGATGACACAGTTAAATATACTGTAGTCAAAAGAAATCTTTCAGCAGAGTCCTCACCACATTGGAATTCGCCCCTCACTCAGACATGGTACAGCACATTGGCTGTGCCTATTTATTACAAGTCTCAGCTGTAGCTCATCAACTTCCTGTCCTGATGGCACTTGTGACAGAACTCTCCTGTAGGTTATCTAACGAAAGTTGTCCAGTGAAGAGGAGAAAACTCAAAGTGAAGTTTTGATGTAATTAAATTAAAAGATACCTACAACAATTCTAAAAACATCAGATTCAAATCCATGGTCCTCAATAATTCTCAAATTGCTTTTTAAAAAAAGCACAGCTCAGTTGGACACTTACAGTATTTTCCATTACAAAATTTTCTGTAGTCTCATTATGCAGGCTATCAACAGCCATTGGATTGCAACAATGGCACCAATCATGATCATGGCAAGACAAAAATTGATTAGCTATAGAGGAAGAGCTGCACAACCATTTACAAATTCACTATGCCAAACAAGTCCCCTTGGGTATGGTACTAAAAAAGAATTAATATTTAGCCTAGATTTTCATCTTTTGGATTTAGAGAATTTAAAAGCATCGCAAGGAATGCTTTCCAGTTCCCACTCCCTACTATATGAGCTAATCTAATAAGCATACTGAGATACACTGATGGATTTAGTTTCCCTCTCTGGCTTCCATCTCCAGCACTGCACACTTGCACTCGGGCTGACAGCCCCTCCAGGCAGCCTTAGAGGGTTCCCTGATGGTCTGCTCAAGGAAGCAACCAGCTTCAGAAACAGAAACCAGCTGAGCATTACAGAATGTATAAAAATAGAAAAAGGAGAATCACTGTTTTATTTTTTTCACATGGAGATCCTGGTTCTTCCCTGCACTTGTCCAGTTACGAGAAAGCACAGCGTACTAGGTATGTTCCCACCACACAAGTCATGCTGGGCCACCTGGCTACCTGATGCATCACTAAACCTGAAATTAAACTCTCATGCTCTAAAAAGGCTGCTCTACTCAGATCCCTATACATCAAGTATGATTAACAACTCCATGCTACCTAAACAGTGACAAAGAGAAGTACAGAAGCAACATATTCTTTGTGTCAGGGTCCCAAAGCATGGCACAGAGCTGTTCATAGACAGAGGAAACAAAGAATTGTACCTGGAGTTTCAGGTGCCTCCCGGGGGGAAAGAAAGTAACCTCTACACATGGGCAGAGGGGAGGCAATCGCAAGAAATGGCATGAGAAGTCTTACTGCCCAAACCTGTCCTTTCATGAAGAGTAAGGTTGTAGCTGTGTCATCAAAGCACAGCTAACACTCCCTAAAATTCCGGTCTGTTCCACACAACAGGGACATAACTTCCCTGTGATCTACTGGATTCAGTGAGCAGACTGAGGGGATTTTCAATTCTTGTGATTAGAGATATGTCTTGGAATTATACTGGAAGTGTAAAGGCTAGAAATTCGTCAGAAACAGCGCTCCAAAAGTCACAGGTTTACCACTGAACACTTATATTAAATTACCAGCATAAAGTTCATCATGAAAGCGTAAGTGCATATTTACTTTAGGTCATCAGATGGAAGATGGACCTTAAAAAATATAATCTGCTGCACACCCTGTTTTTAATTTTATCCCTTCCTTTATATAAACTCACATATCATTTCCCTTTACATAAGTTGCATTAAAAGGAACAACGACACAGCATGAGTCACTCCACAGATACTTGTACACTAGGACTTACAGCTGGCCAAGACTGAAAGAGCCATTTAACATCTTTTTATCCTGCTCATTTTGAAGTCCAAATGTTTTCAACTATGAGTACACATAGAAGTGGACTGTAAAAAATGCTCAGAATAATCTTTTTAAAATGTTATTTCTAGCCAAGAAATAAATACAGATTACAAATACAGGTTAAATACATATACAAATATATGTATCTGTCTTATAAAAAAAGACAGATTAAATCCAGACAAACTGCAGTTTATAGAGAAAAATTCCAAATGAGATGCCTATCTGGATGAAGTAAGATAGAGTACACACACCAAAGACTAGGAAAATATAGTAGTTGTAAGATCTTAATCATGCCACATTATGAATGCAAATTGGTTTTTACACAAAGTCATACTGAAGCCAATGGAACAGCTCAGGAAATAAATTTATGGGATGCTTCTGATCATTGCAAACCGAAGAATTCTCCTACCAAGAGTGCTTGGTTATACAAAGTTTAATATAGCAATTCCTTCAACTGTGCTTCTCCTGGAGCTGCCAGCTGGGTCTGACTTTCTCCAATACTGGAGAAATAAACTGCAGACTCCACTCCACACTTGGAACTAAGAGTGCAACCCTGGTAATACTTTCTGTCACCCTGCAGGAATGAAAGAGCAACACCAAACTAGTTTTAAGGCTTCCCCTTCTTGGCAGCAGCTAGGCCTGTCAAGGCTCAGAGAAACAGTTGTTAGGTTATGAAAACAGTACAGCTAATCATTGCTTTTGGAAACATCCATGCAAAACACCTTGTTCATTCAAGCAGAAATAAAACAAGAACACTATGAGAACAATAAAATAAAATTGACTAATGATTCAACTCCAAACACCACTGTGAAAACTGATTCAGTTACAAACGCTACAATGAATTCTAACCAAATCTTCTGTGCTGAAGGAAAAAATGTCAAGGTCAAATAAAGAATGCTCCACTGTATAGCAAATCCTAGTGAGGAAATCACACAAAGCGATCCTGGAGCAGAGCTTTCTTTAGTTCTAACTGCCTAAACACTGTCTTTGTTCATAATTTTCTACAGCAGTGACATATTTATACACATGTCCTGTATTGGCAGTGTTAGTACTATTCCTCCAGATAGGCTTACAAATTTTTGAAGAAAGTAGTCTGCAAGGAAAATGCTTAAAAATTCTGTTAAAAGAGAACAGGAGACATAGTTTCAGACTGTGGGCTGTGTTCAGCCTGAATTAAATATAGCCTCCAGGTCACAAAAAGCACGAAAGGCCATGCATGCTGGCAGAACAGAAGATGTACCTACTGCCCTGAGTGGTCTAAGAAGAACTCAGACTGGGAGGACTTTTCCAGATTACCTCCTCAGCTGGGGTGAAAGATACCACTGCTTCAGCAGCACAAAGGGGACTGAAAACTACCTTAGTCAGAAAAGGCAGGGCCTCCAAACCTGCTGTTTGGAAGACATGAAAAATAGAAGATGGAGGGAATGACAAGGAATGGATAAAGGAGGAGATCTTTCTAGATTCTGGGGGAGAAAATGGAAAAGTAATGAGGCAGAGAAATCCCAGAATGAAAAACCAAGGTCAGGAAGGCAGGCTTCAGCACGCTTTTGGAGACAACACAACGATGCCTGACTGGAACCCATTCAAAAATGAACAATGAAATACTAGAGAAATCTAAATAAGAATATGATGGAGTCTCTCCTCAACACACTTTACATGACAGAGGGGATACTCTGCCTGTTTGGGAAGCTATGGCTCTGGAACCAGGAACCTCACTGGAAAGCTGCTGCAAAGACTGAACTGGCCTTCTGGGTGTACTCTGACCTACATCATACAGGCAGCATGGCAGGGTAAATTGTGAATTTGGAAACATGAGCTCAGAACACTTCTTACAAGAAGTGGTAAAGCCACCAGATTAGGAGGCTGAGAAAAAAATTGCTAGTAAAATAGAAAAATCTAGTTTAAGTTGAAAGAGATGAATTAGATAGTAATGGCTTAACTGTTCCTCAATAAAAATAGTTTTAGTCTTTGAGATTTGCAGAAGATATATGACATTTTAAGTGAGGGGTGGGCTTGGCTTCTTCTTCTAGGGGACTGCTTCTCAGATGCTGGAGGGGTTAGAATTTCCCTAAATGATTGCTCCTGCCACGGTGCTCATTGAGAACTACTGATCTGCAGGGCTGAACAAGGGCTGGCAGAGGGGAGACTGACATATGGCAAAAGAAGCAAGGAGCTCAGGTGTCCACTGGGCTACCACAGAGCCTGTGGCTGGTTCCAGGCTTTGTGTCTTTGTGAATGATCTAAGGAGAGAAGAGATCACACTTGTTACTGCAGACAACATGAAAGAGAAGGAGCTGCAAGCACAGGATGGCTTAGAAGCATAGGCAGGAAGCACTACAATGGATTCTGTTACGGAATAAATAAAAGAATGCATCTGGGAACGCTAATCTGAAACAAACACAAAGAAGAAGGGACACACACAGGAGACACTGATGATTAAAATGCTTTAAGTATAAAAATGACTAGAAATTAACTACAAACACTGCATTATATGTTTGAGTTTCAACCCAGCAGTATCAGCACTGGGAAAGAACCGTGAATCTGCAGGTGAATCTGGCATAATTACACATCAAGCATTTCAGGAGCTTTATAAGGGATCTTGTAGAGTTACAGTGAAGAATGATTGAATGAAAAGGGGCACAAATAGAATGGCAGGCAAAATATAAATAGCTAATAAAATATAACTTGGTCATTGCCAGACAAATAGCTCATAATCAATTACACAGATTTGAGTGTCATAAAGCTCTAAAAGAAGACGAGAAGAAAGAAGGAAGGAAAATAACCCTAAAAATTAATGAATATAAAGGAAGAACTTGGATGGCTACCTTTCTTGACACCAGGATGTTGAATAGCCAGTTTCCAGCAAAGCCTCGCTAGTGAGACATCATTACTTATGACATAAACCAAGACAGGATAAAATACTTGCTGAAGTGGAAGAAGTAGGAAAATCATCAGTTTTCTTCTCTTCCACAACTCTAAAGATCATTCATGAAGACTTGTTGCTTGGCTCCATTTAGTATTTTTCTGTTCTAACGGTGAGGCACATTACATGTGAAATCTTAGTCTCTGCCAAGAATGTAAAGCTAAAACAGTATTAAGTATTTTTCTTTGCAGTAAGAGAGCTTTTGAAGTGATGCACCAGATATTAACTCCTACCTGAAGCAGCATTATTGTTTGTCAAAAAAAAAATCATCACAATGTTCAAGTTCAACCAGGTTAGACATAATTTTTTGGAAGAAATACATTTCTTAGTTGGCCATTCCACCACTCAAACCCCAGAAAAGTGATACAGTTTTCATTTTGAAGACAGTGAATTTAAATCTCCAAATTTGCAGCTGGGGAGAGGAAAAAACCAACAATAAACATAACTCTGAACTTTTTGTCCTATCAGAATACCACAAATACAAGCACTTCTCTATTATGTTGGATACAGAAATATGAACTGTGCTCAGAAGTGTCATCGTTTTTTAAAAACTAAACAACTATTCAAAAACAAAGATTCAGGACACGAAGGATTACTGTGAAATTTGGATCTCTCAACTGCCCTTCATGTGGGAGTCTACCTAGACATTCAGTTTCTTCCCATCTCTCAGACATACATGATGACATTTCAGAAATAGCAGTGATACTGCTCCATAATGCCAAAAATGGGATTTGGAGATTGCACCCAGAGACTGGATGATGCCACTTTATCCCTTCTGTTTGAAAGGCAAATGTGTACACAATATGGCAATGAAAACCCCAATTAATGGACTCCAGAAAAATCTTTCAGAATCCTCTGATAAGTCCAGCATGATAATAAACTCCTGAAATAAATTAGAAAACATGAGGCATGCTCAAATAACATGAAAGCCAAAGATGCAAGCTGTTTACATAAACCAGAAGAGACATCTTGGCTTATATGATGTAATGTTTTTATACAAGCCTGTTAGACTAAACAGTTGTGATGGTGCCAAGTGTTTGGAAGGTGATGAAATTGATTGAAACTGGCCAAGACATCAGTTCCAGCTCTGATCCTGCTGCCTAAATACTGTCTTCAAATATATGAAGACAGAAAAAAAGCTTTAAAAACACTTTAGTGAGATTGTATAGTTCAAGCCATCAATGGTTAGAAAATACCAGAATGAAGCGTACTTGAATAACCTTAAACTGGACACTTTGTTTAGATTGTGAGATAGCCTTTAACTGCATGGTTACACACTAATTTTTCCACATAAATTCTGACTCATTCAGCATACATAATGAATAGTGTGTACATAATGAACTATTTTTCTTGTAACAGTTATTTGCTGTTGTTCAGCGTGTAGTCCCAGGACTTATTTGCTACACATTATTCATATTCTTCTCTGAAGACAAAATTATGAATTTCATCATGGGTTTTTCCATGCACCTCATGGGTTTTCCAGGCTACTACAGTGTCTGTCTGATTAACAAATATTCATTAGTTTATTTTGAAAACATTGCTGTGAGGGGAGGCAGCAATATGCTTCCATTTTACACATGGAAAACTGATTCACAGGCACAGAAAAGTTACTTAAGGTGGTTAATGTTCGGTCTCCAAGCATTTTTTTTAAAAGTCCTACTCTCACTGAAGTCAGCAGTAGCCATTGACTCTGAGTATTCCATGGTACCCTTCTCTGCTGGCAATTGAACAAGGAGAATTTGGCATCCTGGGGTCGCGTGTGGCTCTGGAAGATGTCATGCACTGACATACACTGACCCTTCTCTGGAGGTCACACCAAAGCACGGCTTCTTCTGCCCTGGTCCTTGAGCTTGTTCCTGTCCCACTTCCTTCTTCCCCAGTCACACTTCAAAAGTCCTGTTCTTCATTCCTAAGGCTGTCCTTTCAGTCCCAGCCTCTCTGCTCAGCAAGTCCTAGTTCCATTCCTTTACTCCTGAGCTCTGTGGTCCCAACTGCCCAGTAGCCCCGCTTTTGTAATTTTTGTCTCTTCTTTGCATGCAGGTCACTAGGTTTACTCTTCACAGGTTCCTCATTCTTCAAATTTATCTAATCTGGGTGAACATCCCCTCCCTTTTTTCCCCCCAGTTCTACTTCCCTGGGCATGCTGCCTGAACTTAGATTGCCTTCCTTGCTCCTTTATCTTCATTTCCCATTCTCATTCAGGGTTATTTTGTCCACTTCTGCCCTCCCATTTAACCTAATCCCCAGTTTCCAAGTCTTTCCTGTTCCGCCCTTGACCAGTCACTGCCTCAAGCCTATTAGCACCTCCAGGGCCAGCTTTCTTGCCCAACTCCCTCATCTGTGTGTCCCCAAGTTCCAGCATCCTCTCTGAAGGTTTGTTTCTCTGCTCTTCTGCTTTCTGCATTTTGACAGGTGTTGTTTTGATAGGTGTCTTCTGCTTTCGCTCTGTCTACGCCAACGTGAGAGCAGGGGGAGTGGATGACGGTGTCACCGCTCTCAGCCTGGCGGGACCCAGCAGCCGAGGTGCATCCTCTGCAGGGGGAGCACGGCACAACCACAGTGCAGCATCGGGAAATTCAGCTGCTGACATCCAAGACTGTTCTACCAAGCCTGAGAAAAGCTTGGTTTTTCCCGAGACTTATGGTTTCCAGGTATCAGCTATATTTCCATAGCATTGGCGTGCTCATAACACAACAGGCATCCATGCATCTACTAAAGGTTTAATCCCCAGGTGAGGCTAATACAAATTTTATAAAAAGGTCACCAGAATGTTCAGCAGTGATTAAACATTCATTCCTGGCCTAAGTGTACAGAAGTATGGCTACAATGTTCAAATACGGCAAAGGAAAACAACAAATGCCACACGTTTTGCTATACACAGAGTGAGTTCAGGAGAGGTCTAAGGAACGACACGTTAGACTGAGCATCGGATTAACACTGAGCTGTGCTATCAGACCCATGTAAAAGAATAAGAGCAAATAATGCAGATGCCTTTGTAAATAACATCTCATAACTGGCTTTAGAATGTTGTATTCACTTAGAAACAAATCTTATCAGGAGTTTTTATCTAAAAAAAAATATCCAAAATGCATACATTTATTATCTCTTATTTAACACTTGTAAGTTTTTTAATTGCTTTGATTCACTAAGAAAGATGACAATGCCTGCAAAAACAATGCTGAGAAAAACCCAGAAAAAAATCCAAAAATAGTTGAACTGTCATGATATTATTAATTGCTTACTTCAGTTTCTAGATTTGTGGCTCCTGTATATACCTCCACAGAAGGTATAATGCACTTTGCTGAATACAAAACATCTCAGTATTAATCCTCTCATCCTAGAAAACAAAAAAAATATTTTGCTACATAAATTTTCCATTACTGCTTATGTTTTTACTGCAGTACTGCTTGCAATTCCAACTAAGTGTGTTGCAGAATTTGTCATAGTTGGATGTATAATGTTATGATTTCACTGGCTGTCTGTACAGTTGCTACAGCCTAAAGACCAAGGACATTTTCAGAATACAAATCTACCATATTTATAATTTACTATGTGTAATATGTTGCTATTTATCACAAAACTTTGTTTAACCTCAGTGATGGTAATCACTTTAAGAACATCACCTTTTTCAACAAAGATACCCTAAAATGAATTGCAAGTATTTATAATACAAATGTACCCATGTAGACACTCAGGGATCTAAATGTACTGTGTATACATTTGTACGCTTATCTCAAAGAGGAATGCCTTCACCTTTGCTTCCTTGTTTTGTGCTCCCACTAAAACAAGCTTTTTGATGCGTAAGTGCCACCTGTAGGAAATACCAGAGTATGCTCAAGAGCAGCCCTGTGCCAGCTGAGGCACTGAGTTGTCTCTCTCCCATCCCCACCATAGGCACCTCCTTTGGAAATTCAACCACGTTTTGAGAAAGCAGCAGCCCTGAATGATGGCAGCTTGCTTGATGAATTTAGTTTGTAAAGCCACATCTAGAGGAAAGTTGTTGTCTTCCAGTGAACTCTAATCAAAACGGAACTGAAATGAAAAAATGTTACATTTTTCCATTTGCTTGTCTGTATGACATTATTCCATTGGAATCAAGCAGTCCTTCACTACTGTATTCTGATTGAAATAGAGTTTGTTCTGATTAACATGGAGTACTTCACTACAATTACTTAGGGTACACAAATATGAAGGATTGTGTAATTTATCTGTTTTTATTTAAATCTACTATTAATTAAAAGGAATATATGTGGAAAAGTGTCTTAACAAAAGAACAGTCTAACCTCCACTACTGTAAACACAGCTCAGTTTCCTGTGGCAGTGAGTAAGGCATGAATGGATGGAAGTGCACATATCTAAATTCAAACATTAAAAGAAAAAAAAATCAAAGAATTTCTAATGTAGCTATAAAAATAATAACTGAGACTTTTCAATACCTTATATTTTTTTTTACTATTACAAGAAAAATAAAGAGCTTACAAAAATTCAGCTTTTTAAATGTTAGAGCCTGCCTAGGTCAATAAGAAGTGAAGTATTTAATCACAATCTGTAAAAAATAACAGAGAAAACTGGTCTGACTCTTTCTGTAGCCATCAGCTTTAACAGTTATGCTCCAAAAATACGACGAGGAAATAGTTTCATTAATTCAACTGTACGAATCACTGATACAGTATCTCCATTCCTTGGTATATTTACTAGGTAACATAAATTCCACATCCAAAGCACGTTTTGCATCCAAAAATGAGTAGCAATTTTTAATAATTCGATGTGAAAAGACAGGAATCATCTGGTATATGAGCACAAATTATATGCCACTCTACGAGAAAATATTAGTTCATTGTTTGACAGTCAGTGAGTCTGTTTAGTTTTGTCAGTAACAGTTGTGTACAAACGACACGTCTCTCTTCTCCCCTAGTCAGCCTTCGGTGTCGCTTCGAGCACGTACACTTGTTTTGGCTGTCCCTCGTCACCACCTGACATTTATCTGCTTGCTTCAGCACAGACAACCTTTAACACCCGCACCTGCAACTCTGAAACCAAACTTCATCTGCCTGCCGGGGGACGGACGGGCTGCCAGGCGCTGTCCCCAGGGCACTGCGGTCTCCCGCGGCGGTGCGGGCGCCGGGCGCGGCGCGGCGGGAGCGCGGCGGGG